>JAVSCE010008886.1:0-145059 GCA_032199065.1 Smutsia gigantea
GGAAGTCAGGAAATACAGTAGTAATATAAAAGTAGTGTAGTTAAACTCTGTAGTTCTGAATTTGAATTAGAAATATCAATATAAACTTATGACCTATTTTATCTTTTAAAACACAAAACACACACATATATATACATATTTTTCCTATATTTGTTACTGAAAAGGCTTAGATACAATGGCAACTCAAGAGCAATAGGCATCCCTAGGCCCTGACTGCTCTTGAAATGTTATTTTCTACTAAAAGAAACTAGGGCTTCTTGGAGAATGGCTGATTCCAGGTCTAGTGCAAGAAATGTGTAAGATATTCAGGAAATATATATTCACATTGGATAATAATGAATTTAACAAGGACCATTAAAATCATATCAAAAAGATTTAGGACACAAACTGAAGAGAATCCTACTACAGGTGGGGCATTTTGAGCTTTTAACTGGATAAGACCTGTGAGACATTAAGCTTATCAACCATCCTTAAATTCTTAGTTCATTACAATAGTAAAAGAAGAAAAGCTAACTGATCACCTGAGAATGATAGGAACCTATTCATTATACACAAAATGTAATCTTTCTATGATTACCTCAGTATCATATTTTTGGTATTCTATCCATCTCACAGTGCCTCAGAAGAGACTGGCCCAATCTGTACCAACCCCAGGCATAATTCAGAGATAACTTTTGAAAGAAAGGAATCTCTTAGTCAATAGTGTTCATCTTACACAATTTTGTATTCTTTTAAGTAATTTTCTGTATCTTTTCAATTTTTTCAGAAGTGAACAGGCATCATTTTACAAGCAGGAAGAGATTTTTTTAAAGGTCTTTCATCTAAAAATAGCAAAAAATATGCCAAAAAATATTAAAGAGTTTTTCATGATTTCAGACTTAGGTAAACAGTTCACACTACATAGATAAATAAATGGTTTATCTATTCAAAGCACTATTCTTTAATTAGCTTTGTACCTAGGAGCACGTGCAACACACAACCTCCAGGGAATTCACATATTCATATATATTCAGTGTATTTTATTACCTCATTTTCCCATGCCATAAATAAAGTCATGGGAGATTTTCCTCTGTAAACTTATAGTAACTATTCTTTACCTCATGAATCATACTGATTATATATAGACAGTTGCTAAGACTAATAATAAACAATGTAAAATATATCCTCAAAATACTAAGTTAGATTCCAAATCTAAATATAGGATCCAAAGCAATAGACATGAAGATCCACCTTCTACATTAGATGTTTAAAAGACAAAGAACAATTAGTAAGACATGTAGGGTGTCACTGATTAATTAGAAATTATATCTCAAGCACAGAAAACATTAAGACTTGCATTAGATCAAATTTTAACATAGTTTTTGCTAGAAAAAATATATGTAATTTAGATAACCACAATAACTTTGAAAAACTGTATGTCAATATCTACTAAAGCTAAGTATATCACTGCTTATGACAAAGTAAACTTTTACTCCCAGATACAGATCCAAGAGAAATGAACAAAATACATGCACAAAATTCTCAAAGCATCTGGAAACAACCAAATATATATAAACAGGAGAATGGATAGAATGTAGAGTATTCATCAGTGGAATAATATACATCAATAAAAAGAACTAGTGACATTACGCTGAATGAAAGAAAACAAATACAAAGGCATATACACTGTATGATTTCATCTAAATGACACTGAAGGATAGGCAAAATTAATCAACAGTGATAGAATTCAGAATAGTGATTATTTCATAGTGGGGGGGGTGACGTGAGAGAACTTACCAGACATTTATTAAATGTATATTATATTTCAGTCAAAAGTTTAAAAATGAAATAAGTTGATTCAAGCACTTTTAAGAAAGAATTTTGCCAAAACATTAAAAGGGATTATCTGGGGGTTATTTTTTCCATCTTTATAATATTTCAGATTTTCCAAATCATTTAAAAAGAAGAGTTATTACTTTATCAACAGAAAAAAATTGACTTATTTTTAGTATGATGAGCTCTGAAAGATAAGACCTAGTGCATATACCAAGTTTCATTGCACAGTGAAACTACTGTAGTGCCATATGTATGGAAAATTAGATTGAGAATTTAATGGGGGTAGAAACTCAAAGCTAGAAATATATATAAAAAGAAAGTCCTCCAAAATGCACAAATTTCCTAGGAAGGCATTGGGTTTCCCTCTTAACAGAGATGGACTCACAGCAATTTTTATTTAAATCTCAAAGGACATGTTGACCTCTTCCAACATTTATTTTTTTATTATCTTATCTGCAGGCTCATTCATTAAAACATAATTCCAATTCCCAAACCATGAAACTATATATTTGATGTATATTTAATGGGATTCAGTAAACATCATTTAATTTTAAAGCACAACAATATTCTAGGGTATTTAGAGTCCCATGTGGAAAATAACATTTCTAAGTTCCGCTTTAGCAATAAGAGTTATCAACACATATTACGTGAATGTGCATTTCAGCAGAATACAGGCAGGCAGAGGGATAGAAAATACTACTTATAAGAAAGACAAAAACTGCTTTTATCCACATTATTTTTACCTAATTAAAACGGACAAGCAAACAAACAAAACTGAAAAACTCGTGACGCCAGTTCATGAAGCATCCTGGGGCAGAGTGGGAGAAAACAAGAGAAGGGAGGAGGAGTAATACTTTGAGTAACTTTTATGTATATGTGAATAAATAAAACCTGCAAACCAAGCCCAGCTGTCTGATTAAAAAAAAAAAGTTACTCTGCACAGACTCACTTTCCTACAAGAAACTAGTTTCTATGAATGTCACTTGGTGCATCTGTGTCCTTTCACTGAACAGGCTGGACTATAAATAAATATTATAGTGATTATATTTTTAGTGCAAGATATAATAAAGACAAATGGAATAAAAAGGCCCACGAATCTAAGTGGTTGAGGAACATCTTGTAGTCACTACCTCTTATTTTCAGGTGCCCTGTAGTGTATCATCATTATTATAAAAATGATGCACATAGCCAGGCAGAGAAAGACAAATACCATATGATTTCACTTATTTGTGGAATATAAAAACAAAGCAAAGCAGTAGGAACAAAACAGCAGTAGACTCATAGACACTGAGAAGTGACTAGTGGTTACTAAGGTGGAGGGGTTGGGGCGGGTTGTGAGGGATGGTGAGCAGGATAAAGGGGCACAATAATTCGCTCACAATATAAGTTGGTCACAGTTACAGTAGTATAGCTGGGAAAATATAGTCAGTGATCCTGTAACATCTTGCTACATTAATAGACAGTAACCACACTAGAGGGGGTGATGATTTAATAATATGGGTAACTGTTGAACCACTGTGTTGTACATCTGAAACCAATAGAAGATTGTTTATCAATGATACTTCAATAAAAAAAATGATGCACATACAGTAGCCAATCTAACTGCTGATGTGATGGGTGCTTACAAAAAAGTTAGAATTTAGGAAATATAGACAGATTTTAACACAAACCATATGTAACCCAAGATTCAGTAGAGCAATTTGAATTGGGAAATTGAGACAAAAATTTTGGATCTATACATCTTCATTTGTGCTAATAATGTTGACTGTCATCCAGTTTTCAATCTAATTTATACTGGTTTATTCTGTTTGGGTTTGAAGTGATTTAAAATTGAAACCCTCACCATTAAAAAAATAAAAGGTATACTTTTAATCTTTTTTCAAATGTTCTTTTATACTATTCCAGAATAATTTTTTTAAATGAGAATAAATCCAACTCCTTATTTTTCTCCCCAATCCAAATTCTTCTCTATCTGAATCCTTTTGGATCAGTACTTGTTATGCCCTCTGTAGTGAGGTATTATGAAGTATTGAAAACGAATAAAACCCAAGGATTCGGGAAATATTCTCTACAGCATGAGTGCGTTTTTTTCATTGTACTTATTTGTTGGCTTTTAAACTTTATCCATAATTTGGGCTGATGAATCCCAGTGTAGAGATTATTTCATGTCATTCATACTTTTTAATACAGAGTTATAAGGCAAGTTTGTATATTTATATTAAGAAGTTCTGAGAGGTCTGGGGCAATTCTCAGGACTCCATTTACATAGATGCCTCAACATAGAGATGTGATGGGAGAAGACATCCGTGTGGGGCATGAGCCAGACACTATAGTTCCCTGGACTTTGAGAGGAAATTGTAGGCCTTATAGTCTGATCTTTGAGAGATGAGAGCCTCCTAGGGAAGGCAGGAACTCTGCCCAAGTTCTGGGAAAGTCAGGCCATGTGTTCTGCCTGGTGAATAGCAAAAGAAAGTGAGAAAAGCCACAGAAATGGAGCGCTGGGTAATATTACACACATTCTTAGTTCACTCATACAATATTTGGTGAGTTTCATTCTCTTTGGTTATGAGTCTTTGCCAATTTTCTATCTGTTGTGGTAGTCTTTGTGTTGCACCATTTCAAACATGATTGCCTAGTGATGTCTTACACACAAGATTACTCAGCTAATTAGTGTACCTAAAGGACCCCACAATGAAAGAACATTCATCAGTATTTCAAGCCAGAAGCCCAGCATTTCTGCCTATGAGACTTCTACCAGATATACACAGAGTTGTCAGTGGAAATATACAAAGGATTTTGAAAGAACAGCATAGCATTGTAACTGCCATAAGGGCTTAATAAGGAGTGTACTGAGAGTTGGCCTTGAGGAGTGGGGCTGGAAGTCTGTGCTCGCATTAACCACTAAGGGAAAGAGAAGCTTTTTTGAGGAGATGTGAGGGATTGAGGTCCTTCAAAATGTAAACTTTTGGAATTGTAATGGGATTCCAAGGAAATACAAGTCAGAAGCAATCACTTGGAGCAGTGCTCACCAGCATGAAGATCTGCTGGGAGGTGTCGCTTCTAGTTAGGACCTATGATAATATGGGTGGCCTCTGGAAGCTGCTGCTATGGAAACTCAGGGTAACCACTACTGGAAATAGTGGCCAAGCTGGAGCGGTCATTGCCAAGAACAACAGCCAAGAGGCTCTGCTGGCAGATGTTGACTGGAACCATCATTGGGTGTATCTAATAAAGACCTGGGCCCGAGGATCATTTACTTGGAGAGTTTTTTGAAGAGGAGGTTGTTGGTTTTGTTTAAACATGCTTAGGTGACTCATCCTTGATGTTAGGGAAAAAGGGAAATGCTATTGGTCTTATTATGCTCCACACTGAGAGAATGTCATAATTCCCTTCAAAAACAGTTTCTTCAGGTGATCCTGCATTTCTATTAATAGCACTATTAATCTACTTGCTCCCAGATGGAAACGCCCCATTATCATGGAATCCTCCACTTCCCTTTCCCCAAACTCAAATATTTTAACTCCTACTTAGAAATTCATTTATAGAGAAA
Source organism: Smutsia gigantea (assembly GCA_032199065.1). Classification (NCBI taxonomy): domain Eukaryota; kingdom Metazoa; phylum Chordata; class Mammalia; order Pholidota; family Manidae; genus Smutsia; species Smutsia gigantea. The sequence goes on from JAVSCE010008886.1 coordinate 5,366, forward strand.
ATAGTCCCAGACCTAGTCATAAGGGGACCCATGCTTTTGTGAATTTTACCTACAGGAGGTCTGTGAATATTGGAGGAAAATCCTCTTTTGGTTCATGCAAAAGAAAAGGAAAAGTAACTATTTTAAAAGACACCAGAGCACTGTGTTCCTAACAAGGCCAGCCCTCTGGAGAAATTATTTTACCAAAGCTTAGCCTATGATTTTGCTAGAGCCTAATAGATGTGGGGGAAGGGTAACACCTAACTCCAGCTCCATCCAGCTTTGTGGTCGCACCTAAAGGCAGGGGGCAGGCTGGAGGGGCAGGGAGGGAGTAGAATGGAGAAGTGCTGGTGAAGTTCACAGGGGCACAGGTTCACAAAGACTGAGACCGAATCACAGGACCACGGGATGCTCTCTCTCCTCCATACCTTACTCCTATATTATTAAAGACCTATTTACTGCAGTTCCTTTTATTCCGTACATCATGTTCACCTTTCAACAAAAAATTACAAAGCATACTAAAAGGCAAAAAACAAAGTTTGAAGAGACTGAACAAGCATCAGAACCAGACTCAGATATGGTAGGAATATTGGAATTATCAGACTGAGAATTTTTTAAAACTATAATTAATATGTTAAGGAGTTTAATGGGAAAAGTAGGCAACATGCAATAACAGATGAACAATGCAAATAGAGAGAGGGAAATTCTAATAAAAAATCAAAAAATACTCTATCAGGAAAGAAGAATGCCTTCAATAGGCTCATTAGTAAACTAGACACAGCCAGGAAAAAATCTCTGATATGACAATAGATTGATATGACCTGAAATGACTTCCAACTGAAAGGCAAAGAGAAAAGGGACTGCAAAAGACAAAAAGAACAGAGTACCCAAGGACTGTGGGACAACTACAATAGGTATAACATACACCTAATGGAAATACCAGAAGGAGAATAAAGAGAGAAAGGAACAAGAGTAATATTTGAAGGAATAATGATCGATATTTTCCCCTAAATTAATGTCAGACATCAAACCATAGATCCAGGAAGCTCAGAGAACATGAAGCTACAAAAAACTACACCTAGGTATATCATATTCAAACTTCAGAAAACCAAAGATAAAGAAAAATTCTTGGAAAAAGCCAGAGGTAACCTTGCCTAGACAGGAGTGGAGATAAGAATTACATTGACTTCCCCTCAGAAACCATGCAAGCAAGAAGAGAGTGCGGAGAAATAATCAATGTGTGGCGAGAGAAAAAAAGCATCAACCTAGAATTCTGTACCTTGTGAAAATATCTACATAAAGAAAGAAAAAGCACTGGAGAAGGAATAAGTAAAGGTAAAATAAAACTTACTTTTCTAGCTTTAGTTGATCTATAAATAAAAATTTGTTCAAAATAATGGCAGCAATGTATTTAATGATGTATGCTTGCGTATAAGTGAAATGATTGACAACAATAATACAAGAGATGGGAAGAAGGTACTAGGATTGTTTGGTAAAGTACTTACACTAACATCAAATGAGAGAGTGTCATTTGAAAGTGGACTTGGATTCATTGTAAATGTACCATGCAGACTCTAGGGAAACTACTCAAAAAGTTAAAAAAGAATTATAACAGATATGCTAAAGAAAGATTAAAAATTTATCCAATTATATTAATAATCACTTTAAATATCAATGCTCTAACTACACCATTAAAAGATAAGACATTGCCTAAATTGATCAAAAAATAAGACCCAACTATACATTGTCCACAATAAAACCACTTCAAATAGAAAGAGACACATAGATTAAAAGTATAGTGGAGAAAGCTATGCCGTACTAATACTAATTAAAAGAAAGCAAGTGTAGCTACATTAACTTCAGACAGAGCAGACTTCAGAGCAAAGAAAGTTAGGAATACAGAGAGGCATTACATAGTAAATGGGTCAATATTCCAAGAAGGTATCCTTAGTGTGTATGTACCTACCTAACAAGACAGCATCAAAATAGATGAGACAAAAAATGATAAAACTACAAGAAGAGATAGGTGAATCCACTATTATACTTGGAAGCCTTGATTCCTCTCTCTTAGAAATGGACAGATCCAGCAGGGAGAAAATGAGTAAGGACATTCTTGTACTCAACAGCACCACCAATCAATTGGCTATAATTGACATCTATAGATTATTTTATCCAACTACAGCAGATTACACATTCTTGTCACACTCACATGGAACATTCACCAAGATATACTGTATTTTGGGCCATAAAATACACCTTAACACCTATACAATGTCTCCTCTCAGACTACATGAAATTAAACTAGAAATTAATAACAGAAAGCCAGCTAGAAAATCCCCGAATACTGAAGATTAAACAACAGACCTCTTGGTAACACATGGATCAAGGAAGAAATGTGAAAATATTTTGAACTAAATGGCTCTCTTAAATAGGACTTCTTAAGGGACCCAAGCAGTCACTGGGTATTCCACTGCTCTCACGTCTCGCGGGCCTCCATAAGCAGCAGAGACTGCTGAACTCTTTTTTCCTTCCCCTCTGAAGACTTCACGAAACTGCTACTAGGCAGGGGTTTCCTCTTACTCCCGGATGCCAAAGTCCCTTCTCACCTCGATGGCCAAAGCTACTACTTACTGCAAACTACCCTATCATCACAAGTCTCTAGACAAAAAATAGGTACCAATCTATTCCCATGCCTCCAAACTCAGAAACTTCCAAACCGTCTCCAACTTTCCATTTTCATCACTCTTATTACAGATCCCACTGTTTTTGCCAATAATATTTGTATGAGTTTGCTAATTAGTTTTCCTGTTCTTCTGCAATTCTCCTTCTTAATTGCTGCCTCCAGATTAGTATTTCTGGTCACATAAGTTTGACGCTCCAAAAAAAGAAACAAAAATTACTATCAAGATAAATACTAACTTTTCAGCATGGTATTCAAGATCGTCTACAACATGGCATCAAAGGGCCCGCTCAGAATAACCTCATATTACTCTTGTACATACTTTTTCTGCCAAAACCAAAACTGGACTTACTCATATTTCCCAAATAGTTTCCACATTTTGCCTTCTCTTAATCTAGTCCCTCTGCCTGAAAAACTCCTCTCCTCCATTCATAGCATGTGTATATATATACACACACACACATACATATATTTATGTATAAATCAATCCTACCCATCTTTTAAGGCCCTTCCTAGAAGTGGAAGTTTCACTTCAATGAATCTCTAATCTGCAACAGGCCTCTTTCCTTTAAAATGCTCTAGCAGACACTCGGTTCATAACTGTATTGTGTTACATGTGTCAGTTTTACCCAGATGGTAGCCAATAGACAAATGTGGCTATTAAATTTGAATAAAATTAAATAAAATCTAAAATTCAGCTTCTCTGTCACACCAGCAACATTTCAAATACTCAGAAGTACCATGTGGCTAGTGGCTTCCATTTTGGACAACATAGATATAGAACGTTTTCATCATCACAGAAAGTTATTGAAAATGCTGTTCTAGTTGTTTATAGATTTACTTTACCTCTCCCCCTTCAGCTCCAAAGTTCTTGAGCTGAGAAATTCATCGTGGACATGTGAAATTCTCAATAAATATGTGTTAAATTCAATAGGTTATTTAATTATACTATTAAAGGAATAAGTGGGTCATATCTAAAAATTAACCCATCAGGTCTAATATTTATTAGTAGATCATTTAAAGAATTTAAATATCTTTTTAAAGAGTTGATATTTTGCCTTTAAAATTCAAAGCCAGAAATGTAAGACAAAACAATCTGCCATAGAATATATAAATAGCTTATGGAATTTGGACTGAATTCAGCATAGTTTCATTTCTCATCCACGCCCAACCCTTAGCCATAAACATATGTTGATCATATTTTTTTACAACATTTTGGGTAGGTCCCCGAGTTTCTGGGTTATTTTTGGCTATTATACTATTTTTATATTCAGGTACTTAAAAAATCTATTTCAGTCTAAATCAAATCTTTTATCTGGCATCCAATTTAATTATTGTCTCCCCCCAGTTCAAGGAAGTAGGAAAGGAAGATTGCAGCGATGGTGGGAAGGAGGCAAAACTAGTCTTCTCTTTCACTCAACTTGCTCTTTGTCATTTTGCCTCATATTTAATTTGTAGTTTCAAACTAAAGTGCTGCCAAGGCACACTCAGCGATTTTCTTTCATCTTTTTTTTCTTAACTATATTGTGCTAAATACTAAGGGAGGTGTGTAAAGGTGAGAGGTGGTTCCTGCTCTCACAGACCTTAGAACACACACAGTAGAAATAGTTCCCCTCAAATAACCATGAAATAAACTGGAACATGTTAAATAACCCAAGAGGTACATGATAAAGAAATCCTATAGGAAAGTAAAGGAATAAAAATTCACTTTCACCTGAGACGTCATGGCAAAAGGAACAGTTGAGCTGGTTTTAGAGGAAAGATAGGTTAAAAGGTATACATTATGTGGATTAAATGGGAGTTCCTGTGGCCAGGATTCTCACCTGGCCCTGGTCGGTTAGCTCACTACACACATGTGGGCAATATGTTGCAATTGACTCTATGTAAAGAGCTCCTCCCAGTGCTCTGGGCGACACGGTGGCATGGCTGCAAGGCTGCAGGAGAGCAGAGCAGAGGCTGGAGTGGTGGCAGCACCGAGAACAGAGGCCCAGAGGACGGCTGTGCAGGCAGAGAGGCCCAGAGGCAGAGACCGGCTTGTTGTGTGCAGACTCGCTCTGAGTGGACAGGATTTTAGTGATTGACCTGCTATCGTGGGAATAAAGTTGGGTATAAACCTTTTCACTCCAGGAACATTCCATTGTGATTTTTTTGGTCTCATAGAAACCTCCAGACAAGTTCACTATGGATTGAGTGTGACCAGGGAAATGACAGTAGAACATTCTTGGGGTGAAAGGGTTATACCCAACTTTATTCCCACGGTGGCGGGTCAGTCACTAAAATCCGTCCACTCAGAGCGAGTCTGTATGCAGCAAGCCAGTCTCTGCCTCTGGGCCCCTCTGTCCGCACAGCCGTCCTCTGGGCCTCTCTGCACAGTCATCCTGCCCAGCCGTCCTCTGGGCCTCTCTGCACAGTCGTCCCGCACAGCCGTCCCGCACAGCCACCCTCTGGGCCCCTCTGCACAGCCGTCCCGCACAGCCGTCCTCTGGGCCTCTGTCCTCAGCGCTGCCACCACTCCAGCCTCTGCTCTCCTGCAGCCTTGCAGGCCTGCCACCGTGTCACCCAGAGCACTGGGAGGAGCTCTTTACATAGAGTCAATTGCAACAAATTGCTCACACGTGTGTAGTGAGCTAGCCGACCAGGGCCAGGTGAGAATCCTGGCCACAGGAACCTTCATTTTATCCACAGCAAGACAACTTTTTTTTTTTAATATAATTTATTTTATTATCATTAATTTACAATTACATGTGCAATATTACGATTATTAAACTACCCCTTCATCAGGTCCCCCCCACCAACCCCATTACAGTCACTGTCCATCAGCGTAGTGAGATGCTATAGAATCACTACTTGTCTTCTCTGAGCTGTACTGCCCTCCCCGTGCCCCCCCAACATTACATTTGCTAATCGTAATGCCCCTTTTCCCTCTTATCCCTCCCTTCCCGCCCATTTTCCCCAGTCCCTTTCCCTTTGGTAACTATTAGTCCGTTCTTGGGTTCTGTGAGTCTGCTGCTGTTTGTTCCTTCAGTATTTTTTCTTTGTTCTTATACTCCACATATGAGTGAAATCATTTGATACTTGTCTTTTTTGGCTTGGCTTATTTCACTGAGCATAATACCCTCTAGCTCCATCCATGTTGTTGCAAATGGTAGGATTTGTTTTCTTCTTATGGCTGAATAATATTCCATTGTGTATATGTACCACATCTTCTTTATCCATTCATCTACTGATGGACACTTAGGTTGCTTCCATTTCTTGGCTATTGTAAATAGTGCTGCAATAAACATAGGGGTGCATCTGTCCTTTTCAAATTGGGCTGCTGCATTCTTAGGGTAAATTCCTAGGAGTGGAATTCAAGACAACTTCTTAATCTCTTATCAATTTCAAACAGATCATGTACATTATGACCCAGCATTGTATCCACTTATATCCCTTAAGTTTCTTTCAGTTTCAAATGAAAAAAAAAAAAAATTTTTTTTTCAATCTAACATGGCCTAAACCAAAAGAGAATTTATTGGCAAAATGTAATTTAACAGGAAAGTCGTTGGTACTCAGGCTTTAGAAAGGACTTGATAAAAAAACTCAATATGCATCACCAGGATTTAGCCTTCTGTCTTCCTCTGCAGAACTCTCCTGTTAATTTCAAGCTCCAACGAGCTGTCCCAAGGTAGCTTCCAGCCCTCCAAGGGTTATATCCTTCTGGACTCACAACCAGCACAAAAATCTAGAGTCTTTGCTCCAGAATTCCAGGCAGAAATCTGAGCTTTCATGAGTTAGATAAGCTGGGATAACACTCACCCCAGCCCAGTCACCCATGCCAGTGGGAGGGACTATGGAGATTGGTTCAGCCCAGGTAGATCTTGGAGTCCCTGAGGGGGTCAGCTTTACCCAAAGCACCTGGGCCAACAGCCAGGGGATGATATGCTACCAGTGCAGGGATCAACAAAATATTTCAGTAAAAGGCCTGATAATAAATATTTTAGCTTTTGTGGACTATACAGTCTGTGTCTATTCATCTCTGCTATTGGTGTTCAAAGGCAGCTGTCTTGCCAATGGGTTTCAGCCCCAGGCAGGTTCACTATAGATTCAATGTGACCAAAGAAATTGATAGCAAAATGTTCTTGGGGTGAAAGGGTTATACCCAACTTTATTTCCAGGTGGCAGGTCAGTCACTAAAATCCCGTTCACTCAGAGCGAGTCTGTATGCCGCAAGCCGGTCTCTGCCTCTGGACCCCTCTGTCCGCCCAACCGTCCTCTGGGCCTCTCTGTCCGCACAACCGTCCTCTGGGCCTCTCTGCACAGCCATCCCGCAGAGCTGTCCTCTGGGCCTCTGTCCTCTGCTCTGCTCTCCTGCAGCCTTGCAGCCCTGCCACCGTGTCGCACCCAGAGCACTGGGTGGAGCTCTTTATATATAGTTAGCAGCCATGTATTGCCCACAGGTGTGCAGTGAGCTAATCAACCAGGGCCAGGTGAGAATTCTGGCCACAGGAACTCTCATTTTATCCACAGCAACCATGGATATTGCATCAACAAATGAGGATGGCTGTATACTAATAATACGTTATTTACAAAATCAGGAGGCAGGCCAGAGTTTGCCTACAGGCCACCGTTTGCCAACTCCTGCACTAGAGAGAAACTGACAACGGAAGTCTACCACATGCAGAGTGCAGTATAGACATGCCTGCTTCTCTGGGTCTTTAGCCCTTCTCCCTCTTGATAATGAGAATCTTACTGAGGACTTTTAGGAGGCCGCTTTTCTTCCAAGTTCACTTTGCTTCAAATTAAAATGGTCTACTGAGTGTCCAGGTGGCTCTTGTGAGCACTTGGAACCAAGGAGGAAAGGCCACAACCTTGATGGCTAACAAGCCTGTGGGCAGGAGCAGCTCCAACAAGAGATCATTTGCCTCTAAATATAACATTTTCCCATGCCAAAATATATAATCTTTCCTCCTTGCCCCCCAAAATAATCTGCTGTTTCCCCCAAATTTCCCATGCCAGGTATTGGTACTGTCTTGTACCCAATCATTCAGGCCAAAAGCTGAGATGTCATCCTTGATATTTTCTGCTCACAATTCCACAGTCAGCAAGTTCTGTATCCGAAATACATACTGGATCTGACCACTTCCTCCCGCCTGCACTGCCTCAACTTCAGGCCCTCTCGCTGCTGTCCCTTTCCTGGACTTCTCCAAGTTTTCCCACTGATCACCCTCTTTCCGCTTACTCTGCTACTACCCTTTCTCTATTCAGCAGCCGGAGTGACCTTTGTAAAATATAAATCCCCCTACGGCTTCCCATTATGCTTAGAAAAAAATCTAAACTGCTTAGCATAGTTACCAAGGCCGCCATGATCTAGACTTTCTCACCCCTCCCAGACTCATCTCCTAACACCCCTAATACACCCTTTTTTTTTTAGCTCCATTCCAGCAACCTTGTCTTCTGGCCATTCCTTACATGCTCTAAGGTCAGCTCTGCCTTAGGACTTTTGGACTTCCTATTCCTTCCACCAAAGCAGATCTTTTCCTAAGAATGCCTAACATGTTAAATCCAATAGAGTAAGGTGTTGTTTCTCTTGTAGCACAGGTATTAGCTTTACTGTTAACTTTCTAATTCTGTTAAAGTGTTAATTACTATACCCTGTACAACACTATTCTGGGAGAGAGAGTGGAACATGCTGGTTTTCCTTATTATTGATTAATGCAAAAATCCTTTTATTTCAAATAGGTCAATAAAAGAGCAATGAGAATAACCCTTTCACTTGGGGGAGATTTCCTCCTGAATGCCTATATTAATCAGCTTTCCTGTGCCAGTCCCAAGTCTCAATGGCTTGTAGCAGCAAATGTTTATTTCTTGCACAATTCTATGTTAGTAGCTGTACCTCTTCTATGTGGCTTTGTTCCATGTGCCTTCTCATGCCAGGAACCAAGCTAAAAGAGCAGCCCCTGTTTAAACACAGCGTTATTATTGAAACCGAGGGGAAAAGGCAGGAGGCAGAGCCCAATCACACAACTGCCCTTGAAGCTATTGCTTGGATGTGGCATTTGCACTTCCCTCGGCTGAATCAAGTCACATGGCCATGCTGACCTGGTGCAGGAAGTGTATTCTGCCCATAGGGTGGCTCGCAAGTCACATGGCAACGGGTGGGAATGAATAGTTCTCCTACAGGGAAATGAATGAGTGGGCAGGAAGGATACTGCCACCCACCACCAGAGCCAATTAACACAATCATAAGTAATCCTTCCCCAATAGTCTATGCTGAATTTTATAAGGTCTGAGCTTCTGAAGCCTCCTGAAGTTTTTGACTCCTTAATTAAGTCCTTGATTCCAAGTTCAGTTCTGTTCAGTTCTGTTCTTGAATGGGGCACATCTTCCCTCTTTTCTAGACTATTCTATCAATCCACTAGGCACTGAATCCATTTGTCATCTTATTTAATCCTCCCAGGAATCCCTGAATATTCAAATAAATGCAAAGTCTGAGAGGCTAATGAAGTCAACAAGTTTCTCACCGTTAGCAATTGGTATGTCCGAGATGGGAATTCTCCTGACATTCTGATGTATCACATTGCCTACAATATGGACTTGCCTTATTCAGGAACGGGAAAGGCCGAATATGGGGTGGGTGGAGAGGGATTTTCAGTGCCATTTTAAGGCCTTGGTGGGTCCTGAGTTCTTTTACAATGGAGGTTCCACACTACTTCATATAAAACATAAAGAAACCCTCATCCTATACTAAATATAAATTTTGGCTATACATTTTTTGAAAGGATGCTTATAATTTTACTTCTCAAATTATTTGGCTGTAGTTAGCATTTGGTTTATTATGGTTGGCTGTGGTTTGTCAGCTATCACCATATACACTTAGGAAGTGTTTCAAAGAAAGAATTTCCAACTTCCCAAGTCACATTTAAAGCAATGAAATTTATGTTAATACTAAAATTGACATATGTGATATCTGTAGATTTTAACTAAACACTTATTACTTTTAATTTTCCAGTTTTCTTATATCATTTGGAGCCCTATATATTTTTTTCATGACTCACACATTTCTGTGGGCCTCTTAAAAGTTCACAGACTCCAGGATTTGTGCCTATGCTGTCCAACGGATTAAATAGCCCTGAGGATGATTTATGCCAGAGCTATTCCAGGTGAGTAAAAACACATCTCTACAACATGGAATTCAGAGACGGAACCTTGAGAAGAAACTAAAATAAAAAGGCAAGTATTATCCAAAGGTCAAAGCATAGAATCAAAGGATGAGACAGAAGGATGAAATGAGAAATTTGAGATTAAGCCTGAGGAACAGGAGTGGTGGGAGGCAGAGTGGACAGGAATGCTTAAGCAGGACGATGAGTCTAGGCACTGGTACCTCTGCGGCCCCTGTGGAGGTAGGAGCTGCTGAAAAGTTGGCTTTTAAGTGCAGAATGTTTTTGTGATTGACCTCAGGCAAAAAAAATATGCCTTTCACTTTCTGGCCCAAAGAACTGCCCCCCTAGACTCCAGAACCCCTCTGTTAATACCCTTCTTGCCCTCTCCAGTTTCTGGGGGGAATCTCTGTAGCCCCCTTTCCAGGCTCCCTGAAGTAGCCACTCTTCCCTGAGTGGCACAAAGGGTTCCTCCCTTGGATGTTTAGCTGTCTGAAACTTTCAGTGAAGAATTGCTGACTCTGATCCCAAAAAAGCCTGTAACCTTTCTGATGTGTTTCTCTCTTCTTGATTTGACTTATCTAACAGAAATTGTTCAGTTGTTCAGGCAGATTCCTGCACTTCTGCTCCCAAGATTCAGAGTGATTTGCATGTCGTACTCTCGTTCCCTTACAATTACACTAACTCTATTACTCTTAGGGCTGTGTGGTCTCAGTGAGTAAAGGATGTCCCTGACTGTGATGGAGCGGCTCAGCCCTCTGACTCTTTCTATTTCCCACCGAATTCATGTTTCCAAAAGACCACTGGATTTTCATTTGATTTTGAAGCAGAGCCGATTGATACACCATCAGTAAAATTGTTTCCATAGTTTCTCTCAAATAATAAAATCACATAACTCTTCATCTAATCCCAGCAAAAGAACTTTCAGAATCTAATTACTGTTCTTTAATTAGTCTTTTTAAAAAGCAAATAGTGAGCCTTTCAAGGAGCCTTTCATAGGGCCTTTCAATGAGATGTGTTTCAGGAACCAGAGTAGAGACTTGGATAAAAGGGGTGTTTATGAGCTAAACCTTTCATGTTACATTTGTCCTAGTGGTAGTAACAGTAACAGATTATTATCTGTCACTAGTACCTATGGGCTAGACCCTCATACATGCTTGTGATCATTCAATAATACTATTTTGAGGCAGTGACTCTGTATAGTTGACAAACCATGCATTAGTCCCAGACTGCCTCTAAGCAACTAATACAAAACAGATTGATGGCACTTGCTGCATTTAAAGTCTATAAGGAAACAGGGAATAATAAAGTCTCAAAATAGATTTTCTTAAAAGAAACTTTCCCCTTAAATGTCAACTTTTGAAGTTCAACTCAAATATAGCAGATCTGGACTTCTCCAACATAAGAACAATCATTTTGTACATATACCTGCATATACTGGCATGGAAAGGCTTAATTATTTCATGAATGTCCAGATCCTAAAACAACAGTTAGTGGCACCAATATTCCTTGTGCAATAAAAATTGTCCAGAGACAATATTCACTGTTAATGCTACTTCTCAGACAGGTAGCATGGTAGTGTGAAAAAATCATGAGTTTCTAGTGTCTCACAGACTGGCTTTTAAATCCTGGATCCACGTTTATTGGTTGTGTGACCTTTAATGTTATTTAACCTTTCTAAACTTCAGTTTTCCCATCTGTGAAAAGAAGGAATAATGAATGCCTTCTATGTCAATGTGAATATCAAATTTAGTATTGCATCAATGGTTTCTTTTAAGCATTTCTCATGTATCAGACACAAAATAGTTGATATATAGTAAGCAATCTGTAAATATTTTTTTCTTTTCCATCTTATGTTGCTTAAACAGCTAACCTGGCTACATTAGAGACTACACAGATAGAAGAGATAAGAAGAAAATAGAAATAAATTATGACACCCTCTCAGAATAGCCTAACATGATTATATACATAGTTTGATTTTTTTCTCATTTAATTTTCCTATAATAACTGAGTTTCAAAAGAGATTTTAGTGGAAGTCCACTGCAATAGTCATTTGCTCTTTCCTTTAATTATGCCTATATTTGTGGTCATCCGAGCACATCTAGAAATTGAAGATTGCCATTCCCATATATTTAACTGTCATCTGCAGAGGTGCCATATAAGGATTTGAGTCTCTACATTGACGAATTGAATAACAAAACAAGACTGAAGTATAGCCTTATTTGGGGGGCTTTATTACATATCATATATAACATATTAAAAATGTACCCAATGTTCCTAATTAAGCATACTGTACAGATAACTATAAGAATTGAGATTAGTTTACTAACTGACATATGGTCTTGTGTTGTAGATGGTTAATGGGCTATTTCATTTTTATTTACAATTTGGTGTTTTCTTTTAAAACTTGTTTTTCAAATCACGAAGATTTTTTGCCAGCCTTCAAAATCTCATGTCCCTGGGCAAGCACCATGTCTAGAGCACCTAACAGATACCACAACAGGTACATGTTGTGGGGCGGGACTTCGCAGACTCAGGCATCTGCAGGATCCTTGCCGGGCTCGGATCACACAGAGACTGCTGGTCCCCACTCCCAGAGCTTTCGACTCAGTAGTTCTGGGGTGGAACCTGAGAACTTGCATTTCTAGCAAGTTCCCTAGTGATGCTGATATTCGTGGTCTAGGAACCACACTTTGACAATCACTAGTGTTATTTCAGCAGCTATTAGAGTCCAGATGATGAAGAACAGATCATTAGTGAGGGGCACTACACTTAAATAAGCAAGCCTATGTGTAGGTATACCGGAGAGACTTGGTTTTACCTCAAACCACTTACTGTGTGGCAAGAGTCAATGTCTGAAAGACGTGGTGCTGCTGCAGAGAATACTGGAGTTCCAGTTTTTCCATTAATGCATAGAATTCTCTTTGGAAAGTTACTTCCCCTCTCTGGACTTCCTGCATAGAGTGGGTTTTTATATCAGTGAATTACAAAATGGTAAGACACTATACCAATGAAGTTATTTTTATTAGTAGTATTAAGTAAGAAGTGAGAAGAATGGGAGCTTAATATCCTTGGAAGAAATAAATGCAGTCTAAGTGTTATTGCAAACCAGAGCAGGGAGTGGGGAGGGCAGGAAGAGGCTGTGGGAGAAAGAGCCGGGTAGCAGGGCGGCTGGCTGAGGCTCTGATGCCCTCAGGACCCGCTACTCTGTCACAGCTTTAGAAAACGGGTGCTGAAAACCTGGGATTGCTCTAAAAGAGCTGTAACTTTGCTGTCCAAAAGAGGGTACCAAAGAGGAAGAAATTGTAGCAGTAAACAACTGGCCCCTGGACCCAGAGGGACATAAGTTCAACAACTACACCGTGTGACAATGACTGACAGTAGCTGTGCTAAAGGACAGAACAGTCTGTCTGGGGCTTGGAAGAGGACTGGCTCCCTTTATATTAAATAATCTCTGGGAGTTCTTCAATAATTTACTGGAGAGGGTGAGGCCTCAGAGGAGAACACTGGACTCTTAATAAAGGCAGTTGGATTTAATGTGATTACACAAATAAAATAAAGAAAAATGACCATATTTTTACACTAAAAATTGGTGATTTGGCTCATACCTGAAATACATTATTTGTTTTTTACCATGGGAGAATTGAGGAGAACTCAGTCTTCCATATCTAGAGCTGTAGAGGTCCAAATAATCAATAAGGATCAGCTGTCCAGGGCCCCACTCTGTTATTATATGTAACTATAGATGCTAAGGGCTGTTTGAAAAGCATTAGGTATTAAAGATTTGCTGGATGGATTTCTATTTCTGAGCAGTAGATAACTTAAACATTCTCCCAGCACAAACCTAGAAGTTCTGTGTAAAATACAGCCAACAGTCTTTAAAATGCATTGTTGGGCTCTCAGAAAAAAAGTGGGGGGGATTCTATAAGGCATTCAAATAATAAGAAAATAAAAACTGAAGCTATGGGTACAAAATACTGGAGCTACCCTGGGAGGGAAGAGGGTTTACAGTCCTGGTAACTAAGAGTCTGGGGTCTTAGCACCCACATGAGCACAGAATAGGAAAAGCCCTGATGCCAGGGGGAGGGGATGAAAATAAGACCACCACTCCTTACGCCTCCCAAAATAAAGCCAGAACACTTGAATGGGTGGGCTAGAAGAGAAATCAACCCACTAGCATAGGAGAAACAGTAAGTCTGCCTGCATAAGAAAAAAAAAATCTCCTTTGACATTGACAGCCATGGCAGGCATTATGGAGGACTTAACATTTCCCAGAAGCAGTTTTGAGGCTTGAAAATAGCACTATTTATGTAGTCTGTGAACCCCCAAGCTAGTAGAGTAATATAAAAGTTAGTCCCAAGATGCTAACATCTCCAGTGTGCCTGGCAAAAGCAAATTGGAAACTTTTTTGTATACGCATATCCCCAAGACAGGCTGTGGAGAATTCTCATAAAGATGAGTTCACAATTCAAAGCTATAAAATATATATTAGTCTCTCATGGGAATGTTAGGGGACAAAAACAGGAATTTTAGATCCCCAAGAATTAACAGAAAGGAGGAGAACATCAGTTTAAGGGGGATGGTGGGAACAAGAAATTAGGTCTCTACTCCATGCACATGGTAATGGCTGCTGGTGGTTCTCCGGAGCTCTGTTGAGAGGATTCTCGGGGCCTATTCACGCTCAGTGGAAAAGCTAAATAGTCATGTTCTCTTCCTGTTGGAAAAATTTGTTCATATACTTTCTCTCTCTGGACCTCTCGAGTAGTGATGACAAAGTTTGTGACTAAGTGAGAAAGAAGCAGCAGGGAAATGTTAAATCCTCCATAAAGTTTTCCCCAACTTACCCCTCCTATATATTCCCACTGCACTTTGTACAACCATTTCTTATTACTTCTCAGGGACTAAGATTAGAAGTTTATAAATCTGCCTCAAGTACTAGGCCGTGAGCTCCTTGGAGGAAAAATGGATGCGGTTTCACTCAAGTGTGTATTCCTAGGGCCTATCAAAGTACTTAGCACATAACTTGGGTTTAATAAAGTATGCAGAATTGAATTGAAGAAGAGTGAGTGAGAGGAGTCAAAAGTCAAGGGGAAGAATCATTTTTAACATAAGCAACTACTTCTCTTTTTATGTTTTTCTTCCCAGACAAATGAAAACCATTTACTCTATCCAAAAGACAAAAAAAAAAAAAAAACAACTGAATCACATATTTACTTTTTTATTCCTCCCCTCCCTCACCACCTGTCAACGTTCTTGGCACGTGGTAAGTGCTCAACAAATTCTCGATAAGTGGTTGATAGATCAGCTTTCCCAAAACAAAACTCTTCAACTCTTTGCTAAGCTACCCGTCTTCCTGGAATCCCAGAATCCATGGCCTGAGTCGTGACACCGGCTGGTTAGAGGCAGGAAAGGCAGCCATCGGTCCTCAGAAAACAGTCTCAGTGGGGCACAGGAAGTCAGCTAATGAAAGGCTTACCAGCAGCACTGCCTGCTATGCCGCCTAAATGCCACTATTTTTACTCCTCACAAGATATTCTCCACTTCAAAATTGTTGCCTTTTCCCCCTTGATATATCTCTTACTCCCCAGCTAAGTTTTAGGGTTGCTTTCTTCTAGTTTCAAACCAAAGTTCTCTCCCCAGAGGTCTCTCTCCAAACGTGGTTTTATGAAGAAGGCTAACAGACCTGGACGGCGGTGTTGACGGCACCTTTGATACGGATGCGAGCGCAAACAGCCCTCTTGCCTCGAGGGAGTGCCGCCAAACAGGCAACTGCCCAGCCAGCCTTGCCCTCCTCCCCTCGTTAGACCCCACATCTGAAATCTCTATCCATCATTCATGCTTGTGTTTGGTCTGGGCAAGGGAGTGACCTTGGCAAGCGTCTCCGAGTATTCTTCATGAACTCCAGCATTCCTGTTTGTGGTCTAGTCAACCACAGTGGATTAGTTCAGTTTCCCTTTTTAACGGAATTTTAAGACACATTTAAAGACTCATGCTGTTGAGAGATCAGATTACTTAGAATGGCAGAATCAAAAGGATAAGGAGGAAAAAGCTCCACAGAAGAAATGGCACTTAAGCAAGACCTTGAGGGAAATGGGGAAAGACCCTCCATGGGGACAGGAAAAGCACGCACAAAGCTGGAGGAGATGGGGGTGGCTAGGGTGCACCCCAAGGGTCACTCACAATTTGAGTAAAATGTAACAAATCTAACAGGATAAATGAAGATGAGAACCAAAAAATGATGTTAATAAGTTGGTTGGTGAACGTAAAAGAATTGCGAAGTTATTCTGTGGCAATGACTAAAACCACAGCCATTTGAGTGTCTGTTACGGGCCCCACTCTGCCATAGCTGCTGAGATGCCACAGTGGCTCTGACACAGGCCTCAAAGTCACAATCTAGTATCTAGTCACTAGACTCTCAAGAAACACACATTATAAAATAAGGATGTTTTGCAGCAGTAGACTCACAGAACCCAAGAAAGGACTAACAGTTACTAAAGGGAAAGGGACTGGGGAGGGTGGATAGGAAGGGAGGGAGAAGGGGATTAAGGGGTATTATGATTAGCAGACATAATGTAGGGGGGCCACGGGGAAGGAAGTACAGCACAGAGAGGACAAGTAGTGACTCTGTAGCATTTTACTATGCTGATGGACAATGACTGTAATGGGTTATGTGGGGGGGACTTGATAATAGGGGGAATGTAGTAACCACAATGTTGCTCATGTGAAATATGAGCATAAGATTGTATATCAATGATACCTTAATAAAAATCATCATCATAATAATAAGGGTGTTTTGCCCTGTGACATAAACAAAGTGCCTTAGGAAACCAGAGGCAAAGTGGAAGTGGAAGGGGGCCCAGAAGCAAGCTCAGTGTCAATGCAGAAGCAGGTGAATTTTGTTCTGTTTTGTTTTTACCTTTTGACCACCTTCATCCATTTCCCCTAACTCCCTCTTCTGGCAACCACCAATCTGTTCTGTTTCTGTAAAGTTCAGTTTTCTTAAATTCTGCATGTAAGTGAAATCATACAGTGTTGTCCTTCTCTGCCTGACTACTTTCACTTAGTGTAATGCCCTCAATGTCCATTGCTATTGTCACAAATGGAAAGATGTCCTTTTTTATGTCTGAATAGTATTCCATTATGTATATTTATACCACATTTTCTTTATCCACTTATCCACTGATGGACACCTAGGTTGTTTCCATTGCCTTGGCTATTGTAAATAAGGCTGCACTGAACACGGGTGCAGATATCTTTTTGAGAGAGTGCTTTAATTTCCTTTGAATATATACTCAGAAGCAGAATTGCTGGATATCACATGGTAGTTCTATTTTTTAATGTTTTGAGGAATCTCCATACTGTTTTCCACAGCATCTGCACCAATGCACATTCCTACCCACAGTGCACCCCTGTCCCCTTTCTCTCCACATACTCACAAAAACTTGTTATTTCTTGTCTTGTTGATATTAGCCATTCTGACTGGTGTGAGATTTTTGTCTTCTTTTGTTTTTAATTTGCATTTCCCTGATGATTAGTGATATTAAGTAGTTTTTCATGTACCTGTTGGCCATTTGAATGTCTTCTTTAGGAAAATGTTCAAGTCCTCTGCCTATTTTTAAATTAGATTTTTACTATTATTACATCATTATTATTATTGTTATTTATTGCTATTGAGTTTTTGGTATGAGTTCCTTATATATTTTGGATACTAACTCCTTATCAGATATATGGTTTGCAAATATCTTCCCTATTTTGTAGGTTGCCTTTTCATTTTGTTGATCATTCTTTTTGCTGTACAGAAGTTTTCAGTTTGATATCCTCCTACTTGTTTATTTTTGCTGTTGTTTTGCACTTTAGATGTCATATCCAAAAATTAATTGCCAAGACCAATATCAAGAAGACTTTTTCCTACGTTTGCCTCTAGGGGTTTTATGGTTTCAGGTCTTACATTTAAGTCTTTAATCCATTTCAAGTCAATTTTTGAAACTGGTGTAAGATAGGAATCCTGTTTCATTCTTTTACATATGAATATCCAATTCTCCCGGCACCATTTATTGAAGAGACTGTCTTTTCTCCATTGAATAGTCTTGGCTACCTTATCAAATATTAATTGACGTGGGAGGAGGTGAATCTGAGCTGGGCTTTGGAAAGTGAGATAATCAGAGGCTTGGGAACTGATAGGTTATGTGGGCCAAAGAGATATCATTAAGAAACAAAGCAACTGTGTTTGGATGAATGGAATATTGGTAAATATTTTTCATAATAACCGATTTCAAACTACCAATATAAGGTCAACCAGCTTGCAAAATCACTAACAAATTACCATTTGGCTCTTCTGAGCCCACAGAGGCTCAACACACCAACACACCGCTGCCTGGTTTGAACATGTTACATTTGAGGTGACTGTCAGACATCTAGGTGGAAGTGACTAGTAAGAATTACAGGTCTGCTGTTCCAATGAGAAGCTGAACCAAAGTTGGCTCTTCAAAGTCCCAAAGGTCTGCTGTATATGGGGACAGTGGCACTGAGAAGTTAAGCTCCCAGCTTCATGCTTCTGTTGAACTAAAGTAGTTCTGCTAAGAATCTGTTTTATGCTTAAAACAATAGGCACCACTTAAACAGTCTAGAGGCAACAAACAGAACATTATTTCAGGTGATATTCAAGTTAAAAACTGACTTCAGATTAGCATGTCCAAAGTACTCTCGGAATTACCCTTTCCAAACAGCCTCAAGTACAGCAGGCCCTATACACAGATGCTCGCGGCAGTGGCTCCTGTAATCACTTACCGCCACCTGCTGGGTGCAGAGATGGGGCACTCAAGGACACATTGCATTTCAAGAACTTCTGGCCAGTTGGTCGTCTATGTCACTGTTATTGTTAAAGCAAAACCCAACTGAAAAAAGTCCAGATAGTTGAGAGAAATGTACCGGGGGGGCATCTGCAGCCATTGTTGGCATTCTGAGAGCCTCCGCACGCCTGGGGAGTTCTCTACTGAATTGCCCAGACTTCAGTGAGTCCTGAGATTCAAAGGAAGGCACCTCTCCCATAAGATCCTTATGCAAACAGTTACTCTCAGTGTTCAGTATTCTCAGTGGATACTCAAACAGACAAGCCATGCTTCCCAAGGGATTCCCATGGTATCCATATGTTTAGTTTATAAGCATCATATGCCTCTAATATTTCCTAAGGGGAAGATATCCTATAGTGATAGTTCACTGAGGTACAATAATATTTAAAAGGTTTTGTATTATCCTCTTTATCCTATCAGTAAGATGAGAGTCAGCTCTATTTTTGGTAAAATGGTTGTACCTTATCAATTCCACATAAACATAATTGGAACGGTCAACTCTACTTGCTGACTTAATTGCTTTTCTTACTTTAATCTGATTTATGAAGATGAGGATATCGTAGGCACCAAGGGTAAGCTGCTCCCCTCTGTGCCACCTTGTCGTCTGGACTATTTTTACATGAGGGCAATCTTGAGACCTGGGGGAATCAAGAAAAACTTTTGCTTCTTTCTTAACTACCTAGAAAAACCTAAATTGGTATTTTTCCCAAAATAAGTTTTTTACTACCAAAGATAAATTTTATCTGAATGACCCTTCTGTATGGCCGGGCAAACATCTATTTACCAAATATTTGCTCTTCTCACTGCCCTGTGAATTGCACTCCTTACCTTTGAAATCTTAGGTTGCTCTCCCATTCCTTAGCTCATAATGACATATAAATCTCATTTTACCTTTCTGTCTTTGAACCATCCATGTACGTGCGATACCAGTACATATGAAATCAAATTTGATTTTTTTCTGTTAATCTGTCTCAGGTTGATTTGATTCTTAGACCAGCAAGAAGAACCTTGAAGGGTAGATGAAAGTTTTTTCTCCTGAACTTCATTATGAGAAAAAAAAACAAGAGAAAGCACAAAAGATATTTTAAAGGGATTGATCAGCCAATTACTATAATCACTGCTTTTCATAAAATCACTACAAGATGAAATTTAAAATTATCAACATGCCAAAATGGTTATGTTAAGAAGAAATGTTAAGAATAAGGGCTTCTGAGCCTGGCCTTAATGCTTGGGTTATCTAAAATAAAAACCTGATTTATGGTCTGTAGGGCCCACGTTGTGTACCTGCTTGTACCGGGATAGTTTCATGAAATTACCTTGTGCCTAGGTTATGGTAAAAAAAAATACACTGTACCATCAATTTTTATATGTACTAATCTGTAGAATCATCATGGCTTATATATCCTTGTTAGAAAGTACATATAACCTTGTAAGAAAGCTCTCCTCCCTGGAGTACTTTTCTTCTTTGAAAGTATACCTCTGGGGGGAAATGTGTTAACCCAGTCCTGGGTAAATAAATCTGTGAAGCCAAAATCAGTCCAAGGGAAAAAATAAAGTGGGAAAACCCATTTATTGCTTATGAGAAGTCGTCAGCTCCCCTTTGCCTGTCTCTCCTGGTCGTGGCTGGGAAGAAGCCAAAAAAAAAAAAATCTCTCTGGTCCCTTTGTTCACTCGCCTCCATGCTTGTAATCACCTCTTGATATGGAGATGGACTACTTCTCTCCACCCCTTGGAAACACTTATTGATAGGGAGATGCACTAAGGCCAGGAGAGAGATTCTGGAAATATTGCAATTTTACTCACAGGAAGGGCAGCTTATTCTAAACCTGGACTCAAATAAAACTCTAATAGTTGTTTTCTGGAGTTTTACTCTAGGATTTTCTTTTCATCAACAGTTACTATAAAATTTTACCAGGAGTACAAGTTTTTCTTTGTATTATTTATTATTTTTTCTAATCATTTAATGTTTTAAAAATATCATTTTTTTCACAAAATCAAAGGATGCTCATTGTAAACATAGCCACGAATATGCAGATGTAATTTGATTGAGGAAAATTAAACAAAATGGTGTTTCCTGCTCCTTAGAATGGTGAATAAATTAATTAAACTGTTACATAGGAGTCTATCAAGAGAGAATACCGACATTTGCCAAAAACCTACAGCTATCATCTTTTTTAATGGTGAAAGACACTGTTTCCCTGCTAGGACTGGGAACAAGGCAACGGCTTCATGTACCACTGTTATTCAACATGGTACTGTAAGTTCTAGCCAGTGAAATAGAGCAAAGAAGGAAATAAAGGAATACAAATTAGAAAGGAAGAAATACAACTTGTCCTCGTTTGTAGACAATATAATTATCTGAATAAAAAAACCTCAAGGCATCTACAAAAACAAACCAACCTTCTAGAACTAATAAAAGATTTCAGCAAAATTGCCTGATACTGTAGTGACCAAGGGCAGGCCACCCCAAAATGTGCCACATTGGCATGCAGAGTATGTGGAGCTGGAAACATTCAAGGCCACGAAGACTCAGAAAGAAACTTGGACTTTCCACTTAACTGTAAAAAGAACTTAGGGAGAGGACCTGCTTCAGGAAGAGAGCTATCACTAACTACATTATAATATGAACTAGGGGTGGTAGACTGGGAGGAATTGAGCAAAGTTGGTTAAAACTCCTCTCTGTGTCCCATTGTTTCTGTGTGGCCCTTCAAACAGTTGTTTACCTTTTATTGTTTCATATTTCTGTGCATGTCATTCTGTGCCCTGTCAATCCCAGGTCTACACCAGTGTCACTGTAGAAACCTCAGTGTTCAGTACAGCACCTGGAACACGTATGAGGGGTTAAGTAAAGGTTGGTGAATGAGTGAGCTATATTCAAATAAACCACATGTTCATTTTAAGAAATGGAAGAATAAATGAGTGAATGATTGTAGTTAATGACTGGAAGTTTAGTGTCTGTATAGGAAATGTTTTGGTGAATAAAAGTGTCTACATTTTAATGCTAGAAGCCTCTTATAGGGAATATTCTCACTCCAGCTGTACTGGGTTATTTCCGAAAACTGAACAATTCCAAGATGGCCAGCAGGGGGCAAACGACTCCTTAGTTTAGAGTTGGGACTCAACCAACCACTTACAGGTGTCCCCCACTTTCCAAAAGTTCACCTTATGCAATTTCGCTTTTTTTTTTCAAGTATCACTGTATTTTATTTTATTTATTTATTTTTTATATAATTTATTTTATTATCATTAATCTACAATTACACGTGCAATATTATGGTTATTAAACTACCCCTTCATCAGGTCCCCCCCACTGCAATTTCGCTTTTACAAATGACTTTCATTAGTACTTGCTTTTGCTAACTAAAGAAACCTGAAGTATTTCGCTTTTGCGAAAAAAAGTGAAAAGCAAAAATAGCGTTCAGCATTTGTTTTGCAACGAACCGTTGCACAGGCAGTATGCACCCCAAGCAGCAAGTGTGGTCCCCAGGCGCCTTCCCCGGGGAACTGCTCTTGGCATCTCAGCATCAAGTCGCCTGAGGTTTGAACTGTGTCTGTGAACAACTGTTCTTTATCTCTATTTATTTTGTGCATCCATCAGCAATATGTGTCCTAAGGTATCAGAAAAGCGCAAGACAGGTTGTGTTTCGGGTTTGAAATGCTCACAAAATTATCCATATAAATTGATGGTAACTCCTTCACTGCACGCCATTTTGACTAAGAAAAGTTTTCATTGGAGCTCTCTACTTTTAGAGAGCAGGGGAAACCTGTGTCTGTGACTACAGGAGTTTCCCATATCCAGTTTTATCCAATGCCTACATTCCAGAGCTAACAATGTTTCTGACACTTGTTTTTGTTCCTTTAACTGCTGTTACATCTGTTGTAGTTGTGAAGCAAACTCATAAATTTGCAAATTCCTCATCCACAATCAGGACTTACTGTCTATGCTGTCATCATGTCCTTCCTCCCTCCTCAATTTTTTAAAATTATGGTAGAACAAACAAAATCACATAATATAAAATTTATCATCTTAACCATTTTTTAAGTGTACAGTTCAGTAGTGCATTCACATTGTTGGCCAACAGATCTCCATAAAACTTTCATCTTGCAAAATTCAAATTCTATACCTATTAATCAACTCCCCATAACCATGCTCCCCCTACCCTCCTGCCCAGTTCTGGCAACCACTGTTCTACTTTCTGTTGCTATGAATGTGACTCCTTTAAATACTTCATATAAGCAGAATCATACAATATTGTCTTTAGTGTCTGGCTTATTTCACCTAGTCTAATGTCCTCAAGGTTCATTTATGTTTGTGGCATGTGATTTTTTTCCATTTTTTTAAAGGCTGAATAATATTTTATTGAATGTATATACCCCATTTCTTTGTTTATTCGTTCATCTGTTGATATACATTTGGGTTGCTTCCACTCTTTGGCTATTGTGAATAGCTTTGCTGTGAACACTGTGCACACATGAACATGGCTTTTTAAATATGGAACCAATATGCACACACCAATGACTCATGTCTCAATTTTTAACTCAGTTTTGTCACATTCAGACAGCCTCACAAACAACCAGGGATAGATTTTGAAGAATTCCGACATTACACAACACAACACAGGCACTCCTCTCTTCTGCCCTCAATAGTCTCCTTGTCATTTGCCCGCCTCTGCCTACCGCCTCATCTCTAAGCCAATGCCACGTGTCTCAAGTTACGCTTATAGGCCCACCCGCTTTCAGGTGCCAATTATATATTGTTGCATAAAAACCATTCTAAGATGTAGTAGCTTAAAAGAATGATTTATTACTTCTCATGATTCCAAGGTTGGGTTCAGCTGAATGGTACTTCTGATGGTCTCACTTGGGGCTATTCATTAAGCTGTAGTCATTAGGGCTGGAGGCTGTAAGAATGGCTTCCCCTATGGGCCTTGGTGGCAGCTCTGAGCTGAGACTCTCTTTTATGTAGTTCCTCATCATTCAGTGGCTTTAGACTGGGCTTCCTTATATGGTGGTGGGACCATTTTCAGAGCCCAGAGAATAAGGTGCAAAAGCCTTTAAGGACAATCTCGTAAGTGGAAAATGTCACTTCTGCCACATTCTGTTGCTCAGAGCAAGTCACAAGGTTAGTCCACATTTGAGGAATGGAACACCAAAGTGACAATGCAAAGAGGCATGCAGAATGGGAAAAGCAAATAATCTACTACAGTGGTGAACGGGGAACATAATGGAAACTACTTTGGGAGAAAAAACACTGAAATAGGGAAAGAAAATAAGCGTTGACAGAAAGACATGTGAAAAGCTCCTAGGCACACACTAACTGGAGGAAATGAGACCAAGTCCAAGAGCAGCCAACACAGGAATTGCTCACAACTCAGACGACCTCTGCCTTTGTATGAGACAAAACCTCTGGAGAGGAAAAGACCCCAAATATCATAGTAAGTCAAAAACAACGTCAGTGCATCTTTTCTTCCACCCCCACCTTACCCTTCAACTTCAAACATGTGGATAAGACACAAAATATTCCTCCCTGACAATGTAGTTTAATGGAAAAAACAAATGACTCCCAAACGCAATTGGAAGATGGTCATCCACTCCGTTTCACAGTAAAAATAGTAAGTAGAAAGTCACTCATGAGAAAGATAAAAAGAAATGGCACTAAACTCACGAAATACACTGCAGAATAAAAAAGGAGGAAGGGGACTTCTGGGAAGATGGTGGCGTGAGCAGGGCAGCAGAAACCTCCTCCCAACACTATATTTATCTACGAAAACACAGTAAATACATCCATTCCTAAAAGAGAGACGAGAATACACAGGAAAGCACACAGCATGCAGCGACACCTGAGAGGACTCGGCACCCCAAGAGGCGGGTAAGATACGGAGCTGCGACCCGGCACGACCGGAGCACTCCCCCACCCCAGCGCACCAGCGGGAGGAGAGGATTCATAGCCGGGAGGGAGTGGAAGTACACCCTGCGAAGTAGCCAGCCCCGGTGATCTGCACGGGGAGCGCTGACCCACATTGTGCAGTGCAGTGGAGATTGGAGAGACAGAGGGGCAGGATCTGAGCGGGGAACACATCAGGGTGCTTGCAGCCGGTTCCTGGGAAGGAAAAAAAAAGGGCGCACTTTCTTCAGCGGTCTTAAAGAGACAGGAGCCCAGCGGAGGACCAGGTTCGTCCAAGCACACTCAACCCAGCAGGCTGGGAGTCCTGGGGAATTTCAGACCCCTTAGCTGGCAACTGGGAAAGGGTGGCCGCACTTAGACTTCTCACAGAGATTAACAGTCTCCCATTCGTTCCCACCCCAGCCAGAGCTATGAAGGGCCCTGCAGAGCGGCGCAGCCACGGCTGCGGAATACTGGATAAACAATTCCACCTACAGCATCGCCACAGAATCTACTTCCGGTGGGCCTTTTTTGTTTTGTTTTGTTTTTTCTTTTTTTTTCTTTCTTTTTCTTTCTTTCTTTCTTTTTTTTTAAAAGTCTTAAAGAGCCCAGCAGACATACGTGGTAACTACCAGCAGCCACTTATATAGCCATGAAAAGACAGAAGAATATGGTCCAGACTAAAATCAACCAGACAACCCCAGAGAGGGAGCCTAAAGGGATGGCAATGCGCAGTCTTCCTGAAAAAGAATTCAGAATAAAAGTCATAACCATGCTGATGGACCTACAGAGAAATGTGCAACAGCTGAGGGAGGAAGTGAGGGAAGTGAGGAAAGACAATGCAGAAATCAGACAAGCGATCGATGGGCTTAACAGCAGACTGGATGAGATGCAAGAGACTGTTAATGGAATAGAAATCAGAGAACAGGAATACAAAGAAGCTGAGGCAGAGAGAGATAAAAGGATTTCTAAGAATGAAAGAATATTAAGAGACCTGTGTGACCAATCCAAACGGAACAATATTCGCATTATAGGAGTACCAGAGGAAGAAGAGAGAGAAAATGGGATAGAAAATATCTTTGAAGAAATAATTGCTGAAATCTTTCCCTCACTGGGGAAGGAAATAGTCTCACAGTCGACCAAAGCCCACAGATCTCCCAACACAAGGGACCCAAGGAAGACAACACCAAGACACATAATAATTAAGATGGCAAAGATCAAAGATAAGGAAAGAGTATTAAAGGCAGCTAGAGAGAAAAAAGATCACCTACAAAGGAAAACCCATCAGACTATCATCAGACTTCTCAACAGAAACCTTACAGGCCAGAAGAGTATGGCATGATATATTTAATGTTATGAAACAGAAGGGCTTCGAACCAAGAATATCATACCAGCATGATTATCATTTAAATATGACGGAGGGATTAAACAATTTCCAGACAAACGAAAGTTGAGAGAGTTTTCCTCCCATAAACCACCACAACAGGATATATTAAACAGACTGCTCTAGAGGGAAGCACCCCTAAGGCTAAAAAGATGTCACCAGAGAAAACAAAATCATAGCAAAGAAAGCAGACCATCCAAATACAAACTAAAGGCAAAGAATAAAACACCCAGTATATAAAGAATGGAGGAGGAAGAATAAGAAGGGAGAGAAATAAAGAAACATCAGGCAGTGTTTACAATAACTTAACAAGAAAGTTAAGTTCGATTGTCAGATAGTAAAGAAGCAACCCATGAACCTTTGGTAACCACGAATCTAAAGCCAGCAATGGCAATAAGTACATATCTATTGATAATCACCCTAAATGTAAATGGACTGAATGCACCAATCAAAAGACACAGAGTAACAGAATGGATAAAAAAGCAAGACCCATCTATATGCTGCTTACAAGAGACTCACCTCAAACCCAAAGATATACACAGACTAAAAGTGAAGGGATGGAAAAAGATATTTCATGCAAACAACAAGGAGAAAAAAGCAGGTGTTGCAGTACTTGTATCAGACAAAATAGACTTCAAAACGAAGAAAGTAGCAAGAGATAAAGGAGGACATTACATAATGATAAAGGGGTCGGTCCAACAAGAAGATATAACCATTA
This sequence comes from Smutsia gigantea, assembly GCA_032199065.1. Lineage (NCBI taxonomy): Eukaryota > Metazoa > Chordata > Mammalia > Pholidota > Manidae > Smutsia > Smutsia gigantea. The sequence continues at coordinate 31,996 of JAVSCE010008886.1, forward strand.
TAAATATATATGCACCCAACACAGGAGCCAGAGCATATGTGAAACAAATACTAACAGATTTAAAGGAGGAAATGGACAGCAAGAAAACTTCAACACACCACTCAACTCCAAAGGACAGATCAACCAGACAGAAAATAAATAAAGACACAGAGGCACTGAACAACACACTAGAACAGATGGACCTAACAGACATCTACAGAACTTTGCACCCAAAAGCAGCAGGATACACATTCTTCTCAAGTGCACATGGAACATTTTCCAGAATAGACCACATACTAGGCCACAAAAAGAACCTCAGGAAATTCAAAAATATTTAAATTCTACCAATCAACTTCTCAGATCACAAAGGTATAAAACTAGAAATAAATTGTAGAAAGAAATCAAAAAGGCTCACAAATACACGGAGACTTCACAACATTCTCCTAATTAATCAATGGGTTAATGATCAAATCAAAACAGAAATCAAAGAATATATGGAGACTAATGACAACAACACCACAAAGCCACAACTTCCGTGGGACGCAGCAAAGGCAGTTCTAACAGGAAAGTATATTGCAATCCAGGCTTATTTAAAGAAGGAAGAACATTCCCAAATGAATAGTCTAAAGACACAATTACTGAAATTGGAAAAAAAGAACAAATGAGGCCCAAAGTCACCAGAAGGAGGGACATAATAAAGATCAGAGAAGAAATAAATAAAATTGAGAAGAATAAAACAATAGAAAAAATCAATGAAACCAAGAGCTGGTTCTTTGAAAAAATAAACAAAATAGATAAACCCCTAGCCAGACTCATTAAGAGAAAAAGAGAATCTACACACATAAACACAATCAGAAATGAGAAAGGAAAAATAATGACAGACCCCACAGAAATACAAAGAAATATAAGAGAATGTTATGAGAATCTATATGCTAACAAGCTGGAAAACCTAGAAGAAATGGACAACTTCTTAGAAAAATACAACCTCCCAAGACTGACCAAGCAAGAAACAGAAAAACTAAACAGACCAATCACCAGCAACGAAGTTGAAGCGGTAATCAAAAAACTACCCAAGAACAAAACCCCCGGACCTGATGGATTCAACTCTGAATTCTACCAGACATATAGAGAAGAAATAACACCCATTCTCCTTAAAGTTTTCCAAAAAATAGAAGAGGAGGGAATACTTCCAAACTCATTCTATGAAGCCAGCATCACTCTAATACCAAAACCGGGCAAAGACCTCACCAAAAAAGAAAATTACAGACCAATATCCCTGATGAACGTAGATGCAAAAATACTCAACAAAATATTAGCAAACCGAATTCAAAAATACATCAAGAGGATCATACACCATGATCAAGTGGGATTCATCCCAGGGATGCAAGGATGGTATAACATTCGAAAATCCATCAACATCATCCACCACATCAACAAAAAGAAGAACAAAAACCACATGATCATCTACATAGACGCTGAAAAAGCATTTGACAAAATTCAGCATCCATTCATGATTAAAACTCTCAACAAAATGGGTATAGAGGGCAAGTACCTCAACATCATAAAGACCATATATGACAAACCCACAGCTAACATTATACTTAACGGCGAGAAGCTGAAAGCTTTTCATCTAAGATCGGGAACAAGACAGGGATGCCCACTCTCTCCACTGTTATTCAACATATTTCTGGAGGTCCTAGCCATGGCAATCAGACAAAACAAAGAAATACAAGGCATCCAGATTGGTAAAGAAGAAGTCAAATTGTCACTATTTGCAGATGACATGATACTGTACATAAAAAACCCTAAAGACTCCACTCCAAAACTACTAGAATATCTGAATTCAGCAAAGTGCAGGATACAAAATTAACACACAGAAATCTGTTGCTTTCCTATACACTAACAATTAATTAACAGAAAGAGAAATCAGAAAAACAGTTCCATTCACAACTGCATCAAAAAGAATAAAATACCTAGGAATAAACCTAATGAAGGAATTGAAAGACCTATACTCAGAAAACTACAAGACACTCCTAAGAGAAATTAAAGAGGACACTAACAAATGGAAATGCATCCTATGCTCTTGGCTAGGAAGAATAAATATTGTCAAAATGGCTATACTACCTAAAGCAATCTACAGATTCAATGCAATCCCTATCAAACTACCAACAGCTTTCTTCAATGAACTGGAACAAATAATTCTAAAATTCATATGGAACCACAAAAGACCCCGAATAGCCAAAGCAATCCTGAGAAGGAGGAATAAAACAGGGGGAATTACGCTCCCTGACCTCAAGCTCTACTACAAAGCCACAGTAATCAAGGCAATTTGGTACTGGCACAAAAACAGACCCACAGACCAGTGGAACAGAATAGAAAATCCAAACATTAACCCAAACATATACAGTCAATTAATATTTGATAAAGGATATACAATGGGGAGATGATAGCCTCTTTAGCAGCTGGTGTTGGCAAAACTGCACAGCTACATGTAAGAGAATGAAACTGGACTACTGTCTAGTCCCATACACAAAGGTAAACTCAAGGTGGATCAAAGACCTGAATGTAAGTCATGAAACCATAAAACTCTTAGAAAAAAACATAGGCAAAAATCTCTTGGACATAAACATGAGCAACTTCTTCATGAACATATCTCCCTGGGCAAGGGAAACAAAAACAAAAATAGTGGGACTATATCAAGCTGAAAAGCTTCTGTACAGCAAAGGACACCATCAGTAGAACAAAAAGACATCCTACAGTATGGGAGAATATATTCATAAATGATGTATCTGATAAAGGGTTGACATCCAAAATATATAAAAAACTCATGCACCTCAACAAACAAAAAGCAAATAATCCAATTAAGAAATGGGCAGAGGACATGAATAGACACTTCTCCAAAGAAGAAATTCAGATGGACAACAGGCACATGAAAAGATGCTCCACATCGCTAATCATCAGAGAAATGCAGATTAAAACCACAATGAGATATCACCTCACACTAGTGAGGATGGCCAACATCCAAAACACAAACAACAACAAATGTTGGCAAGGATGTAGAGAAAGGGGAACCCTCCTACACTGCTGGTGGGATTGCAAATTAGTTCAACCATTGTGGAAAGCAGTATGGAGGTTCCTCAAAAAACTCAAAATAGAAATACCATTTGACCCAGGAATTCCACTCCTAGGAATTTACCCTAAGAATGCAGCAGCCCAGTTTGAAAAAGACAGATGCACCCCTATGTTTATCGCAGCACTATTTACAATAGCCAAGAAATGGAAGCAACCTAAGTGTCCATCAGTAGATGAATGGATAAAGAAGAGGTGGTATATATACACAATGGAATATTATTCAGCCATAAGAAGAAAACAAATCCTGCCATTTGCAACAACATGGATGGAGCTAGAGGGTATTATGCTCAGTGAAATAAGCCAAGCCGAAAAAGAGAAGTATCAAATGATCTCACTCATATGTGTAGTATAAGAACAAAGAAAAAATACTGAAGGAACAAAACAGCTGCAGACTCACAGAACCTAAGAATGGAGTAATAGTGACCAAAGGGAAAGGGAGTGGGGAAGATGGGTGGGAAGGGAGGGATAAGAGGGAAAAAGGGGCATTACGATTAGCAGACGTAATGCTGGAGGGGCACGGGGAGGGCTCTACAACTCAGAGAAGACAAGTAGTTATTCTATAGCATCTCACTACGCTGATGGACAGTGACTGTAATGGGGCTGGTTGGTGGCGGGGGGGACCTGATGAAGGGGGTAGTTCAATAATCATAATATTGCACATGTAATTGTAGATTAATGATACCAAAATAAATTATTAAAAAAAAAGAATAAATACTGCTCTGAAATGGAAAAAAAAAGGAGGAAGGAAGGAAGGGGGAGGGGGGAGGGAGGAGAGGCTGGGGAGCTCATTCCATCTAGTCCACCTAGAAGAAAACATAGGTCAAAGAACAAGAAAAAAAATGCTTCACATTATATAACAGGTTAATAGGAACATTAATCCAATAAATAAAATCTTGGGTGACCATCCTCAAGGGACTGCCTCTTAACTGCATCTTTTCTAATCTTTTCTCTTGAGACAAAAACATGTTATTTGCCAGTCTTTGACTTAATGGGCTAAACCATTTCTATGTATTCGTTGCTCTTTGCACATCTTCCCTATTAATATTTTAGTCCAGACTTTTGCCCATTCTTCAACTGAACACTGTTTTTTCATTTTGTTTTTAAGTGCTTTTTTTATTGGTGATATTTCATGCTATTAATAAATTTATTTCAAACATTGGTGTAGAATACAAGTACTGATTGAGTGGATCTTGATGAACTTGAACATTTTCAATGTGCTTTTTAAATTAAGGTGGCAACATGATATACTGTTTAAAGATACAAGATTTGCCAAGACCTGGGTTCAAATTCTTGCAGGGTATAACGCACTAGCCAAAGTTAGGATTAGTATTTTCACATTACAAGATTGTTAAGAAAATAATTGAGAAGATACAAGTACATCATTTAGCACAATGTCTGGAACAAAATGAGTACCCAGTAAAGGGTAGCAATTATTATAATTATCATATTTGATCATACCTGTGATATCTTTTTGATCATAATAATATTACTGATGCATTGGGAATATGAGAATTTAAATTAATTCACTGTCGACCTTCCAGAAGGGAGTGGGATGATTTCACTCACTACTAACATTTCTTAGTCCACTACTATCTTAGCCAAACCTAGAGTCCATTCCCTGAACTTCAAAGATAGAAGGGGCACGAAATACCTCTCCTCTTTGGTAAAGTGAGGTTGCCTGAAATCTGTTTGTTCCAGAAGTTCTGTTGCAGTTGCTCCCACCTACTGCTTCCTTCCAGTTGATGCCCTCGCTTTTCCTCATAGCAGATGTTACAGGCTACTGATGAATGTGAAGAACTAAGAGATGCTCCCATGAATCAGCCTTTGCCAGTGAAAGCCTATGACAGCAGCTTGTTGTTGAAGCACTATGAGCTGTGTAGAGAGATTTTCATTTGAGATGTCAAAACTCTGAAAAGCTCATACTTTCCTCTTCAATGCACCAGCCATCATATCGCTATTGGATGTAGTTAGTGAAATGCCTGTGAATAGCCCTCGAAAGATATTTTTGTCTTCCATTTATTATTTAACAAAGTTCTGCTTCATGTACTGGGCAGTTATCTATAAATTAACTCCTTTTTAAAAAATTGAAAATACCATCTGGTACTTAAAAACTAGGGATGCAAAGAATAATCAGTATGATTCTCCTCTATCTGCATTTCTATAAACTGTGATTCCTCAGCTATCTTAAATGCATGTTTTGGTAGGGTTATCTCATTGGTTTTTATTTAACTGGACTTTTTTTTTTTGAGCAACTATTACTTGCCAGGCACTGCTAGAAAGAGTGGATATAAAGATTATTTCTGTCTTAGTGACAGATGACTTTGGAGACAAGACAATAAATACATGAAAAGGAACCTATCAATTTAAGAAATGTATGTTAAATGTCAAATGAGAGTTATAACCACTGAGGGGAAAACGTCCCACAGTATTGAGTTGTAGTCCTTGTGAAACAGCACACTCCCGACTTAAATCTCAGCAAAATTACAGTTTTCGGGAATAAGCTCAAAGGAGACAGTCTTAGTAATTGCAACAGAAAACCACAGGCTGGAAAATGTTGAGATAGTGTAGCTTCTTGGGACTTCTGAATTTCCTTATGAGGTTTATGATAATGTGTTCTTTTTAGGATATGATCCTGCCAGACCCCTGGGAGCTCCAAGTGGAAGCTAACAATTCTCTTAATAACCACACCATCCTGAAATTATTTTATTTCCTTTTATGGTTGCAAATTGCCTTTACAAAGCCATGTATTTGGATCTAGCATTAGGGGGCTGGGCATAATTTCATAGTAGGTCACAATGCCACCTAAGCAACCTGTGTACAGGTTATGGAACAGTAAGTTGCATCACACACTTGCAGTGGGCTACAAGTATCTAACAGTGACTAGCCTGAGCGCATGTACTGTTACCTCCAAAGTCTAGAAGGGTCTTACCACATGAACAATGCTTTATTGGCACATAGAAGAGGACTGGTGTTGAAAGGATGTTAGCCTTGGGCTGGACCTCGAATAAAGGTAAAATGTTTTAAGTGCATGTAGGGTGGCAGGCATCCCATTTGTCCTGTTCCCCAACATATCCCCTAACACTTTAATTCCCTGACAAAGTCAGCACAGCTTTGAAATCTATTGTCAGTTTTGATTTAATTGAATCAAATCTAAACAACCTTAACATGTGCCATTGAGTTAAACAGTGGTAATATCTTAAAAGCAAGAAAGTACATAAACAAAGACCCACAGATTTACCACCTTGTTTTTGTTTGAGCCTTAATAAAAGTAACTCTTCAAAACAGTGAAATTGTGTCAAGATACAGAATAGTTTGATAGAGAACCCAAAATTGTAGGTTTTGAGGTTTTTTAAATCATGAAATTTGAGCAATAAAGATCCATCTGATTGAGAAAACTTTGATCTCATCTAAAGTCTGCTCAAGTTTTCACTCACTTGTAAACTTTTCAGCTCTGAGACCCGGTTTCACTTCCTTTCACTGAGCACAATGCCATGTAAGTGTTGTTATAAAATTTTTTGATAAGGAAAATTATCTAGACATTAAAGTGCAAAATTATCAAGCAATGTTATAAAAATCTAATTTCCCAAATATTAAATTGCTTTGTATGTGTATTCTGTGAAAGGTGAAGTCTATTATTCTGAGTTCTGAATTTGATATATAACAAAATTGGATATGAGTATTAAATGAATATATTAGACATGACCAAATATATATTTCCCAGGCATATTTGGTCTTCATCCATAGTTACTGAAAACCCTGCAGAGTTTTAAAGATGAAACAGGCGTTCTGTTATGTTAATAAGAAACTTCTGGACTCCCACTCAAGGGCAGGGGCTAAAGGCTGAATCAGCTGATAGCCAATAATTCAATCATAACTATGCAATGAAGCCTTTTCAAAACCTGTGAGAAGAGCTCGCTTTCTTCCTCTGCTCTGCTCTGCCTGCTCTGTTTGGTTGGATCCTGCTTCTTGGTCAGGGAGAGCTTCTATGCTTGGGGAACCAGAACACCTCCATATGCCACTGAGCCAGGCCCCAAGCTCCACGAGGGTAGATGCTCCTTTATTTGGGATCTTGCCCTGTGTATCTCTTCTTCTGGTTATTAATTTGTACCCTTTATGGTATCCTTTGTTAAACTGGTAAACGTGTTTTCCTGAGTTCTGTGAGTGGCTCTAGCAAATTGATCAAACCCAAGGGGGAGGTCGTGGGAACCTCCAATCTGTAGCAGGTAGGTCAGAAGCACAAGGAACTGCCTGGGGCTTGTGACCGGTGTCCGGAGTGGGGGGTGGAGGGCAGTCTTTTAGGACAGAGCCCTTAACCTGGGAATCTGGTGCTGTCTCAGGGCAGATAGCATCAGAATTGAGTTCTCCAACACCCTGCTAGTGTTTGAAAATTGCTTGGTGTATGTGTGGGAGACACCCTCCCACACATACTTACACAGTGGAATTGGGTCCAGGCACCCGAATGAAGTTATACTACTATTAATGCTGTGTATAATATTGTTACTGTTACACATATACGTAGGGAAGAAATACACCATTTCATTTGCTGTCAGAGATATTGCCGATATGAAAGGCGCTTTTATGTCGCTTCCTTTTGGCATCCCATGGGTAATAATATCTATTCCAGAGATTATTTCATTTCCAATAGACTAACACACATTTTCTACATCTATGATTTCTGGTATGGATATGATTTCTTAGTAAACATCTTCATTTTTTCTTCAATCACTACCTATATAGTGGAGAAGACAAATGCAAATTTTTCATTTTCATAGAAAAAAAAATCTATGGAAGTTACAAATTGGAGACTTTCCCTCTGGTTCAGACCATTCTAAAAACTTGAAGGATATTTATATATGCCCATCGCTTAATTTTACCTATAGGTACAATTAAATGATATTAAAATACCAAAAACAAGAATGTAGGTCATAGATCAGAAGTAGGTATTTATTCTGTGAGCCTGAAATGAACTTTGGATCTTTTTTCTCCTTCCAACGATACAACTGTGGTTAACTGTCCACAACCCCTGCACTCAGTATCCTCCCTGGAGAAACACCACCACCATTTCCTGCCCCACCCTCCAGACACACAAATCCACACAGGAGAGCAGCGAAACTTCTGTATATATGTTTATTTATAAATCCACATTTCTTAGCTTAGAGACACTTACATTCTATAGATTTTTTTTTCTCCCCTACAATATTTAGACTGGTCAGAAATACGGAAAAATGTCCTTGGATAGTAGCCATACTAACATTTTACGTAATGCTTATGAAAGCACCCACATGCCAAATTCCTATGATAGGTTTCAGCATGAAGTGTAATCACCACATTTAGTTTCAAAGTTCAAATGCCAGTTATGATTATAGATAAAGACATAGCCACAGAGCAGGGCAGGACAGTTATTGCAGCTGTGACAGAAAAAAGTCAAAGGGGGCTAACAGCCTCTCCTGGAAGAACAGGTGGTCTCAGCTCCAACCACATCTGTCTAATCTCCTTAAACAGGGCCAGGCCAGCTGGCCTAACTATCCTTTCTACATATCTGCTTATCCTGTTAGAACCTGAGCACGCATCTTCTTCCCCCTACCACTTGTCCTCTTTTCTCTGATACTTGGAAATATTTTTAAGTTCCACCTGGCTCTTTGCTCTGCTACGAATAAAGTGACTTAGCTATGAAACTGTGTCTCCTTTTGCTAAGTGCAGATAAGAAGGTAAAGCAGTTACTTACCTCATTTTATGAAGTACTGATCAAGGCATGACAGCAATATTGGGGATACATAAAGGTTTTGCTTTGCATTTCAAAAGCAAAGAATAGCCTTTATTGAAGAAAGTAGTATAAAGGTGTTTCCATATATAGTCACATGAATTTACCATTCAAATTGGGGAAGTGAAGACATCATAATTTTAAGTTGATGAAATAGTAAAAGGAGGGGGTCTCTTTGAAGACAACGAAAGTACAGTATATGATAGCAACTGAAGAAAAGAGCTACACGGGAACCAATGTGGATGCCTTTTGCTTTCAAGAGTCTGCTAGCAATTACAGTCTGACATTTCCTTTAAGAAAGGAGATTATAACAAAGCAAGAAATATGATATTGTATTTCATAAGTTGGTCACAGTGACACTTACAGAAAATATCAGAAGTAGCAGTAAGAGAATGCCAAAAACGTATCCATCCAAGGGATGTTAGGACTTGCTTTGTACTCCTGGTGTCTGGCAAAGGGGAGAGGCAGCTATCCATTTAATTAAGATCTGTTAAAATGCTTTACTTAGAGGAATCACGTGTCTGTATGCGTTGTGAAGAAGACATAAAAATCAATGAGACCTGTCTACAAAGTAGATCTTCTGTTAAGTGCAGATGGGAAGGTTGGATGTTATATATGAAACAAACATAGGAAGATTTTGAATGGTAGAGAGAAGGCAGACAAGCCAGGGATGCCAGGACCCAAGGAACAACACTGTGGGGAGTTCCCAAGGTCACTTTTCAGTTCATATACCCCAGAATTGGAGCCGAAGCTGGAAACCCAGCAACACCGACAGGTGCAGATGAGAAAAAGCCCCGCAAAGGACTGCTCTCTCTCCAGCCAAGAGCCAGAAGGGCAGTAGCCCAGAGAGAAAACAAGAACTGCTCCACCGCAGCAAACACCACAGAAAACACAATGGCCTCACCCACCCCAGCGAAGGCCGGGCGGGAGCCAGGACTTCCACCCTTGATAGGCTACAGTGAAGTGCCGTAACTCCCTGCCAGGGCGGTGCCGGAGGAGGCTGACTAGGGAGCTGGGACTTCATTCCCACCTGGTCATAATAAAGCCGTCCCCCACTGGACAGCACCTGGGAGTAGTAACAAGGTGCCCCACACTCCTAGCCACGGGAGCCTCACGAAGGCCTGGTGAAGAGTTGAATTCCCATCCTGCCCAGCAGCAAGGAGGGTCGCCTCTCATCCCAAGTGTCAATGGAAGCTGAGTGGAGAACTTGAACTCCTAGTCACACATGGCACTACCCAGGCAGTGCCCCCAGTTCTCCTGCTAGGGTGATGCCAGAGGAAGTCAGCTAAAATGGGTTTAAATAAGATCTATAGCCACCTAACATAATACCAAAAATATCCAGGTTTCAATTAAAAATCACTCAGCATACCAAGAACCAGGAAAATCTTTTTGAATGAAAAGAAAAAAGACAACAGCTGCCAATGTTGAGATGACACAGATGTTGGCATTATTTGAAAAGGATTTTATAGGAGCCATCATAAAATTGCTTCAATGAACAATTATGAACATGCTTGAAAAAATAAAAAAAGAGGAAGCATCAGCAAAGAGATAAAAATTCTCAGCAAAAAATAAAGATATAAAGAACCACCAAATGGAAATTTTAGAAGTAAAAAATACAATAACTGAAATATAAAAACCAATGGATGGGCTCAAGAGCAGAATGGATTAGACCGATGAAATACTCAGTGAATTTAAAGACAGAACAACAGAAATTACCCAATCTGAAAAACAGAGAGAAAATAGACGAAAAAAAAAAAAATGAACCTTCAGGGACTTACGGGACTAAAATAAAAACTATTGAAACTTTCTAAATTTAGGTCTTTGTGGTCCCAAGGCTGTTGAAGAATAACTATCAAACGGAGGACAAATACCAATCTTTGGTATACTAACATGACACCTAAATCAGACGCAGGGAGCCTAACAGCACAGGTAGATTTTGAAGGTCCACAGGTTGGGACCAAAGGATGTATGTAGCTATGCAGTGGGAAAATCAGGTATGAAGGGTTCTCTTCAAATCTATGGAACTTCAAAGTGAACAGCATAGCTCACTCTGCTCTGGTAGGGTCATTTTTGTGCACAGAGGAAAACATTCCTACCATCTCAGAAAACGCACATTGCATGTGTTGACCAAGTTCTTTGAAGTTTTGCCAAGATAAAACACATTTTGAGCAGTCTAAAATAACCACTTTTAGAGGTATTTTCAACCTATGTTAATTATCAGTGAGCAAGATGGAGTTTTTTTTTGTACAAATGTAGAATAAAATTTTATAACAGGTAGATACTCACAATTCACAGATCTGTCAAATTTTAGCTTGTTAGAGCCATTAAACCCAAACAACTCAGTCTTACACATTCAAAAACAATATAAAAAACACAGGATTGCATAATTTGGCTTCTGAGGGGGGATGTATAGAATATAGAAATAGGGTCACAAATATTTTTGCTTCCATCAATTTTTTTTGATTAAAAATAAATGCAACTCCTAGTTAAAAATACAGAGTTACTTAAATTTTTATTTACATACTAATATAACGTGGACTATTCTAATCCTATCCATTAGTTTGGTGTTCGCCAGCTCCATAAAAGCTTAAAACTGATAATAAGATTCAAATATCTGGTGTCCAGACAATGTTCACAGCTACTTCTGTCCTTCAGGGAAGTAGAAGAGCAGGTTCAGGTATGGTGCGTCTTTCTTCCCCGCATCGGAACGATTCTCACACATTCAAACATGCGCGAGACACTTTGCCACCGCTCCACGGAGGCCACGAGTTTCCCTGAGATGGTCCCACACAGAAGATTCCCGGCTCTGACTCTGCTTGACAGTTGCTGGACAATGCAATAGTGTGAACAAAAAGGACTGTATAAAAGAGAAGGTTCTTTCAAAAAGATGTACGGTATGTTTTTGGAATAAAAAATATCAGTCTTCTTGGTGAAAGGTTGGCAAGTGTGTTTTCAATTTTAAAATGTCTGAAACTGGCTCCTTTCTTTCTTGATAGAAGCTGAGTCCAGTAATGTGTTCGACATCTGTGATCCGAGCTCTGTGTAACCTCAACAGGTCTTCGACCCATGAGGATCCATGCTTCCAGTGCTATGAGGGCGGGAAACAGAGAAGAGTCACTGGAGCTCAGTCAGCTCGCTTTCCCGGCCAGCTCTCGCCCTAGTGCCCCATTTGGATCAGCTGGGACACCTTGACTCCCACATATCAGATCCCACAGCTGCTCCTGAGTTGCTCCCATCATATATACACCATGCATGTTTCTTTAATTAGATCTGTCAAATTTGGGAAAAGAAAAGTACTCCTGGCACAGATGCACATGTATTGCGTTCATGCAAGAAATTTCTGCGTTATGAGGTTATTAAAAAATGTTGGAAAACAGAAACACCATGGCATGGTAGAAAGAATGTGGGAATTAGCACAGAGAAACCTGGGTTCCACCATTACCCTACCAGGTGAGCTGACACAAGTTAACATTTGAATCCTGATTCTCTTACCTGCACCCTCCTTACAGAACTGTTTTGAGGCTCATATGCAGTGATATGTGCAAATGAACTATGAAAACACTAGGTCTCACCAGGATCAGTTATCTACTTAGTCACCACGAAGAAAGGGTTGAGGGAAGCAGTGAAACAACAATTCCATTTCTGGCGAGGGAGTCAAGTCTTAGCCAATATGAGATCAGAAAAGAAGTAAAGGCATATGCTCTGGCACACGGAAGCAGAAGTGGTAGCTGAGGCCAGGAATGGAGGGGGGGATCATACATCCATGTGTTAATGTAAATGTTTTGAGAATCACTACTGGAGAAGGTCAGAGGAAGAGAGTATCTACAGCTTGGGGGACTATGACTGTACTTTAAAAGACACCCTTCAAGAGAAGTTCCTGTACCCATGGGATATTACTAGCTGGAAATGGCAAATACAGACTTTAAACAAAAGGGAAATAGACCAATAATATCCATTTCCCCATTCACCTCCCATCATCTACTACCCAATACTGGGACCCATTCGGTCTCTTTCTCTGAAGCAGTCCTCACTCTAACTCAGGGAAATAGCCCTGACCCAGTGGACTACTCGCTAGTAAATATTTACCATTTGTTCCAATATTACAGGGCAGGCTGCCCCAAGATGTGTCACTTTGATATGCAGACTGTGTCCAGCTGAAACAATCAAAGCCCAAAGCTAAGAAAGAAACTTTGACCTTCCCCTAACCTGCCTAAAAGAATGTAGAGGGCCTGCTGCAGGGGGAGAGCTATCAACCACAGATAACTGCATGATAAAATGAACCAGGGGTGGTAGACAGGGAGGAATGTGGCAAAGTCTGTTAAAATTCCTCTGTGGGTCCCACTGTTTCTGGGTGGCCCAGCAAACACTTGTTTACCAAACATTTACTCTTTCCTATTCCTGGGATTTGCTTCCCTCTTCCTTTTAACTCCCAGACCCCTACCCTCTTCTTCTTAGTTCAGGATGACATACACCCTCATTTTCCCCTGTCTATGTAATCTATGACTATGGATTCCTGTACATATGTAATTTAACTTTGTGGTTTTCTTTTTTCATCCTGTAAATTTACCTCATGTCAATTCAATTCTTAGACCAGCTAGGACAGGTTGAAAGTAGAAGACAATTCTTCCTCCCCAACACCAGAAAGAGCCAAAAAGTCCATGCAAGGCTCAGGCCAGTATCCTAACCCTCACTTACTACTTTGGATAAAACAGAAGGAATCAGTAAGCATGTAGAACATACCTTCAAATAATCCTCTATCTGCTTCACTCCCAATATTCAGTATTTTCTAGGTACACTGCCATTATAGAACTTGATAAAATGTTTGTATTTAAGATATAGGTACAACCTCAACATCATAAAGGCCATATATGAGAAACCCACAGCTAACATCATACTTAACAGCGAGAAGCTGAAAGCTTTTCATCTAAGATCTGGAACAAGACAGGGATGCCCACTCTCTCCACTGTTATTCAACATAGTACTGGAGGTCCTAGCCACAGCAATCAGACAAAACAAAGACATACAAGGCATCCAGATTGGTAAAGAAGAAGTCAAATTGTCACTATTTGCAGATGACATGATACTGTACATAAAAAACCCTAAAGACTCCACTCCAAAACTACTAGAACTAATATCTGAATTCAGCAAAGTTGCAGGATACAAAATTAACACACGGAAATCTTTTGCTTTCCTATACACTAACAATGAGCTAACAGAAAGAGAAATCAGAAAAACAATTCCATTCACAATTGCATCAAAAAGAATAAAATACCTAGGAATAAACCTCATGAAGGAAGTGAAAGATCTATACCCTGAAAACTACAAGACACTCCTAAGAGAAATTAAAGAGGACACTAACAAATGGAAATGCATCCCATGCTCTTGGCTAGGAAGAATAAACATTGTCAAAATGGGTATACTACCTAAAGCAATCTACAGATTCAACGCAATCCCTATCAAAATACCAACAGCTTTCTTCAATGAACTGGAACAAATAATTCTAAAATCCATATGGAACCACAAAAGACCCCGAATAGCCAAAGCAATCCTGAGGAGGAGGAATAAAACGGGGAATTATGCTCCCTGACTTCAAGCTCTACTACAAAGCAACAGTAATCAAGACAATTTGGTATTGGCACAAAAACAGACCCACAGATCAGTGGAACAGAATAGAAAATTCAGACATTAACCCAAACATATACAGTCAATTAATATATGATAAAGGAGCTTGGATATACAATGGGGAGATGACAGCCTCTTCAGCAGCTGGTGTTGGCAAAACTGGACAGCTACATGTAAGAGAATGAAACTGGACTACTGTCTAACCCCATACACAAAAGTAAACTCAAAATGGGTCAGATCTGAATGTAAGTCATGAAACCATAAAACTCTTAGAAAAAAACATAGGCAAAAATCTCTTGGACATAAACATGAGCGACTTCTTCATGAACATATCTCCCCAGGCAAGGGAAAAAAAAGCAAAAATGAACAAGTGGGACTATATCAAGCTGAAAAGTTTCTGTACAGCAAAGGACACCATCAGAACAAAAAGACACCCTACAGTATAGAAGAATATATTCATAAATGACATATCTGATAAGGGGTTGACATCCAAAATATATAAAGAACTCATTCACCTCAACAAACAAAAAGCAAATAATCCAATTAAGAAATGAGCAGAGGACATGAATAGACACGTCTCCAAAGAAGAAATTCAGATGGACAACAGGCACATGAAAAGATGCTCCACATCGCTAATCATCAGAGAAATGCAGATTAAAACCACAATGAGATATCACCTCACACTAGTGAGGATGGCCAACATCCAAAACACAAACAACAACAAATGTTGGCAAGGATGTGGAGAAAGGGAACCCTTCTTCACTGCTGGTGGGAATGCAAATTAGTTCAACCATTGTGGAAAGCAGTATGGTGGTTCCTCAAAAAACTCAAAATAGAAATACCATTTGACCCAGGAATTCCAGTTCTAGGAATTTACCCTAAGAATGCAGCAGCCCAATTTGAAAAAGACATATGCACCCCTATGTTTATCGCAGCACTATTTACAATAGCCAAGAAATAGAAGCAACCTAAGTGTCCATCAGTAGATGAATGGATAAAGAAGATGTGGTACATATACACAATGGAATATTATTCAGCCATAAGAAGAAAACAAATCCTACCATTGCAACAACATGGATGGAGCTAGAGGGTATTATGCTCAGTGAAATAAGCCAGGCAGAGAAAGACAAGTATCAAATGATTTCACTCATATGTGGAGCATAAGAGCAAAGAAAAAAAAAACTGAAAGAAAAGACAGCAGCAGACTCACAGAACCTAAGAACGGACTAATAGTTACCAAAGGGAAAGGGACTGGGGAGGATGGGCAGGAAAGGAGGGACAAGGGGGAAAAGGGGCATTAGGATTAGCAGACATATGTTGGGGGGGCACAGGGAGGGCTGTACAACTCAGAGAAGACAAGTAGTGATTCTACAGCATCTCACTACGCTCATGGACAGTGACTGTGGTGGGGTTGGTGGGGGGGACCTGATGAAGGGGGTAGTGTAATCACCATAATATTGCATATGTAATTGTAGATTAATGATACCAAAATTAAAAAAAAAAAGATATAGGTACAATAGTGTTTGGAATGGTAGAGATGGAAAAGGAATATAACACCTAACTCATGGACTTATCATTTTGGTCAATGAGGTATAAGCATAAAATTGTTGCTGCTTTTTTTCAGTGGGAAAGTTGGGGCGGGGGCGAATTCAAATATCAAAAAAAGAGCGGAAGCTATCTTTAGGCCACAAGGGCCACATGCTAAGAATATTGGCACAGAGGAACAGGAAAGGTCTGGGTCCCTAATGGTGCTGCTGACCCAAAGTACCACTCAAGGACTGTTTACCTCTGGACTTCCTGTTACCTGAGGAACCCCTTACTTTCTCAAGTCACTGTGAATGGTTCTCTGTTACTTGCTGCAGAACACAACACTAACTGATACCTCTAAGGACAATTTCATGTCTCAAGGAAAAGAAAGAAATGTAGAAGGGAACGCTTGGTATGTGTCCAACAGTCCTGATGTTGACCAGTTAGCAGAGTTAGATGCCCAGCTGGCACTCAAATAGTTAGAATCCTGCTATTCTGACTTGATTAGGAGAATAAGGAAAAAACAACTTAATGAGAAATGCGTTCTGTGAAGACTGGCCAGTTAAATCTGAAAGTTTATCAGAGACACAAGTCTTTTGCCAAGCTCAGACACAGCCTCAAGATCCTTTTGATTTTTATAATAAAATGATATACAGAGAATTAATTTGAAATGTTGTCTAACCATAACTTTAAGACTAATTTATAACAGTGCTGACATTTCTGGAATTATAAATCCAGTTTAGAAACATGAGTAAATTCATGCTTCAAATAAGCCTAGAAGTTAGCGGTTTAGGCACATGAAGTCACTAATTTGTTATATTTTGATTTGATTTTCAGTGTTTTTAACCAACAAGGCATATCTTCTCCAAAGTCATGTCATTTTAGAGGACCAATTTTAAAACCACCCTATAATTTCAAAGTACAAGAATATTCAAGCTTTGTTTTCCCTCATATTAATGTTACATGTAAGGCACACACAAATATACTTACATTTATATTTTCAATGTTTCAGGTAAATTAACAAAAGCCACTTACCACACAGCTCTCACTGTTATCAGTCCTGTGAGGCAAAATGAAAGCTAAGGTATCTAAATTGTCACACTGTGAGGGAGTTTGGGATGCATTTTTACAACTTGATAGCACAATGAAGAAGTGAGTTGGAATCAGAATTTCTTGACTACGTATGAGTCTGATGTTCCTGTAAAATAGAGCAACATTCAGTTTAAGAAAGAAATAACTGTCTTCTTTTTACTGAATATTTCAGCAAAGCATATTTTTAATACAACAAATCTAAAGTCAGTTAAATTGTTAAATGTTTTGTAAGAAGTTAGTAATCATAATATCCCAACATATTCTGCCATATTGAGTGTAAAAATCTTAAGACAGATAAAGACAACCCAAGTAATTTATATTTTCTATTAGAATTTTTTGAACTTGAGGGGGTTTTTTTTGTTTTTTTTTAGTTCTGCCTTAACATACTGGAGTTGAGACACAAAAGCAAAAATATTTTTTAATAACGACAGACAAGATTCTAAGGCATTATTGACAGTCTATTAAACTCTCTGTAGTTGTGGACAGTAGAAAGAAAGAGGACTGGTTTGGGATTGTTTTTACTCCAAATCCTTCACAGAATGTTGCTGTGAATTCTCCTTTGTTTGAACTGGATTTTCTTTTCCATCCAATAATGTTGTTAAAAATTGCAGCATATTCTCAAAGATGTCCCAAGTAACATGTTACACCCCATCTTAATTCTCCTGTTTCCTTTGGTCTCAAAGCTAGTTTAGTTTACTTTCACTGTGTTTCAAAATTTAAGGTAGCGTGATCATTGTTTTCAAATATAATCTTACGTGGAACCATAATATATAAAACAGATTAAAATGCTCCAGTTCAAACTGTGAATGGTAAAGGTCTGAAATTCTCTGCTTTAGCTATTCTACTGCTGTGACCTATAAGGCAGCTAGCTACATGGGACCCTTATGCCTGAAGGTATAAAGTAAAAACACTGTGTCTTACAAACTGATGTAGTTCAGAGATATAAATATATGTGTAAACAGTAATCCCCAAGTCAGGACATTAGTTGTCAGAAAGGCACTGGATCTCGGCGGAAGTTTCAGTCTCTTTTGCTTGTAGCCTTAAAAGCAAAACTGCTTCAAAAAAATCTTGCCATTATTGTTTTAATAAAGATCAACCAGTTTCTAAAATGTCCTCGACCTCTCCTTTATAAAAACAGCATCACTGATGATTTTCTCCAGATGGTTACTCTGTCATTCCCCTCTAGCCAGAGTGGAGTAAAAACTGACATTTGCCCCAGGCCCACACTTGGGCATTACAGCACTAAAACCCTTGGTTCATTGACTCGTGCCTCCACCCACAGCACATGGCTCTTCATTCTCTACTAGAGCATGCTAGTGAGGCCAGTTATCTTAGAGATTTTAAACACTGGTGCTCCTTTGCTAACACATGGCAGAGTTCAGTATTTAATCTGAGCTCAAGAATGACTCACTTGAGCTGAGTTAGGGAGAAACACCACTTTGGTGATCTAAAAAATATTTTACTGAACACTGAGCAGAACATCAAAATTAATCAGATATTCAAGGGGCTGCCAGTGTAATCAGAAATGTCACATATATAAATATGAAAAGTACTAGACAGAAAGGGTTCTGCTGACTCAACTGGACAGTCATCCCTCTTGACAGCTGTTTTTAAGAGTGAATGAAATACGTCCTTACTGCTTCAGAGTCTCTGAGGCGTCGTAACGTCCATCAAAATCAGAGTCAAACACGGGCCCGCTGATAACATTGACGCCGTTTCTTTCTTGAGCATACCTTTGCAGGAGGGTGCCGTGGAAGTAGCGCCATATAACTGAAATAGGAAGGACAACAGTGTAGTTGCAGAAGAACAGGGTGCCAAGCTGCCATGTGAAATACATGAAGACCATGATTCAAAATGAGCATTTGTCATAATTAGAGATGAAGTCAAGTTTGGCTTAAGTTTTAGTGTGAAGTCAAAAGAAAAAAAACAGTGTTCAGCTTGAGCCTTTGCAAGGACTAATAAGCAAATGTTGAATTCAACTCTATTTCAGGCATCCCCGAACACGGGCATTATCAGGAACTCGTGATCGCCTGTCACCATTAAGCATAAAAAGATGATGAACACAAACAAGGCACATTATTCAGATTTAGTTACTATGTAATAGTCACAGGTATTCTGGATATAAATTAAAGAAAAAATCTTGTATGATCTATACTTTGAAGTTCTTGCAATCACCTGCAGTATAAATGTATATTTATTCTTGTAAGGGCCAAATGCTGCAATAATTAATAATGATGTAACATCTATTCAAGATCAAAAACATTTATAGTGAACTTCCAAAAAAGTTAAATAGAGAAACAGTGGATAGTTAGTGTGAGTGTTAGTAGATGGTATTAGCTAGATAACTCAGGAAGAACACTACATACTTTTCCTCTCAAAAATGTTTATAAACATTTAAATACAAAGCAGAATAATAGGTAACAAAATATATGATAATTCTAATACTTATAGAATTTTTTTAGTGTATTGGTATTGTCAAAGTTAAAGGAACCTATGAGGATATATTTGATATTTAAGTCACTTAATTTAAAGCATCAATCTTATTACATATAATTATACATATGATATACAGAAATTAATGGAGACTGTGCGATACAGGATTAAAATTTTTACCTTGAAAACTCTGGTACATTGGTACCATATTAGTAGTAAGCAATGCTTCAGAATATATTTGACTTGAACCTTTATTTAGTTCTACAAAGAAAACAAAAAGGTTTTGTTTCATTCCTGACCAATAACATTAGAAATTGTAGTTTCTCTTTGAGGACATTTAAAAAGATTAGCTGAGTATCATTTTAAACCTGTAAAACTTTCCCAGGTACTGGGTCAAAAGAAAATGCAACATAGCTTGATCAAGTCCCTTTTAAAAAAATAAGATTTCTGGATCTTTTCTTCAAGATGAAATTATCAAAGGAACAAAAACTTTAATAAGGGCCTTAAACTAAACATATTCAAATTTTACCTTATTTGCCTTATTACAACTGAAGTGTATTGTGTTGACAATCTCCTTTGCTTAAACTATTTCACAGTGAAAAGAAAATAATCTGCTTCAGAACAACACCTACTCCAAGAAAAAACATCACAGGCTATCTGCCTTGAAATGTTGTCCAAAGCTTCTTTGTATGGATTTTCAGCTTGCACCTGGTCTATTTTTCTGATGCAACAGCCAAGTTCTGACTTCAGACACTGCTCTGAGGCCTAGACTGCACCCCGAGGGCATCTAAGCACCGGGAGCCTTCCGAGTTTTGCATTCCAAAGCCAGCCTCAAAATGTCTTCTCATTACCATACAAACTGGACATGTAGAGACAGAACCAGTAACTTCAAAAAAAGCCGTTCCCTTGGAGCTCCCGATCAGTGAAAGAGCAGACACACATCCCACTTTTCTCTAATTCTTTTATAAATGTATATTTTTCTTTTTAAAATACGAAATGATACCCCATTCCTGAGAACCCTGACAGCTCCTTCAGACCTCACTGAGTTCTCTCAAATTCTGTGTAAAAGAAATGCAGAAAATGAAGACTGTCCTATCTGCAGTGTCTGTACTAAATCAACTACCTTCCAAACAAAAGTGAACGGTTTTCTTAAACTCAAGTTTTAGATGCTTTAAAATTTTCCCTAATAGTTATGCTTTTTGGTTTACAATTTTCACCAATAAAAACACGACAATGGACATTGCCCCAGAAGAGAGAAAAGGGAAAGGGAAGGACAGGAAGGAAGAAACTTACGTGGTGGAGCAAGGAACCCGTAACTCAATTTAGGGGTATTTTTATAAAATGAACACTTATGGACAGGGCTGAGAGGAATTCGGAAATCCTGGTAAAGGCAGTTGGAAAAGTCTTCTGCAGAGAAATTGTCCTGAAGGACAAAACGAAAAGAACCATGAGGCACGTAGAAGAAAAGGAGACTGCTTGACAAATAGCTAACAGTGAACTATGTCATAAAGTTAGGGAGCTGTTCTGTTAAGGTCCTGTACCATCCCATTTTTCTAGCTGTGCAGTCATTTCTTTTTTTGTCTAACTGATGTGTGAACATGCCTTCCAACATTAAGGATATTAGTCAATTGCCATATGTGTGCAAATATTTTCCTCTTAATGCCGTGCTAAGTTTGTTTCTCATGTTTCTGTTTACTCAAGTTCAAACTTGTATGTAGTAAAAATGCTGACTTCTAGGGATCTATGTCTATCTTCCATCTCGATCAGCTACAAAGGCCACAGGGGAGAGGGGAGAGCCACCAAATACAATGCAATGAGAACCTCAGCTGCAGTGATTACTGTGCATTTCTGCAACTTTTATTATGTAAAACAACTGAAACTTCCAACAGAATTGAAGAACACCATACTTAAAGTATGAAGCAACAATAAATAAGATGGGGACCCACAAAACATTGTGTGCACTGCTGTATATTACAAAGTCCAGGAAAAAAAAAGTGTTTACAGTGTCCGAAGACAGCCTGCAAAAAATTTGAAAAATTGAATTTAAGGTCGAAATTTTATATAAATATGTGGATATGTGTGTGTAATATGTCTCTTTCATACAGAAACTACATATATATATACACACACACACATATTCCTACCTTTTTATTTAGCAATCTCAGTGAGTATTAACAATAGTTTTATTTTGTTTAATCCAACTGCTACCGTCAGCTAAGCTCATTTAAATCCCCTTTCCTTCCTTTAAGAGACTGTGGTTGGTAGCTTGCCAGACACTTTCAGTTGCTGAAAGTCTGGTCAGTCTGGTTGAAAACTTCGATTCCATGTAGTATCCAAATGTCACCTCTTCCCGTTCTCTCTCTCAAGGCCTCTTCCCTTTATCATTTCTCTTTCCACCATGGCATCCAGAGGGCTGGGGTGAAGGAGAAAGGTGGTCATCTTATTCTGGGACCTTTGTTCCCACTCCTTTCAAAGCCTACCTCGTCTGGTTGGGCAACAGACAGGATCTCCAGCCTCGCTCCGGTTTGGCCTGGGGGTCTTCCCACAGATGGACCACGCAGTGAGCTTACTAAGCTGAGTGGCCCTTTCCATTAGTGAGGTGCCCCTAAGGTTTGCACAGCTGAGGGAAATCCTTGTCCTCACACAGTTATGTATTTAGAGCTGAATAATTGAGACTGATTGTAAAACTGATTTCATGAAATTGTAAAGTAGATATTAAATATTAAATAAAATACATAAAATAAAATAAAATATTAAAACCAAAAAAAAAAAGCTTTATCACATGTCCCCCATTTCACAGTCACATGTCTTGGTGGCAGAGCTAGAACTGGAAACTAATTTTTCTGACTCCCGGTTCAGTCATCTTCTATTTGGAAACTGATTATAGAGCCAAGATAAAACAGTGAGAAACTATGCTTTCAATGTTTTGCTTAATAATAATTTGAAATAATTACACATAGCTAAGGTGACAAATACTTGCATTTCTGCCGACAGTGTAGGATGTCCACAGGGGCATGAGGATGTCGTGGCTGTAACCGCTCACAAACTGGTGGTGGTAAAGGAGACACACTGTGCTGTTTTTCTGCGGAACTCTGGGTCTTCCGTAAGGCAAAGTGACACGCTTAATAACCTTCTCTTGGGTCAGAGAGAGAAAATGAAACCACTATTCAAATATACTTAGTGTGCATTGTATGATTACATATAATGATGCAGTCATCTCATTATTTCCTCTATAAATCCCAAATGAAAAATTATTGTGAACAGTACACAAAAAAATAATTACAAAGAGCTGAAGTATAAACAATTAAAGCAAAAAGGGATTTACTGCCCTTTTTACCTATGAAGATTCTGAAAGATCAATGTTAACATTTAGGTTCACGAGAAGATACTATATGATTGCTAGAAATTTCAGCAACTGAGAATTAAATAATATTACTAAAATTCTTTAACATTATCTTAATCACTTAGTTTTCAGGACATACCAGAAATAAAATTTTCTGGATAATGTGTGTACTTAGAAAACAAAAGTTCAGACTGAAATAGGAGGCTAAACTGAATGAAATAATAGTATATACCATTTGTTGCATTTTTTCCAAGTGTCAGGTTCTTTGTACAGTTTTTTATATACACCATCTAATTTAGTTCTTTTATAGCCCTGTGAATTAAGGTTACCTGCCCATTTTACAGATGAGAAAAAAGAAGCTTATAAGGGGTCAACACTTTTTCCATGGATACAAAGGTCCTAAGTAAGCTCATATCCAAACCCAGATCTCCTCAACTCCAAAAGTATCATCCTTAATCACAACACTTTGCAAACCTGGGGCGAGCAAATATTTCTCTAATCTGAACATTTACAGAGATTGTATATACAGACAAGTTCAAGTCAAGAATAAGGCAGAGTTCACTTTTTTATTCCTGCAATAAAGAACTGTGAGCTGAGGAACTTAAGGGGCAAAGACTGTAGCAAAGTGTATCAGAAACTATATCAAAGTGACATTGAATATCAAAGTCGCAAGTGACAAGTGTCATCAATTGTCTATTAATTTTCATTCAAAAGTTATGAAGAAATAACTACCTAAATGAATCAATGTATACTCTTACAATTAACTAAGAACCCAGTGAGACAGAAATTTAATAGATATTTTCAATAAAACTGTAAAAACCTTCAAAATCTCAAAACCCTTCCAGTATGTTCATAAAGAGTGGTTTAGCTTTCTACTTAATATATTATATGCTGTTTCCACTGTAAATATCCCTTCTTTCCTTGTGACTAACAGTCTAGGTGTCAAGCAAAGAAATTTCTATGTTTCATTAGGTAGTCCTCCACTACTACCTTTATTTTATTGGGTATTCTCAAATAATGCCCCCAGACCAATGCTCTATGGTTCACACTGTTGAGAAAAATCCTGCTTCCACCTTTCAAGCTTGAGAGTAAATATGCCTTACCTTCTGCCATGGTAAGATTCAGCTGTGTCTGCAAATCCACAACTGGTGAAATCTAAAAAAGTTAATAATATTATTTTAAGCAATGAGCAATGACATGTTTTGATTCTGAAGCAGCTTAATTACTCCATCATAGGACAATGATTAAAACCATCTTGTCCAAGTGAAAGTTATTTCTTTCGATCAGGATAAAAGGATATGGATGACAGCTGCAAAAAGACAAAATTATCAGCAAAAGCACAAGATTATTAATTGAAAAATAAGAATTACCACTTTATAATTCTTATCTGTACTTAGTCTTTCTACAAGTCTAACAGAATTACCACTTTATAATTCTTATCTGTACTTAGTCTTTCTACAAGTCTAACAGAAAATGGAAAATAAAAAATCAACTACTCCCTAAATTTCTATCTTTATGGACACAATTAAGTTTGCTCATAACTTGTTGCATGTTTTTACCTCCTTTATAAATATATATTAAGATAGGAGTAAAAAGGAACAGTTCCAAATATCCATTTTGTACCAAGAAATGATATTTTCACCTTAATTTAAAATAGGTTTAGGTGTATTTTAGAGAAAGAATACTATAATCAGTTTATAGTCAAGACCTCACTGCTAGGATATGGCACAGATTCTGTGATTCAAGATGCTCCAGGACTCAGATGGACTTCTCCCAGCCTGCACCCAAGTCCAGTCACAGCACCAAGGGATAAAAATAGAGGTGAAAATGCAAAAACAAGGAAGAGGAAAAATAAATAATAAAAAGTCTGCATGTATCCTACTAGGATTAAAAATAAATATATATTTATTCCCACTCATAAATTTTAATTTGGTCATTAAGTTTAATTTCCACAGCACATGCTGTACAGAGGGTGTTAAAAATCATACCCACTGAGCTCAACTTCTCAGCAATACTTACCGAGGGATCACAAGAACAGCCAAGGTTATCTCTGGGGTTTCTTGCAAAGGGGCACTTTCCCACAGGGTGGGCTTCTTTGGGATTCTTTGGGGTATAAACAGGATTCTTCAGAAGGTGGTTAAGACTTCCATGAGATCCATTATTGGGAGCAGGTGTCAAATTCAGTAAATCTGCATCAATTCCAAGAATAGTAAGGAGTTACTTATAAGTTTCATAATCAAATGGATAGTAGACTTTTTAACTTTCAGACTTTTAAAATAAACAGTACTAGGATTTTTATTAAAACCAAATCTATATGAGTCCTTTATTCTCTACTTAAAACTACAAAATTCTCTTGAATTTTAGAGCATTTATGACTATGCTTTTCATAATGGAAATAAATACTGATGTGTATACAGTACTTTAGTATAAAAATCACAGAATTTCAATCACAGAATCCACCTATTGTGCTCATCACTGTGCTAATATATTTTTCTTAGTCTTTAAAACAATTTAGTGCATTACTATCAGTATTTGGTAGATGAGTAATCAAAGTACTTTGCTCAAGGTTTCAGAGATACTAATGTAGTAGACCTAGGACTGAAAAAAAGCCTAAGTCTCATGCTATTAATAATTATAATAGAAAACTTAAAGAGTAAAGCAGTTAGGATATTCAGGCACTGTTTTAAGTGCTTAAGGATATTAATATCTTTTAAGTATATAGGCTCCAATTAAAAGAACTATATTTAGGACATATATAAGGTTGTGCCGATGTCCCATATCATTATCAGAAAAAGGAAACAATATTTAAAACACAATACTCAACCATAAAAGTACTAGTTAAGAAGGCACAGAGTAAACCAAGAATATATCTAATGGGTCCTCGTGCATTTCTACAGTCTTGATGTTGCCACCTGTTCAACTAAAATTGCTATCAGAGGTTCTGCCGTTTTGTCTGTTATAGACCCCAAACTCTTCTCTCTGGCTTCTACCCCGTGATCTGATTCAGCTGTCATATAATTAAGCCTTGGGCCTGATAAAGTGCTATGTACTGGAGATATACAGACCTCCCCACTCTAGGTGTCGTGCTTCGCCTGTGTGCAGCCTAGTTGGAGAAACAGTAAGTCATCGATGGCATGTTCCACCCATTTTTTTCAGTGACTCCATATCAGGAAGAAGTAAGGTGGAAATGTGAGGGTCTGTCTTACCTAATCATCATGTCCACAAAGGTGCCCACTATGTGATCTTCTTTTGATAATCTTATTGCAGATCTGTTTTCAGAAGGAATGAAAGCTGCCTTTAACACTTACCACACATTAAATTATAGACTTCAATATTTTCGAAGGTATCAACTTCAACGCCATGCTTAAACCCGGGTCCATAGCCAATAAATAAGGCCTAGATTGCCAAGAAAAGGAAGAATTTATCAATCAATTTCAGTTAGGTATGCAGTTAGAAAATAAATGATGTATTACCCACATTGTACATACAGAAACTGATTATGTTAAGGGCAAAAATACTATGCCCAATGGACTTTGTAGGATATTGTTTTAAACCCTGATGCACATTTAATCTAAGGATATCTAGGATATTTGTCTTAGCTTTAAGATAATTTGACTTGACAATCAGAACAGGATGGATGATGAAATCTTTTTTCATCAGGGAAGTGGGATACAAATCTTACCCTGACCACCTCACACAGTGCTGTGGGATTCAATTAGATAATTACTGTGAGTATATTTTGGTAGAGTTTTTAAATTTTAAAGTGTTAAGTAAATGTTAGATATTATGTTCACTTAGAATGTAAGTATTATGTCTTTCTTCCTATTAAATGATTAGCTTTCATCACTATGTAGCAATTTTCTTTAGGAAGCACAAAGAAAAATAATTACTAGAAATTTAGTATGAGATACAAACCATATGTTCATGAAACACACATATAAAATTTGAACAAAGTTCTATTTAATTTAATGTCCAAAATAAAACAACTATCTGAAAGTATATGCTTCATTCTTATTTTGCATCAGTTTCTCTTTACATATATATAGACTATCATTTTTAAATGTATAATATATGTTTACTTACTTGCATATTTGAAAATGTATTGTCAGAGCCATGAAATCCAATTCCACAAAACTTCCTTTCTGAAGGACTCCTAATTTTGACATAATATGAGTTAATAATGTAAAGTCCATCCATAAAGCAAAATGTATAACCATGACATTATTTCCATTAATAAAGAATAAGTAACTATTTTGTTAAACAGACCAAAAAAGGTAAAATAAAACCACTGGCTTTGAAGGGCATTAAGGAGCTACCTTTACATTGTATTTTGTAGATACATCAACTGTACAAAAAAGAAAAACCACTAGCAGTGAAACAGAACTAGTTTTGAACTCTCTATTTACTACTGTGACTTTGGCAATTCAATTATCTTCTCTTGGTTTCAATTTTGTACAGTTGGACTGTTTGTAAAAATTAAGTGGCTTAGCCTAAAGAAATGCTTGGAACATAGTAGATGTTCATGAAATAGTATGGTAGGGACTGTCCCATCTCTCACATCCTTCTTCCAAACACTAAAAACACAACTCCGTAATAAAAGTAGAGGCAGTGACATAATGTAGCGGGGGTGGACAGTGACTGCGATGGGGGTATGCAGTGGAGACTTGATAATAGGGGGAGTCTAGTAACCATAATGTTGCTGAAGTAATTGTATATTAATAATAGCAAAAAAAAAAACTCTAGACAATGCACCACCCTGGGCTCTCTTGTCCCCTCCTGGCATGACCAGGAGCTCTTTCCTCTCACTTTATCTCTAGATAAAAGCCTGTACCTTGCTCTCCTAAAAAAAAAAAAAAAGTAGAGGCAGTGAAACTAAAATTAACTGAATTCTGGTTCCCTATTTGGGTTTTGCTTGACAGAAGTATTTATGATCCCTGATTTCCTGGCAACCATCAGAAGAGTTAATTACCAGGTTTTGAGATATTAACAATATTAACCATTCAAATAATTTGCCCAACACATCAATAAATTGAGGTTCGTGGATGGATTTGTATAACAAGAATGAGAAAACTCTGTACAGTGAAGTTTTGAATAACTGCCCGTTCTTATGAAGTAAGAGTTTTGCCATAAATTGGCTGGACTTTGAAGATATTATGAGGAAAACTGTAATGTGCAGAAGAGATACAAGGGCCAAGTGGTAAAACAAACATGGGGCATAAGAAGAGTCAATGTGGATGTGAGCTGACAGAAGCTCTTAGTTGTGCGTGTTCCCCTAGCCCACCTGCCCTGGAACTTCTGGCAACGTCAGCAGACATTTTTGGTTGTCGCCAACATAGAAAGGGTACTTTTTCATCTAATGAGTAGAAGCCAGGGATGTTTTCAAACATCCCACGATACACAGGACAGCTCCCCACAATAAAGAATTATCTGACCTAAAATGTCAACAGGCCAAAGTTGAGAAACCCTGGGATAGAGTGAAGAGAACCCTATTTGTGCAGTTTTCAAATAACAGCATCGTTGAAAGATGCAATGGTTACCTCAAATTACTCATATCAGGCTAAGTTTGCCAAAGAAGCTGTCAGAACTTACAATGCAAGTTGCCACTGAGGGTCCAAATAGAATACCAAGGGCTCAATTCTGTCATTATTGGCAAAGTGTAAACGCTTGGGAAAGAACTGCTTCAGGTAAGGTGTGAAGTGCTGGTTTGGTTCCCGGCACTGAAATTGTAGAAGGTCAAGAAAAACTATTATTTCCATATTTTCTTAAGTGCAAACTTCTATTGAAATTGCTTTCTAATTCTGTATGATTTTTTTTCTGACAAACATGTTGCCAGCCCGCCAGTCCCAGATGCAAAAAATAAATTGAGTTCTTACTACTTATATAATGTACGAATTGAATATCCCAGCTATTTGATATATATCAATTTTTATAGGAAACCCTAATTACTGCATAAAAGTCCCAGGACTCTTAGACTATGTTACTAGATTATATTTGAGTTACTACTGATGATACTATTTTCAAACAGTCTTGTAACTATGATTGTCTGAACTTTCTTTAATACTTAAAATGTATCAAGTGGAAAAAAAGGTAGTATTGATAACTCAGCTCTAGGACAAAAACTAATTATTTTTAAATGGGCATAAAAAAGGACTGGTAGGAAATATATTATAGTATTAACAGTATGGTGTTGCTATATGTTTTTCCCTTCCATTTTTTCCAATTATTTCTTATACTTTCATATAATCTAATAATGCCAATAAACTAATTCTTAAAAACTTTCAATTTTACTTCAATTATTGGGACATGTCCTTAAAGATCTTTAAAAGCTACAGGGCATTTAAATGTTGGCCCAAATACTCAAGAATTCTAATGCTACAATCCTAAGAGTAGATTATGAACCTTTTTTCTAAATATATATTAAACAAAACAAACAATAACTAGACATGGAATAAGAAAGATACTCACAGAAAGATTTTTGGCAATGCCTTCATAATTAACTGACGAGAACAAAGATAAGAATTAATAGTTAATGGTATGATACAATTAGAAATAAAAATAATATAAAAACGTAGAATGTCAGATTCAAACCGTATATGTAAACACCAAAGGAGGTTTCAAACAAGTCATTTAAATCATTATATGTTAGTCATTGACAGGAATGAGGAGATCTTTAGGAACTACCCCATGCCCGTGAATTATGTCATATTGTGAAATGAAAAGGCAAGTTACAGAACATCTACCTACCCCTATATCTTTGCATTCATCTGACTATCCACTTGCCCACGCATCCAAATATCCAGCCATCCATCCATCTAGATCGAGTATGATTTCACTGTGCACAATGTTTGACATATGCATAGCAAACAACTGGGAAGACACATTCCAAACTTAACAGTGTTTCTCTTTAGAGAAAGGAACTGAATTATGTATAAGGTGGGGCTTAGTGTGGGAAACTGTTACTTTGATATTCAATGGTAATTTCAGAATTTCTAAATAAGAAAGATAAAGGGAAACTTAGAAGACAGGACAAATAGACTAATTTTGAATAGCAAGATAATTTTGCATGCAAGAAAATAGACTTATTTATTGCATGTTGTGCTACAAATCAATAAACATCTAGCTTTCTAAAGATTCTATTGCTAAACTTTATGTAGTTTTAGAAAATTATCCAGATTAAAGAAAATGTATTATATATATATATTTTTTATGTATGTATGTTGACAAATAGATGTGTAGTTTTTGCTTTTATTTGAGATTCTTAGGGGCCTAATTTAGATAAGGGTGGGGCTAAAGCTTAGCCTCCCATCCTAAATATCTCTGGGCACTGCCATTGCCTGTATAGGTTTTACAACAGGTTTTATATCAACTGTGAACTGCTTTTATACATTTTAAAAAAACACTAATTAAAACTTGTCACCCATATAGAGTCTGTGCTTTGTGTCACTGTGTTAATATAATGGCTAATATTTGCATAGCCATTTTCCTGCAGAAAAATCTATTTCTCTTCATGAAATTCAACAGTATTTATTGAAACGAATGGCTCTGCAGTGCCCAAACCTAACCCAATTCCAACAAATGTCAAGAAAAGCTTTTTTGTCTTTCCATTTCAAAGTAATAATAACAAAAAGATAAGCAAGATTTGCCCCAGGTATCTGAAAGTTGCCAAGGAAGGGGATCAGAAAGAGGGCTATAACAGAGGTAGTTATGAAATAGACTTGTCATGCCAAAGAATATTTTAGAACATTTCTTGGCAGTTTGGACTCAACATGTGGTCAAGAGAGATTGTGAAATATCTTTTCTGTTTACAAAATATATTCTTACTGTTTTTCAAAATGGGTTAAGGAAGTCATTTATGAGGAAAGAAATCAGTTGCATATAGAATTAATCAATTCTGCCAGCATTTCTCTTCATAACAATATTATTCTATAACAGCTGTTAGTTATTTTAATGTAATGTCCTTAATTAAACTTGAATAAATATAGCTGAACTTTTAAGTTATTTTTTTCTAATACAAGGAATCTTGAGCCTAATACAAGTAAAACAAACACAACAACATAAAATTGTCCTGAACTCATCAAGTGATATGCTTAGCCATGAATAACAAATAATACATTTTTGGACTGTGTCCTCACATCCAGTCCCACAAAATCCCTTTGGGTGCAGAATACCTGCTCTGGAGATTTAATCATGTAAAGGAAATTAATTTTAATTTATGTACTTTAATTTACAGAGATGATGATTTAGAGGAATGTATTCTGAATGTAATCGTACTTAAGGTTAGCATGGATATATACTTACATGTATAGTAGTTATCTGGGGAATCAGAGGGCCTCAATCTGGCTGCAGGTCCATAAATAACTTTAATATTTTTAACATCTCCCAAATATTTATTCAGATATATATATTTCTTACAATCGCCTTTTTCCATGCCTAAGAGAAAAAAAATCCCTAAACATGTTGCAATTTTAATAAAAAATTTAGCATGTAGAACATAATTTCTTTCACTTCTAGAATCTAATTCAATAAACATGTGCTCAGGGTTCATGCTGAACATCCAATAGGTAGACACAGAATTTCAGCTGGATCTACCATTTCACTTAAAAAAAATCTTCCCTTTCCTTCATCCAAAATTAGTTCAACATCTCTTCTTGTTTATGTATTATAGTATCTTTATGTGAGGAGGAATATCACAGATCTAGACTGAGTATGAAAGCCTAGTTATTTTTCCAAAATCATCTAGGATATTAACTGGGAGTGTAAAACTCATTCCAGAACTGGAGCTTCTTTAGAATGTAACTTCTTATGACTGTTTCTAGAAATGCTTTTCAGTAATTATTTCTGAAGCAAACAACAATAACAAGAAAAAAACAAACAGGAAAACTTATTTTCTATTTTCCTGTATATACATTGCTTCTATAGTCCCAAGGACATACACAAATGTGTTTTAAAGGTCATACTAAATAAAAATGAAATCAAAATATTGCCAAAATTAATATATTCTGCCACTAATGTCAGACTTATCAGGCTAAAGAAAACAGAAGTACATAATAATATGTTCCAATTAAAAATTTTAGAGTAGATTTACCAAAAACTGAATATTGTAAAAAATATGTTTAACCATCAAAAGACAGATGCATTTTGCTTCATTGGCTCTTAGATTTCTGTGAATTCTGTATTTAACTTGTACTTTATATTAAACATAATTTTTTCCTAAAATCTTTCCACAAGAAGCTATATTTAAAAAAAAAAGAAGTCACTATAATAATCAGAGGAAATAATAAAATAATAATAAATCAAGAACTTTTTGGGGGGGCACCACTCAATCTGATGGGTAAATGATGCAAATTCATATTACCATGATCTGAAACAAGGATGAGGTTCAGGCATTGATGCAAGTTCAGCTCTTTGAGACCATCCATCAGCATGCCAACCATGGTGTCAACCCTCTGTAATGCTCTGATGACCTAAGAAAGGGAAGTAATCCCACGTGATGCATTCCACACTAAGGGCTATTTCTACATAAAGCTATCTCTGTTAATAAAAAAAAGGGGATGCAAATACTATGATGAACTGATTCACATTAGGCTATGAGAAGTCAGGTAAGACAGGAGGAGCATGAAATAACGCTGACCATGAACAATGGAAGGGCCCAAACTCCCTTACTCGGTTGTATGCACTTGGGAAATGATGTTAGCTCAGCTGATTAGCTCTCCCTCCCTGAGCTTCAGAATGCTACTCCTTATAGAAAATCCAACTTAAACCAAAGTAATAGTAGCTCCAATTCAGTGTTTGACCAAAAACAAATGTATTCTTAATTATCACATCATTTTTTACAACTTCTCCCTGTATCATTTAAGTGTTCACTGTGTAAATGCAATGTTTCTAATTCTCAAAATGATAAAATCATTCATGAAATGCTTCTTCTTGTTCTATGTACTTAATTTTTTAAATAAGAACTTCTGGGAGTCTCAGAACCCATTATCTACTTACAAACCACAGGTATTTTTCATATGAATGTAACAAAGACACATAATTTTGCATATGGATGTCACAGCACAAAGAATGCAAATGATATTGGCAAATTGCTTTTGGCAATTCCTCTTTCCTTGCAAACCACCTGAGGAAAATTCTTCTGTAGTTTTGCATATATTTTTTGTTAATATATCAAATCAGTCTAAATGATCCTTAGACTTACTTGTAGCCAAACTGATGTTACGCATGGGTCTCAAGTGTCAGTGAATTTAGTGAAAAGAATAAAAATTAAGAGTAGCATCTAGCCAATTTGTTCAAGCCAAGAAAACAGCTACAAGAAACTTTTCCCTTTCACTAATCATGACATGGCCACATCTTCCTTACCCCACCTCTAAAAAGGAGTATTTCTGCTTAGTTGAAGGACAGAAGCAAAGCAAGGGCACATGAGGTCACCAACTACATTAGAGCTGCTGGAGTTGGGTTTTGATGGTAAGAAAACAAAGGGTAAATACAGACCTGGATGCAGATCAACTTCCCTTTGTCTTTTCTCCCTTTTACCTGATGATATAGCACCCAAGAGGAACCTATTCTTTAAGAGGGGCAAATCTAGGGTAAACCCAAGGTAAGGGAAACCAGAAGAAGGTTCAGGCAGCTGTTTTAAATTAATGAGAAATTTGAGCATGCTTTCTGTCTTCCTCCTGGTGTTGCTGAAGTAAGCATTTACAGCAGGTAGCACTGTGAAAATCAGGGCTCACAACAGACATGACAGGTCAGGCATGACAGGTCCATGACAATCCGGACCCAGAGATAAAGAGTCTTTGAAGCTCACTCATAAACTCTCCTGCCTAGGCTACTTTGACAGGAGAATGGATGGGAATTTGGGGGTGAAACTCTAGCGATTCCTAGTCTTTTATCTCTCAAAGTCACACAAGGCAAAAAAAATAACAAGGATTCCGAGATTAGGGATCCTGGTAATATCTTTCTCCCATTCATCATGACCAACAATATTCACAGATCCTTGCTGTTTCTTTACATATCTTAGGTAACAGATAAAATATAAATCATAAGTAAAGTTAGCTTAGAGGGATGACGAAAGAAGCTTAAATCATTTTTCTACTGCTTCCTTTGCTTCAAGATACAAAATTGATATGGACACACAAAAACTTAATGCAGTATTTAATGTTTCAAAGCACTATACCAATTATAAACAGCCAGAAGTGAGCTAAATTCCTAAGAGTGTCAGGTCAAATAAGATGCTACATTAAGAGCCTTAGTCCATGAGAGTTTCCCTATATGGAGTTTCCTAGTAATCATTCAATAAAACAATGATTATTTGAAGTTCTCTGTACTTTTGATAAACTCACCCATTCTTTAATGCCTAAGCTCTGTTTTAAGCATGGTATCAGACAAAGATATATCTGTTATGGTGAAGATTTCCTAAGAGGCTTCTTATGCTATTTGACAGGTTCTTCCACATTTTCATAGCAAATGGACTCTCACCCATCTACAAAATCTTCAAAGAACATTTAGATTTTAGGCCAATGTAGGAGGATATGGAATGGATAAAAGCTTTGGAACTGAAAATATAAAATTTAATTTATCATCAGTTCAATTTAGCATTGTGGAAAGTATAAGCAAAACAATTCTTCCAACTCTAACTTTGATTAAAGTGCATCCTTTGGTTTAGTAAAATTATGCTTAATACTCACTCTTTCCAGAAAGTATGGACTCTTACAAAAGCAGGTCTTGAAACCTGCTTCAAAGCAAGGTTCAGTTAGATATTACTAGGTTCAATAAAGTAATCACTGATAAAAATGTACTTACTTCACTGCTGACTGGTCCGTATGAATGACCTGAAGAATCTGGTTCTTCTAAATACAGAGTGTAAAAGTGTGGTCTAAATCAAACAGTATCAAAATGTAATATTTTATGAACACATTGTGAAACAGATTGAAAAGAATAATTTTTAGCAATTGATAGTGACTAAAAATTCTACAACACTGGGGTAATATTTCTAAATGTGCTGACAAATAATTTACAGGTTTGGAATTCTTCAAAATGTGGCTTCACAGCTCACTAAAAAGTTCTCACTAAAGAGACCATATAAAACTTCATACTCAACTGCAATGTTTTCTTGTACTCTATTTTAAAATAGTATGTAATTTATATAAAACAAAAGAGTATCAACAATAGAAATGAGTTGTCTACATACCTTTCACCTTCAGGAAGCTGCAGCCACTTAAGAATAGCTAAAATTCTTTCTTCAAATGGTATTGAACTAAAATTAAGCACAAACAAAATGAAACAAATCTGCGACAACTGTTCAGGCTAAAAATATAAATATTTTTCTTATTGAAAATTGCATTGAAAGACTAAAACAGTCAAATGCATCAATTATATTTGAAGCAATATAAGAGTTTTATTTGAAAACTTAAATTTGTTTCTCCAACGAAGGAACAAAAGTTAAGTTTTATACATATGAAAGTTGTATTTGGGTTTAAAAATTTGCTCCCCAGGCTCTGCTTGAGCATATTACTCCATATCTGATAATAGCAATTGCTACACATGAAAAACCCATGTGTTAATACTTTCTACAAAAGGTATCTCATGAAGAACACACTCATCAACGCCTATTGGTAAAACTGAAGTCAGTCACCAATGACTTCATTTTTTATTCCTGCCCTAAGATCTGAATACAAACCCCAACATGTTACCAGTACTTTCTAGAAAACCTCTAGAAAAATAACCTTGTCTAGTGTTATTATTTATCATCTATCTAAAATTTCTTTGAGATAGAGTTCTTATTCTGACCATTCTCATTTTTTTCAACCAACATACCACTCAAATGCTAGAACTTGGACTCGATAAAAAGGAGGACCTGAGATTAAAAATTAAGCTGTTTTATATTATATATAGGTACTAGAAAAAGTACAATATGCATACCCATTGTACACTTTATAGAAGTCTGGGAGAATTCCATGAATTTTCACTTCTGATCCTGGCCAAAAATATGCACCAGTCTTCAGGCCTTGATATTTAGCTGTGAGCCAAATCTGGGGAAGATAATGAAGGAAACTTACCAAAGAAGGAAATTATACAAACATTCATCTCTTAGGAAGTATGTGTTCATGAAACACTAATGCATTCCTCTCAAGTACGAGAATGGTTCTGAGGTTAACAAGCTCCAGCAGCTAGACCACAAAACAATAATGTAATATGACTCTCAACAGCAGCAAAAAGAAATTAAATACAGATTAAATTAACCTAAAAAAATATGGACATAATCAGTTGGCAACTCCTGCACCTTTTAGAGTCATACTCCTGCTTAACAGGTTCCCTTGAAAGAAGAAAAATTCACAAATACGCATGTTTAATTTGACATTTTTGCTTATGTAATTCACATTGACTAAGCACTTATTGTGCCAATTGCAGTTCAAATATTCCTATAAGTATCCTAGCTATAACTTAAATAATCCTCACAATAACCCTATGTGGGAGTTAACAGTATGTCTACAGAATAAACATGAGAAAACTAAGACACACAAAGAATAATTTGCCCCAAATCACACAGCTTTAAATGTCAGAGCTAAAATCTGAATTTATAACCTGCAAATTGAACATCATGCTTTTTCCATCTGATAGGAATATTAAGGCTAACAGGCCCTATGGAATTACTGGGGCAAATTTTTAAAAATTAAAAGGAGAACCACCTAAATCACAATCAGAGAGAAACTTCTAAGTTAGCAAATGCAAACAAAGTCAGTTTGCCTCCTTCAAAAACCATTAGCTTTGTGCAAATCAAAATATCACTCCCAGACTACTGCTATATGCTGCTAGTACAAAAAGGTAGAATCAAGCAGAAAAGAAAAATGCCTCAGAATAATCCAAACCCCCAATTGAAATAAACTATTCCTATTATATAATGATACTGTACTTAGGGTTATCATCATTCATCTCCATTTGGCCACAAAAACAGTAAATTAAGAAGGTTATTAAAAGCTGCAGGAAATCTGGTATTTTACTCTGACAGAAACAAATGAGAATAATATAAGAAATTATTTTAGTAGCTAAAAAAAACAAACAACTCACTGGTTCTCCTTTGTACCACTCTGGATTAAATTTCTCTTTATTTCTAATTGCAAAGGAAGCATTCATTTTGGGATCATAGATATTATTGTCAATTATGCCATGTGATTCTGGATAAAGTCCCTAAAAAAATATAAAATACAAGTTTTATATAAGTTAGGAGATTTTTAATGTTAAAAGTCACAGAACAAAATCATCAAAGAAAAACATAACCAAACCTACAAGGAATTTAACACAGATTAAGGAGGAAAGAATAGAACAACAGGATTGTCAGAATACAACCAATCACTCCAGGTTGTTTGTATTATTTGTGTTTTAAGTTATGTAATAGGACAAAATGAGTTAGGCACTCTATGCCTACATAAATAGGCAGCCTCCCAGATTTTGTTTTTTAAAGTGCTCTGTTCTTTTGCATTTCTGATTAAAGCATTTCTGCAAAACAAACTCCTTTTTGGGTGGGTTCAAGAATAGGTTGTAATAATACAACCTAAAGTGTTAAATTTCTGGCTTAACCCTAAAGCCTAATGAATCCAACTATTTTTTGGGGGATTCAAATTAAATCAGAAAACTTTGCCTGAAACAAAAACAGGGCTGTAATCCTATCTAGAGTCAGGGAAAGTGGCTTGTTTCAACTCAAACATCAAGATGACTGGAAAGACAAGCTGAGAATGCAAGAGTGTGAGGCAGTTTGGGGGCTCAAATCAAGTACGTATAAAACTAGTAAGTAAAAATCAGGACACAGGAATCAGAGAATCTCAAAACTGAAAGGAAGCCAAGAAACATTTCCTGGGGTCTTTAGTCACCTCCTTTTGCAGCTGGGAAAATGGAGACCCAGAAGGTAAGTTGACCTTCCCAAGGGCACAGCTAGTTAGTGGCCAAACAAAGACCAGAACGTACATTTCCTTGCTGACTACACACTGGAAAAGAAGTTTGTTTTTTTCTGGTCTGATATCTAATTATTTCCTCAAAAATTGTTATATTCACATTTCTCTTCTGTGAACATGTAAAAGTTGAAATACAGAACTTACCGTGACGATGCTGTAGTGATTGGGGAAAGTCTTGGTGGGATATACTGGTCTCATGTTTTTAGTATACGTTCCACAGTTTTCTACAAGGGTGAACAATTAAAGATTGTTATTAAACACAACTGACAATCTGTCTACCTCATTTAGCTTTGGCACTGTAGAAACCTAAACAGTATAAAAAAATTAACTCAGGAGTTCATAACCATAAAATTTGGGGGAGAATTATACAGCAACTTTGTGGATCCAAATTCAATGTTAAGAGTTCATTGTTCTCTTAGAAAAATATTAAACAATACAAGCCAATGAAATAGTTAGCCCATACTTATCAATAGCATTCTGTTCCAGATAAACTATTTGTAATAATGCTGCTTGCTAGATCTCTGTGTGATACAACTTGGTGGTCACATACCTAAATTATAAAAGGTAGCTTTAAACAACAAAAAAAACTGCAGTAGCTAAATCTGCAAAATTAAAACAAGGGTGAAAAGGCAGATGGAGTGACAGTGTCCCAAACTGAAAATCCTGAACCAGCTACTCCAGACAAATTTGACAGCACTCTAAAGACAAAAAGCATCTCCTGGCTTCAAGGCAGAGAAAGCACAGAAGTCAGACTGTCCTGAGTTAGCCTTGGTGTCATGCTCCTCTTCTGCCTCTACTACTGAGAGAGGAACACGTAGCTAATCATCCTAGCATTTCAATACCTCCTTGACTGAAAATGCTCCCCAGATTGGCGTGTGTTTGTCTGTCTCAATGTCTTCATAGCAATTCAGAATTACAGACTACTCAATCAGGCAAAACTAGTGCTTAAGCTAATTGTGTATTGATTTCTTTTACATTTTACCTATAGGTACCTACAGCTCCTTAATTCTGAACTCAGGACACCAAATTGGGTGCCATCAGGACAAATTTTCCTCTGAATGGTAACAAAGAGGTAGATTCAAGGTTCAAAGACCATGGGCCTAGCTGATAAGAACAGAGCCTTCCTTACCCAACCAAGGGCTTTGCTGAAGACTTTTTATGTCAAATGGGTTTTCTTTTATAAAAACTATTTTCTTCCAGGTAGAAATTAAAGACTTAAATTTTTTTAAAGTTTTCCAAAAAATATTTTGGCTTGTGACAAAAGAACTATAATAAATGTACATAAGTATTTACTGAGAGTGATTTTAATGTTTAAGCCAATCTCACTCATCTGGTAAATAGTATTTTAGGATTCCAGAACACTAAGTTGTATATAAATACACAGTTGTATTTACTTACTTCTATTTCAGTCCACTATTACACTGTAGCTACTTAAATACTGATCATTGATAATAAGCAAAGGTCTAGTTTTTATACCCATATACAATTTCTTCTTTTTTCAATAAAAATTATAATACAAGTGATACCCATATTACGGATGTTAATGTGACTTAAAACTTTGGCATTAATACTAAGAAAAGACCATTCCACTACTGCAACAATAACTTAAAGAATAATCACTCAAAAACAGCAGCAGACTCACAGAACCCAAGAGTGGACTAATAGTTACCAAAGGGAAAGGGACTGGGGAGGATGGGTGGGAAGGGAGGGACAAGGGGGAAAAAGGGACATTACGATTAGCACACATAATGTTGGGGGAGTGCAGGGAGGGCTGTACAACTCAGAGAAGACAAGTAGTGATTCTATAGCATCTCACTATGCTGATGGACAGTGACTGTAATGGGGTTGGTGGGGAGGACCTGATGAAGTGGGTGGTTTAATAACCATAATATTGCACATGTAATGGTAGATTAATGATACCAAAAAAAAAAGATTAGGATGGTTAAATAAAAAATATATATATATCCCATGGGGAATTAAAACAGTAATTTCTCCTTAGGAAAAGTGGAAATTTGATGTTATTTGTTTTTTTAAATAACAATTTGGATTATTTGGGGAATTCCCTAAATTGGCACCTTTAGTAATAGTTGCTAAAATAAACATTTTATAACTAAAAAAAAAAAGTAGAGTCACTCAATCAAGTCCTTGGTTGAGACAGAGAAATTGGAAGGTCGCTACACAGTACTACAGGATGACTACCAGGCAAATACTCTATATCTATACTACTAGTATCATATCAGAAATGCCTTTAGTTTTTGAAATTCTATTTTTAGATGTAATACTTATTAAGTGAATGGAAGAATGGATGACTTTTCCACAAAAGGAATCCAAAATTCAAAGGAAAAAAAATACATATATCAGCTAAGGTATGAAAATCCTAAGGTAAATGTATCATCTTAGACGTATTTGAAGGGTAGATTGTAGGTAATTACAATGTTAAAGACTGGTTCCTTATCATTGGGTTCAAATACTTTGTAATAGAGAAGTTCGGTAAAACAATTAGATTCTGCCAGTATTTTTCTAAAGAAAGACTGCCTCCCTAGTCTATCTCACTGAAATTGTGACACTCTGTCAGTTCTGAAGTTACTCACTTAGTCTACTAATAACAGGAAGTAGTCCACCCCAAGTGCGTAAATATTCTGCCCTGAAGCCATCCAAAGAAAGTAAGAGGGTAGGAGGTGTCTCGAACCTGGGTAATGAGAAAGAAAAAGAGAGATTATTTAAAGAAGTAGAAAGAAGCCACACATCGAGTAAAGATGGTCTCCCTCCTTGGCACAGGTGCAGTGAAGAGTTTCCACTCAGATCAGTATGGAATTGAAAGTAAACTAACAAGCTTAGCAAACATCCTCATAAAGGATATTTTACAAACATTTATATTTATATACATGTTCTATATTTCATTATATCTATCATTAAATAGTACAGGTTAAGCATTCATACCACTTTGAGCCACCATACAGAGAACATCATTCATGTTTACTGCTATTCTAAAAGCTAGACCAAATGCTACTAAAATGTAATACTATTTTTTCAATTTGCAAGAGAATAAATGTTAACAGCATTTTCTAAACTTTTTCCATTAATTTTTTTTCTTTCTGACATTGTCTTTACTTGAATCTAATAGATGATCATACTAGATGCTATGATCTTATATGATCTTATCATATCACATAAGGTATATACAATATTTAAATTTAATATATTGGAAAGACATTAATATTTAATAGAGACGTTTGAAAGGCACTTGCTACAAATAAAATATAAACAACAAAGAAATGATCCAAAGCTAGGAATGATAACCCCGAAGAGCCAAAGCAATCCCGAGAAGGAACCAAAATATACAAAGAGCTCATGCACCTCAACAAACAAAAAGCAAATAACCCAATTACAAAATGAGCAGAGGATCTGAACACACACTTCTCCAAAGAAGAAATTCAGATGGCCAACAGGAACATGAAAAGATGCTCCACATCGCTAATCATCAGAGAAATGCAAATTAAAACCACAATGAGATATCACCTCACACCAGTTAGGATGGCCAACATCCAAAACACAAACAACAACAAATGTTGGCAAGGGTGTAGAGAAAGGGGAACCCTCCTACACTGCTGGTGGGAATGTAAATTAGCACAACCATTGTGGAAAGCAGTATGGAGGTTCCTCAAAAAACTCAAAACAGAAATACCATTTGACCCAGGAAATCCACTACTAGGAATTTACCCTAAGAATGCAGTTTCCCAGTCTCAAAAAGACATATGCATCCCTATGTTTATCACAGCACTATTTACAATAGCCAAGAAACGGAAGCAACTTCAGTGTCCATCAGTAGATGAATGGATAAAGAAGATGTGGTACATATACACAATGGAATATTATTCAGCCATAAGAAGAAAACAAATCCTTTCATTTGCAACAACATGGATGGAGCTAGAGGGTATTATGCTCAGTGAAATAAGCCAGGCAGAGAAAGACAAGTATCAAATGATTTCACTCATCTGTGGAGTATCAAAGCAAAAACTGAAGGAACAAAACAGCAGCAGACTCACAGAACCCAAGAATGGACTAACAGTTACCAAAGGGAAAGGGACTGAGGAGGATGTGTGGGAAGAGAGGGATAAGGGGAAAAAGGGGCATTATGATTAGCACACATAATGTAGTTGGGGGGGCCACGGGGAAGGCAGTATAGCACAGAGAAGACAAGTAGTGATTCTATAGCATCTTACTATGCTGATGGACAGTGACTGTAATGAGGTATGTGGTGGGGACTTGTTAATGGGGGGAATCTAGTAACCACAATGTTGTTCATGTAAGTGTATATTAATGATACCAAAACAATATAAATAAATAAATAAGTAAAGCTAGGAATGACAATAAGATTACACACACACACACACACACACACACACAACACAAATGTGGTGTGGAAATCCAAAGAGGGAGGCAAACAATACATACAATGAAGAGCATATCTGCTAAGCCACCAGGCAAATGTACTGGTATAATAATATACGGTATAACAAAATGTGTTTTAAATTATGATCTTATTGTAAAGAAAAGAGCAATATATTTCACTGGGCTTAACATTAATTAAAAAAATAATGATCAACGTTTAGAAGGAAAAGAGAGATTCAAAATTCACTGGGCTAAATTCAATATATCTTGTACTTAAAGACAGATCAGGATCCATGTGAAGTCTCCTTTTAAAAAGGTCTATTCTTTTAGAATACTTTGATTTAGGTTTAGTTTTTGCTGCTACTGTTAATGTTGTTTTTTTTTTTAAACAAACTACTCTCCCATCCAAAAGAAAAAAAAACACACATCTTATAAAGTAATAATAAATTACATACACAAAAAAATAAGCAAAAATACAGCTTAAAAAATTTTTAATAGTTTAGAAAAATCATTACTTTAAAAAGGTAAAAATACATTTCTGAATATAAATAATTCAAAATACATGAGTTAGAGCTTAAGTAGGGCAAAGATAAATATATCTAACATCTTCATAAAATTTCCACCCTTTGAATTCCACACAAATTTTTTCTGATGGCTTGGAATGTGTAAGGTACTGTACAAAATAAAGACAAAAAATATGAATTATAAAAATTATGTAACATCCTCTCACAGACATGTTGCTTATCCCAAATGTTTAAAAACATAAAAAAATAATGAGGCTGTAAAGTAATTCGCTACAAATTCAACTCTCAAAACTGTAAATGAAAATAAAGGGCTTTCCCTGCTAAGAAGGAAGACACAATACTTCCACCCAACATTCATGAATACTAGAGATTAAATATTCATGACTCCTCTCCTTCCCATAAGCTTCCAGAGTGAGGGTCATTCCATAATCATCTCTGTACCACCAGCGCCAAACACAAGGTCTGACTAAAACTAATGTCGAATGAACCAGTGATTAATTATTATTTCTATTTTTTCAATTTGTTAAGAGTAAAAAAAAAATAGTACTTCTTAAAATAAAAAATTAGTATCTCAGAATATCATCTTACCCTGCTGGACACTGTGGCTCATTAATGTTCTCACATGTTTCTTCTACCCAACTTTTCTCACCTAAAATATTTTCAAGAAATAAAATGAGCTGGACACACTTAATTGTAACAACAATTGTGATGCTGTGAGATAAACGTGGACAGATTTCAAAAACAAAATACGTTGACAAATCTATAAATAAATGGGGCATGATTCTAGGGAAATATAACAAACATAAAGAGTTATTCTGCTTCAACATAAGAGTTAGTTGGTATCAGGAAGAAAAAGAAGGTATAATTGGAAGACTAAAACATGTTTTAGTATTTGTGAGAACTTGCAGGCATCTTTTCCATTTTCAAATAGGTAATATTTTTAGCCAAAATGTACAACCCTCCTTCTATCCACTCAACAAAATCTTCTGGTATTAAATCCCTGATGTCTTAGTTCTTCTCATATATAACCAGGTTCTGTTAAAGAATTTGAAGGAAACTAGTAACACCTAGACAGGACATCATAATAGCATTGGTTTGTGTAATATGTTATAATTTTAGGCAGTAATTTCACTTCTATGCTCTCAGTGCATGGCAGACACTGTCCTCATTTACTAGGAGAGACCCCAGGGCACAGGAGTGATCCAGAAATGCAAAAGCCATCTTCCCACAAATACAGCACTAAGTATGCACTAATATCAAGATAACAGGAGGGATGGTAGCGGGTCAGTAAGGACGATAGATGGAACAAGATTGATCATGTGCAGATAACAATTATTAGGCTTGCTGATGATTACAAAGTTCATTACATACTCTTTTTACTCACATATATATTTGAAATTTCCTTTAATCAAATGTTTTAAAAATATTTTGTCAGC
This sequence comes from Smutsia gigantea, assembly GCA_032199065.1. NCBI lineage: Eukaryota > Metazoa > Chordata > Mammalia > Pholidota > Manidae > Smutsia > Smutsia gigantea. Next base: position 76,179 of record JAVSCE010008886.1, read on the forward strand.
TAATATAGTTAATAAATATGACTCCTACTGAAAAAAAAAACACCTATGCAAAACAGAAGTAAGATCTAGGAAGATGTCAGGCTGCTGTAGAACTGGATAAGTGCATGGAAACCTCACCTTGACACACAGAACCATAGTTGATGCAGCAGTCACCTTTGTCCCTACAGTCGTCTGAACAGGAGCAAAGGCTTCTGGGCAACCTTTTCTCACCACACCTGAATTTACTGCAAGTCCATATATGTTCTAGAAACAAGTAGCAACAAAATACTTTTTACGGTCTAAATTCAACACATCCAAAATGAACACAGAATTGGTATCTCCTGGAGCATGAACCATGAGAGACAATGAACTATTTCATAACTCTTAGTAACAGAATCTGCCTCCACCGTGGTTAACCTAACAGATAGAAAGCATGCAGGCAACAATTACTGCTATTTTGCTAAAATACAAGCAGAATTTCATCATTTTAAAACATGAACAAACATAATTATTATACAATTCATATGTAGATTTCTTCCATTGACCATTTTTAGAGTTCTGAAAATTTAAACTAAATCTAGCTCATTCCCATTTAAATATCATTCCATGTCATGTGTAGGAAGTCCAAATCAAACTGTGAAAATTACATATTTCCATATTCTGATGGTTTTATTTTAAAGTTTAAGTGAATATCTAAGAACTCTTGTAATAAGCCCATAATGAAAATATTCAATTTCAAGTATCCCTTTTGAACTTCGTTTGAATGAAAATTAGACTACAGCTTTTTAGCATCCACTAAAATAGGCACAGTATTTAGCTATCCATAAAATGCTTAACAAAAGCAAAAACACATGAATTTTTTTTCTTTAAGGAAATATAAGGCCAAATTTCTAAAAATCTCGAATGAGTTAGGTATATCACCTACATAAAAGATGCAGAACTTTCCTCTGGTCTTTGACTCATGTCCATGACTCCATCTTTCTCCAGGCACTTTCTTACCTGGTTCTATGCATGTCTCCTGGTAATCCAGACAGCAGTTTCCAAGGTCAACACAAGCAACATCACAACGACAGCTCCCAAATGTCCTCTCAAAACAGCGACCTTTGCAACTTTTAACTGAAAATAGTAATAATGAGTCAGATGTTTCTAATCATTAAATAATTCCAAAGCAAACACTAACTCATACACCTATGTTAGATTCAAACAGTACTTTAGAAAATACAGAGGAGGGTAATACAGTTATCCAAGAATCTTCACAAATACACACAGAAAAGTGACACAAATGGAAGGTAACTTTATGGAGAGTTTGAATTTTTTTTTAATCTCTTGCCAAAGGAAGAAACAAGAACAACTTTTTAATTTCATTATAAACCTTACTGGGTCTGGTAAGACTGAAACACTTATGGTATGGGAAAGGAAAGTCAGAATGAATAAAGGCTTGTTCAGAATATTCTATGCTCTGAAAAAGTTGGCTTACACAGCCATGGGGGTCTCTAAAATGTCAAAAACGTGAGAAAAGATTTTAAAAGTGATTATCTATGAACATTTCAGGAAGAGAAAGAATACCTAACAGACCTCACTGTCAGTCTTGGTGTAAAAAAGAAGTAATGTATTTGTGCAGAACACATTCTGCAGATTGACATCCTGCCTACCTAAAACACCAATGTCACCTTCAGATTAACCTGGTTCCCTCTGAGAACCAGTCCCAAACTGCCTAGTCTAGGTCTGTGCTCCTTTTAAAAAGCTTTTATAATACCTTGCTCTTCCCCTCAGTCACTTAATTCTATTTATAACTAGATTATCTGGTTAGTATCTTAGTCTCACACAAGACTACAAACTCCTTAAGAACAAAGACCACACCTGGATTTTGCCCAGCATACTGCATCCCTGTTACCCAGCAAGATGCTTGACTATAGTTGGTACTCGTATGCTTTTGTTAAATGTAAACACCGTGGAGATGGAAGCAAAATACTTTTCATTAAAAACAACAATTTGACATTGTAACTCTTTTCTAGCTATCTGAAATAGACTAGGTTTTTATTGGATTATTAAAACAATCAGAAAAGTGAGGGGAAAAAATCCACTTGTAATATAATGGAAAACCAACAGAAAAAAGGAATAGTCCTAGCTCTTGACTTTAATGGTCTCCTGAACCAGTCAGATAATGGCTATGGAATTTAACTCTCATGACACTGGGAAATTAGGTAATTTTAAGGCCATGAAATGGCAATAATAATTTCTAGAGTCAGAAATACTAATTTTCCTGACCCAGATTTGGGGAAATGGGGAAGCCATTAAAATAATAGCTATTACTTGAAGCTCATCTATATGCACCTTGTAATTTTTTTAACTACTATGCATACTATGTTGGGTTTAGATTAAAATAGCTATTTTCAATTCTTCAGTGTTATTTTTATGTGTCAAACTCAACTCAAGGTGAATTACTTCAGCTTGAAGACTATATTGATAAACACTAAAGTATGTAGTTTCTGAATTCTGTCAAACTTTGATACATTTGCTCTGACTAGATTGCTGACTAAACACATGATATTACCACATTTCATTCATTTCAACAATGATAGTTTAATAATCACTAACATTTTTTGAATGACTAAAAATACAGTTGTGGAATGGTTGAACAGGAAAAGAATTTGCTCAATTTTCAAAACTGAATTCCCTAGAAAGACCATTAATGGTTTTACAGTGTGATAAGAGGGAAAAACTACCTCAGAGACAAAATAAAACTACTACAATATATGGCTGACCCTTGAATAATGTGTAGTTAAGAGCACTGACCCCCAGGTGTCAAAACCCTTCATATAACTTTTGATCTCCCCAAATTAAAGTACTAGTAGCCTACTGCTGACCTTACTGATAACATAAACAGCCAATTAACACATATTTTGTATGTTACATACATTATATACTGTATTCTTACAAAAAAGTAAGCTTAAAGAAAATGTTTTTTTCAATTGTCTCAAATCTTCAAAAAAAAATTTCCAATGCATTTATTGAAAAAAATCCATATATAAGTGGGCCCACAGAGTTTAAATCCATGTGGTTCAAGGGTCAACTGCACTGTGATTCTAAGTTTTATTATTTATAGTAATCTTATCAATGCTGGATAGATTTCTGCACTTGATATAAAGAGAAAAAAATGTGTATGTTGAAGCTTAAAAATATCACTATTACTTTGAAATGACCAATGTCCACAATTTTAAAGGCCTTAAGAGTATGTAAGGGTAAGTTTCTGGTTGCCTAGGGATGCTAACTGGTCCCCACCTAGTAACCTCCAGGGCTCCCTCAGCAACTAAGTCCTTAGAGCAAAAAAGTATCCTAGGAAGTCCCTAGAGGAAGTCAGCCAGAGGGCTTCAGGAGCCCTGTTAGCTATGCCTAGTTGTTTGTGTCTTTGTCTTTTTTTTTTTTTAGTTTTTTCTTTGTTTGGTTACTTTTTTGGTCACAGTCCCTCTTGTTGTTTTAGGATGATGTTGTGTGAATAAATAACATGTTATATGTCTAAAATAATAGAAGAGTTTCAAGAAGGCTCAAAGCAGCATCAAATATGCAATATCAAGTACCCACAGGATTAGACCATAATGCTTATCTCAACAGCCTTCTAAAGAAGGCTAAAACCACCCACATACATAGACATACACACCAATTACTGTACTAATTACCTTCTTTGGCACAGCTTGGTTTCAACCCAAATATACAACCAAGGATTGTTGCTAACACACAGACGGATAATACCTATGGGGAGAAAAGGAAATTATATAGCTTCAAAATCCTTTTATGTCCTCGAATGTTTTATTTCTTCAAATGATTCTAAACTTGCTGGTTCTGCTCTGTTTCCTGATGTGGGTACCGGTCACACAGATGTGTTCACTTTGTGAAAATTCAGACTGCACACCCATGCTTGTTTTTCTCTATGTGTGTTAGACTTCAACAGTTTAATTAAATTGGTTTAGCAAGCAAATCCAAGCCATCCAAGGTTAACGTTGCCAGACATTAATCAGTCAATGTAAAGAAATCCACTGACAGAAATGGAAGTTAATACCATAATTTGGTATTGCACCAGAGAACTAACAGATGTGTAAATGTTAAAGCTGGATGACACATGTATTGGTAAGGATGGAAAGAGCAATGGAAACTCACATGTACTACTTGTCAAAGTGTAAAACCACACAATCACTTTGGAAAACAAATTAAAATTATTTGGAAAAGTTGGAGATACACATTCAGTTCAACCCAGCAATTGAACTCCTATGTGCACAGGCTGGGAAAACTTACACACACATGTGCAAGAAGGAATGCTCATAGCAGGACTATTAGTATTAGCCCTGTAATGGAAACAGCAAATGTCAATTAACAGCAGAGAGGATAAGTTGTCATGCAATCAAATGGAATAATACTTGGCAAGAAAAAATGAATGAAATACAGAGGTACATACAGCAATATGGTTGAAAAGATAATATTTAGGGCAACAAGGCAGTCACAAAAGAATACAAACTAAAGACTTAGATTTACATAGAACACCATTTATTTAATGTACATTATATGAAATATATGCTCAATGTTAATACTTGGTAAAATGATTGAGAAAATAAAGAATATGATGTTCACACACACACAAAAAAAAGAAATTCGTTGACAGAACTCCATATATCAATAAATTCACAGTCACTAAATTGCTCCGGCTGCATATCTGGAGTCTGTTGAACAGCAGCAGTGTTACACCCACAGTTAGCTATTTCTACCAAACCCCATTTATATTTTATTTGAATTTCACTTCTGGCATTACCACTTATTTCTTTACTTCACTTTCATTGTTAGCAGCCAATTACCTTTCAATTACCCATTTTTATCAAATGTCATGTACGCTCAGCACTGTGAGACACACAAGCAACATATCTGCTTTCTGTGCTGACCTGACCATGAGAGGTACAGTAACCAGTCACTGACCATCATATGCCACTACTCAGTTAATAAATACTGGTAAGTGAAATCTCAACTATGTTGTTGGAGGACAGGTGTTATGTAATTAAACTGTGGTAACTGAACTTGTGTATGTCAGGGAGGTGTGCAAAGCTAGGATTGCCTGCCCTCACAAGAGGGCAACATAGCTATCCAAGGATGTTTAGTTTTATTGGTATTCATAAAAACAAACAAAAACCTAAGCTTATGTTAAGGAACTGGTTAAAAACATCAGTTCAGGGGAAGATGGCAGCGTGAGCACAGCAGCAGAAATCTCCTCCCAAAACCATACACATTTGTGAAAATACAACAAATACAACTATTCCTAAAAAAGAGCCCAGAAGATACAGAACAACAACCAGGCTACAGCTATACCTGCGAGAACTCAGAGCCTCACAAAGTGGGTAAGATACAAAGCCGCGACCTGGCAGGACCCGAGCACTCCCCCACCCCAGCGCACCTGCGAAAGGAAAAGTATCAGAGTAAGGAAGGCCCACCAAATAACCAGCCCTGGTGATCTGCGTCAGGAACGCTGACACACATCGTGTGGTGTATCGGAGGTTAGAGAAACAGAAGTGCACAATCTGAGTCGGAGACAACAAGCAGGTCCCCTCAGCCAGCTCCCCGGGACAAAAGAAAAACGGACGCCATATTTGTTGTTGTTGTTGTTTTGTTTTGTTTGTTTGTTTTTTGTATTTTTTGCTTTCTTTCGTTTTTTTTTTGTTTTGTTTTTTGGTTTGGTTAAAACTCTTAAAGTGACAAGGGCCCAACAGCGGAACAAAATCGTTCCAGTGCACTCAGCCCAGCAGACTGGGAGTCTTGGGAATTTCGGACCCCCTTGCCACTGGCCAGGCAAAGCGGCCGCACCAAGGCTTCCCACAGTGATCAGCAGCCTCCCATTCGTTCCACCCCCAGTCAACGCTGCAAAGGGTCCCGGAGCCTCCACTGCTGCGGAACAAGGGAGGAGCGGCCACACCCACAGCATCCACACATAATCTACTTCCGGCAGGTGCACAGCTAAGCAGAAAGGACCCCAGAACCCACAACAAGTGCTGGAAAGCATCAAGGGGACCAGAAGGTACCCAACGAGACTTCAAACTCCCACAGTGCTTTAGGCTAGGCTGAGAACGACCCCGCACACGGGCAGCTCCGGGGACTTTCCCAGTGACTGCCTCCCAGTGGGTGAGAAACCAGTTCAGGCCCCAGAGAAGGGCAAGAAGAACAACAACCAGGAAGGGACTTTGCTCTCCCAGCTGACACACATGGCACCTACCAGCGACCATTTCTATCACCATGAAAGGACAGAGGAATATGGTATAGACAAAGATTACCCAGACAAACCCAGAGAAAGGGCCTGATGGGATAGATTTATACAATCTTCCTGAAAAAGAATACAGAATAAAAGTCATAACCATGCTGATGGATCTACAGAGAAATATGCAAGAGCTAAGGGAGGAAGTGAGGAAAGACAAGGCAGAAATCAGACAAGCAATTGATGGGCTTAAGAGCAGAATGGACGAGGTGCAAGAGACTGTTAATGGAATAGAAATCAGAGAACAGGAATACAGAGAAGCTGAGGCAGAGAGAGATAAAAGGATCTCTAAGAATGAAAGAATATTAAGAGAACTGTGTGAACAATCCAAACGGAACAATATTCACATTATTGGAGTACCATAAGAAGAGAGAGAAAAAGGGATAGAAAGTGTCTTTGAAGAAATAATTGTTGAAAACTTCCCCAAGCTGGGGAAGGAAATAGTTTCTCAGTCCACGGAAGCCCACAGATCTCCCAACACAAGGGACCAAGGAAGACAACACCAAGACACATAGTAATAAAAATGGCAAAGATTAAAGATAAGGACAGAGTGTTAAAGGCAGCTAGAGAGAGAAAAAAGATAACCTACAAAGGAAAACCCATCAGACTTCTCAACAGAAACCTTACAGGCCAGAAGAGAATGGCACAATATATTTAATGTAAAGAAACAGAAGAGGCTTGAAACAAGAATACTGTATCCAGCAGGATTATCATTTAAATTTGAGGAAGGGATTGAACAATTCCCAGACAAGCGAAAGCTGAAGGAATGTGCCTCCCACAAACCACCTCTACAGGATATCTTAAAGGGACTCCTCTAGATGGAAACACACCTAAGGCTAAAAAGATGTCACCAGAGAACATAAAATCATAGCAAAGAAAGCAGACCATTCTAATACTAACTAAAGGCAAAAAGTAAACTCAACTATCCACAAAAACAGTCAAAGTAAATGTAAAAGAATACAGAATAAAACACCTAGTATATAAAGAATAGAGGAGGAATAAGAAGAAAAGAGAGAAATAAAGAACCATCAGACTGTGTTTACAATAGCTAAACAAGAGAGTTAAGTTAGACTGTTAGATAGTAAAGAAGCTACCCTTGAACCTTTGGTAACCACAAATCTAAAGCCAGCAATGGCAATAAGTACATATCTATCGATAATCACCCTAAATGTAAATGGACTGAATGCACCAAAAGACACAGAGTAACAGAATGGATAAAAAAGCAAGACACATCTATATGCTGCTTACAAGAGATTCACCACAAACCCAAAGATACACAGACTAAAGGTGAAGGGATGGAAAAAGATTTCTCATGCAAACAAGGAGAAAAAAGCAGGTGTTGCAGTACTTGTATCAGACAAAATAGATTACAAAACGAACAAAGTAGCAAGAGATAAAGAAGGACATAACATAATGATAAAGGGGTCAGTCCAACAAGAGGATATAACCATTTTAAATATATATGCACCCAACACAGGAGCGCCAGCATATGTGAAACAAATACTAACAGAATTAAAGGAGGAAATAGACAGCAGTGCATTCATTTTAGGAGACTTCAACACACCACTCACTCTAAAGGACAGATCAACCAGACAGAAAATAAGTAAAGACACAGAGGCACTGAAAAACACACTAGAACAGATGGACCTAACAGACATCTACAGAACTTTGCACCCAAAAGCAGCAGGATACACATTCTTCTCAAGTGCACATGGAACATTTTCCAGAATAGACCACATACTAGGCCACAAAAAGAACCTCAGTAAATTCAAAAATATTGAAATCCTACCAACCAACTTCTCAGATCACAAAGGTATAAAATTAGAAATAAATTTTAGAAAGAAATCAAAAAGGCTCACAAATACATGGAGACTTCACAACATTCTCCTAATTAATCAATGGGTTAATGACCAAATCAAAACAGAAATCAAAGAATATATGGAGACTAATGACAACAACAATACAAAGCCACAACTTCTGTGGGACGCAGGAAAGGCAGTTCTAAGAGGAAAGTATATTGCAATCCAGGCCTATTTAAAGAAGGAAGAACAATCCCAAATAAATAGTCTAAAGACACAATTACTGAAATTGGAAAAAGAAGAACAAATGAGGCCCAAAGTCACCAGAAGGAGGGACACAATAAAGATCAGAGAAGAAATAAATAAAATTAAGAAGAATAAAACAATAGAAAAAAATCAATGAAACCAAGAGCTGGTTCTTTGAAAAAATAAACAAAATAGAAAACCCCTAGCCAGACTCATTAAGAGAAAAAGAGAATCTACACAAATAAACAGAATCAGAAATGAGAAAGGAAAAATCACGACGGACCCCACAGAAATACAAAGAATCATAAGAGAATATTATGAGAATCTATATGCTAACAAGCTGGAAAACATAGAAGAAATGGACAACTTCTTAGAAAAATACAACCTTCCAAGACTGACCAGGCAAGAAACAGAAAAACTAAACAGACCAATCACCAGCAACGAAATTGAATTGGTAATCAAAAAACTACCCAAGAACAAAACCCCCGGGCCAGATGGATTCACCTCTGAATTCTACCAGACATATAGAGAAGAAATAACACCCATTCTCCTTAAGGTTTTCCAAAAAATAGAAGAGGAGGGAATACTTCCAAACTCATTCTATGAAGCCAGCATCACTCTAATACCAAAACCGGGCAAAGACCTCACCAAAAAGAAAATTACAGACCAATATCCCTGATGAACGTAGATGCAAAAATACTCAACAAAATATAAGCAAACCAAATTCAAAAATACATCAAGAGGATCATACAACATGATCAAGTGGGATTCATTCCAGGGATGCAAGGATGGTACAACATTCAAAAATCCATCAACATCATCCAACACATCAACAAAAAGAAGAACAAAAACCACATGACCATCTTGATAGATGCTGAAAAAGCATTTGACAAAATTCAACATACATTCATGATTAAAACTCTCAACAAAATGGGTACAGAGGGCAAGTTCCTCAACATCATAAAGGCCATATATGAGAAACCCACAGCTAACATCATACTTAACAGCGAGAAGCTGAGAGCTTTTCATCTAAGATCTGGAACAAGACAGGGATGCCCACTCTCTCCACTGTTATTCAACATATTACTGGAGGTCCTAGCCATGGCAATCAGACAAAACAAACAAATACAAGGTATCCAGATTGGTAAAGAAGTCAAATTGTCACTATTTGCAGATGACATGATATTGTACATAAAAAACCCTAAAGACTCCACTCCAAAAGTACTAGAACTAATATCTGAATTCAGCAAAGTTGCAGGATACAAAATTAACACACAGAAATCTGTTGCTTTCCTGTACACTAACGATGAGCTAACAGAGAAATCAGAAAAACAATTCCATTCACAATTGCATCAAAAAGAATAAAATACCTAGGAATAAACCTAATGAAGGAAGTGAAAAACCTATATGCTGAAAACTACAAGACACTCCTAAGAGAAATTAAAGAGGACAGTAACAAATGGAAATTCATCCCATGCTCTTGGCTAGGAAGAATAAATATTGTCAAAATGGGTATACTACCTAAAGCAATCTACAGATTCAATGCAATCCCTATCAAAATACCAACAGCTTTCTTCAATGAACTGGAACAAATAGTACTAAAATTTATATGGAACCACAAAAGACCCCGAATAGCTAAAACAATCCTGAGAAGGAGGAATAAAACAGGGGGAATTACACTCCCTGACTTCGAGCTCTACTACAAAGTAACAGTAATCAAGACAATTTGGTATTGGCATAAAAACAGACCCACAGACCAGTGGAACAGAATAGAAAATCCAGACATTAACCCAAACATATACGGTCAATTAATATATGATAAAGGAGCCTTGGATATTCAATGGGGAGATGACAGCCTCTTCAGCAGCTGGTTTTGGCAAAACTGGACAGCTACATGTAAGAGAATGAAACTGGACTACTGTCTAACCCCATACACAAAAGTAATCTCAAAATGGATCAAAGACCTGAATGTACGTCATGAAACCATAAAACTCTTAGAAAAAAACATAGGCATAACTCTCTTGGACATAAACATGAGCGACTTCTTCATGAACATATCTCCCGGGCAAGGGAAACGAAAGCAAAAATGAACAAGTAGGACTATATCAAGCTGAAAAGCTTCTGTACAGCAAAGGACACCATCAGTAGAACAAAAAGACATCCTACAGTATGGGAGAATATATTCATAAATGACATATCCGATAAGGGGTTGACATCCAAAATATATAAAGAACTCACGCACCTCAACAAACAAAAAACAAATAATCCAATTAAGGAATGGGCAGAGGACATGAATAGACACTTCTCCAAAGAAGACATTCAGATGGCGAACAGGCACATGAAAAGATGCTCCACATCCCTAACCATCAGAGAAATGCAAATTAAAACCACAATGAGATATCACCTCACACTAGTGAGGACGGCCACCATCCAAAAGACAAACAACAACAAATGTTGGCGAGGATGTGGAGAAAGGGAACCCTTCTACACTGCCGGTAGGAATGCAAATTAGTTCAACCATTGTGGAAAGCAGTATGGAGGTTCCTCAAAAAACTCAAAATAGAAATACTATTTGACCCAGGAATCCCACTCCCAGGAATTTACCCTAAGAATGCAGCAGCCCAGTTTCAAAAAGACAGATGCACCCCTATGTTTATTGCAGCACTATTTACAATAGCCAAGAAATGGAAGCAACCTATGTGTCCATCTGTAGATGAATGGATAAAGAAGATGTGGTACATATACACAATGGAATATTATTCAGCCATAAGAAGAAAACAAATCCTACCATTTGCAACAACATGGATGGAGCTAGAGGGTATTATGCTCAGTGAAATAAGCCAAGCTGAAAAAGACAAGTATAAATGATTTCACTCATATGAGGAGCATAAGAGCAAAGAAAAAACGGAAAGAAAAAAACAGCAGGAGACTCACAGAACCCAAGAATGGACTAACAGTTACCAAGGGCAAAGGGACTGGGGAGGATGGGTGGGAACGGAGGAATAAGGGGGAAAAAGGAGGATTACAATTAGCAGACATAATGTTGGGGGGGCACGGGGAGGGCTGTACAACTCAGAGAAGACAAGTAGTAATTCTATAGCATCTCACTACACTGATGGACAGTGACTGTAATGGGGTAAGTGGGGGGGGACCTGATGAAGTGGGAAATTTAGTAACCATAATGTTGCTCATGTAACTGTAGATTAATGATATCAAAAAAAATCAGTTCAATCAATACTATAAAATACGTGAAGCAGTTAAGTAACCTCAGAGATAGGTGTGTCAGAAGAAGGCTGAGAAGGAAGATATCAAAAATACTGAGGTGTAGCCATAGGAAATTGGAAGTGACTGCGGGTGGACCTCCTCAATCTTCTCCTGCAAGTGAGAAGCATCTGCTGGGACAGAGGAAATCTGGGTGGGACTCTGAAGCAATCAAGGCAGCTTAGGACATACCATATGAAGGATGGCAGCTAATCAGCTGGGTCGATAGGAACTGAATCAACAAGAGTGAAAAAAAACCCAAGCTCTGGGACCCCAGCTTGACCTGAGGTCATGGATTGCTAATTCCCCCATTTCAGAAGAGGGACTGGGGGAATCTGATAAAAAGGGAATGTGGTGTGAGGAGATTGAAGGCAGGGAGGGATAAGAGAGCAGCAAAGGGGACAAGAGATTCAAGGTGTGGCTGCAATGGCTAAAGAGAGGACCATGTGCACATGGTATTTGAATGGAGAACTGGGAGGGGCCAGGTGGGTGAGGGAGAGGGAATGAAGGAGGAGGGAAAACAATTCATGAACCCTGAAAATTTTCAGAGTCTAAGTATTGGTATTGGGACAGCTTAAACGGAGATGAAACCAAAAGTGAAAACCTGAACTTGGTATAAGGTAAACTAAAAGTTAAAGTACTTTTCCTGGTAACTATAGTTAACCTTTTACCAATAAATTGAAATCACAGTAACAGAACTTTATTTAGATTCTTATATTGACTTAAAATGCATTATTTCCTTACTTCTGTAAGAAATTCAGTCATGAAAAGGTATTACCAATAATTCTACTATTCATGCTAAATATAAAACAGTACTTGTGAACAGTTCTACTACAAGTAAGTATCATCTTGAGAAAAACTATATAAAAGTTTGTAGTAAACAAATATTTAAGTCTTTATCATGAATTTATAACACACCTGGTGTATACAGGTCTTAATGTTCATGGTATGCTTCGCAGAAGAGGCATGCTGATTTTTTTTAAATCACCTCTTCACTGATGGATGTTATATAGGTTTACCTTTTATGCGATAACACAAAGCAAGGAATTGAAACAAAGTATGAGAACAGAAACAATCATTTCTCATCTATAGTCACATCCATAAAAGACGAAATTGAGGCTCCCTACTACTTGGTTACACAACACTCTATCAGAATAGTTTTTAGCAGGAAATTACTCTTCAAAAATTCAGAGCTGTGAAATCTAATTCAATTTGAATTTTCATCACAGAGTGGTTTAATCCAGCAACATCAAAGTCTTCCAACCACTTTTAGCTCTATAACAACCTAGGTAGTTTTCATATTTTGATATTTTCTTAGAAACTATAGAAGAAAACATTTTATTGTAGAAGAGCAGCTCGAGAGAGTAGAGTTTTTGGGCACGAGAGGGTGCCACCTACAAATATGAAACATCAAAGGAACCTGGTTCAGACCAAAATCCCACAAACACCAGAAAGAGGACCAAATGAAACTGAACTCGCCAATCTTCCTGAAAGAGATTTCAAAATAAAAATCATAAACATGCTAACGGAGCTACAGAAAAATATTCAAGAACTCAGGGAGGCATTCAAGAGATAGAAACTTTGAAAAATACAGTATCCGAAATGAAACATACAATGAAGGGATTTAAAAGCAGATCAGATGAAGTAGAGGAAATGGTAAATGAAATAGAAATTACAGAACAGAAATACAAAGATGTTGAGGCACAGAGAGAAAAAAGGATCTCTAAGAATGAAAGAATATTGAGAGAACTGTGTGGTCAATACAAATGGAACAATATTTGCACTATAGGGGTACAAGAAGAAGGAGAGAGGAAAACAATAGAAAGTGTCTTTGAGGAGGTAATTGCTGAAAACTTCCCTAATATGGCGAAGAAGATAGTCTCCCAGGCCATGAAGGTGCACAGATCTCTCAACACAAGGGACCCAAGGAAAACAACACCAAGACGTACAATAATTAAAATGGCAAAGATCAAGGACAAGGAGTATTAAAAGCAGCCAGACAAAGAAAAGATCACATTGAAAGGAAAACCCATCAGGCTATCATCAGACATCTCAGCAAAAACCTTACAGGCCATAAAGGAGTGGCATGATATATTTAATGCAATGAAACAGAAGGACTTCAAACCAAGAATAATCTACCTGGCAAGACTATCATTTAAATTTGAAGGAGGGATTAAACAATTTCCAGATAAGCAAAAGTTGACAGAATTTACCTCCCACAAACCATCTACAGTGTATTTTGGAGGGACTGCTATAGATGGAAGTGTTCCTAAGGCTAAATAGCTGTCACCAGAGAAAATAAAACCACAGTAAAGGACGTATACCAATTATTTACTAAGCAAATACAAAATTAAATCAACTACCCACAAAGTCAGTCAAGGGATACACAGAGTATAGAATATGATATCTAATATATAAAGAATGGAGGAGGAAGAAAAGGGAGGGGAAGAAAAAGAACCTTTAGATTGTGTTTGAAATAGCATACTAAGTGAGTTAAGTTAGATTGTTAGATAGTAAATAAGCAGTCTTTAAACCTCTGGTGACGAAGAATCTAAAGCCTGCAATGGCAATGAGTACATATCTATCGATAATCACCCTTAATGTAAATGGACTGAATGCACCAATAAAAGACATAGAATCACTGAATGGATAAAAAAATAAGACCTGTCTATATGCTGCCTACAAGAGACTCACTTCAAACCCAAAGACATACACTGACTGAAAGTAAAGGGATGGAAAATGATATTTCATGCAACTAATAGGGAGAAAAAGCAGGAGTTGCAGTACTTGTATCAGACAAAATAGACTTCAAAACAAAGAAAGTCACAAGAGACAAAGAAGGACATTATATAATGATAAAGGGGTCAGTCCAACAAGAGGATATAACCATTGTAAATATATATGCACCCAACATAGGAGCACCTACATATGTGAAAAAATACTAACAGAATTAAAGGGGGGAATAGAATGCAATGCATTCATTTTAGGAGACTCCAACATATCACTCACTCCAAAGGACATATGAACAAGACAGAAAATAAGTAAGGAGACAGAAGCACTGAACAACACATTAGAACAGATGGACCTAACAGACACCTACAGAACAATCCACCCAAAAGGAGCAGGATACACATTCTTCTCAAGTGCACACAGAACACTTTCAGGAATAGATCATATACTAAGCCACAAAAAAAAATTGTACCAACCAGCTTCTCAGACCACAAAGGTATGAAACTAGAAATAAACCATGCAAAAAAAACACAAAAAAGACCAAACACATGGAGGTTTAATAACATGCTCCTAAATAATCAAAGGATCAATGACCAAATAAAAACAGAGATCAAGCAATATATAGAAATGATTGGAAACAATAACTCAACACTGCAAAATCTGTGAGATGCTGTGAAGGCCGTGCTAAAAGGGAAGTATATTGCAATACAGGCTTACCTCAGGAAAGAAGAACAATCCCATATGAAATCTAAACTCACAATTAATGAAACTAGAAAGAGAATAACAAATGAGGCCCAAAGTCAGTAGAAGGAGGGACATAATAATAAAGATTAGAGTAGAAATAAATAAAATTGAGAAGAATAAAACAATAGAAAGAATCAATGAGAGCAGGTGCTGGTTCTTTGAGAAAATAAACAAAATAGATGAACCCCTGGCCAGATTTATCATTAAAAAAAGACTCTACACACATAAACAGAATCAGAAATGAGAAAGGAAAAATCACTACAGAAACCACAGATACAAAGAATTATTAGAGAATACTATGAAAAATCATATACTAAGAAAGTGGATAACCTGAAGAAATGAACAACTTTCTAGAAAAACACAACCTTCCAAGGCTGACCTAAGAAGAAACAGAAAATTTGACAGACCAATTACCAGCAACAAAATTGAATTGGTAATCAAAAAAATACCTAAGAACAAAAGACCTATACCAGATGGCTTCACTGCAGAATTTTATCAAACATTTAGTGAAGACTTAATACCCATCCTCCTTAAAGTTTTCCAAAAACTAGAAGAGGAGAAGATACTTACAAACTCATTCTATGAGGTCAGCCTCACTCTAATACCAAAACCAGACAAAGACACAACAAAAAAAGAAAATTACGGACCAACATCACTGATGAACATAGATGCAAAAATACTCAACAAAATATTAACAAACCGAATACAGAAATACATCAAAAAGTAGGATTTATTCCAGGGCTGCAAGGATGGTACAATATTTAAAAAAATCCATCAACATCATACACCACATTAACAAAAAGAATGACAAAAATTACATGATCACCTCCATAGATGCTGAAAAAGCATTCTACAAAATTCAACATCCATTTATGATAAAAACTCTCAACAAAATGGGTATAGAGGGCAAGTACCTCAACATAATAAAGGCCATATATGACAAAACACACAGCCAACATTATACTTAACAGTGAAAAGTTGAAAGCTTTTCTTTTAAGATTGGAAACAAGACAAGGATGCCCATTTTCTCACCACTTTAATTCAACATAGTACTGGCGGTCCTAGCCATGGAAATCAGACATCACAAAGAAATAAAGGGCATCCAGATTGGCAAGGAAGAATTTAAACTGTCATTGTTTACAGATGGCATGACATTGTACATAGAAAACCCTAAAGAATCCACCCCAAAACTACTAGAATAATTGAATTTAGCAAAGTTTCAGGATACAAAATCAACACACAGAAATCTGTTGCATTCTTATATGCTAATGATGAACTAGCAGAAAGAGAAATCAGGAAAACAATTCATTCACAATTTCATGAAATAGAATAAAATACCTAGGATTAAACATAACCAAGGAGATGAAAGACCTATACCCTGAAAACTACAAGACACTCATGAGAGAAATTAAAGACACCAATAAATGGAAATACATCCCATGCTCATGGATAGGAAGAATTAATATTGTCAAAATGGCCATCTTGCCTAAAGCAATCTATAGATTCAATGCAATCCCTATCAAAATACCAACAGCATTCTTCAACAAACTAGAGCAAATAGTTCTAAAATTCACATGGAACCACAAAAAATCCCAAATAGCCAAAGCAATCCTGAGAAGGAAGAATAAAGCTGGGGGGATTATGCTCCCCAACTTCAAGCTCTACTACAAAGCCACAGTAATCAAGACTATTTGGTACTGGCACGAGAACAGACTCATAGATCAATGGAACAGAACTGAGAGCCCAGATAGAAACCCAAGCATATATGGTCAATTTATATTTGATAAAGGAACTACGGATATACAATGGGGAAATCACAACCTCTTCAACAACTGGTGTTCGCAAAACTGGACAGTTACATGTAAGAGAATGAAACTGGGTTACTGTCTAACTCCATACACAAAAGAAAACTTGAAATGGATCAAAGACCTGAATGTAAATCGTGAAACCATAAAACTCTTATTAGAAAACATAGACAAAAATCTCTTGAATATAAACATGAACAACTTTTTCCTAAACACATCCTCTCAGGCAAGGGAAACAAAAGCAAAAATGAACAAATGGGACTCCATCAAGCTAAAAAGCTTCTATACAGAAAAGGACACCATCCGTAGAACAAAAAGGCATCTTACAGTATGGGAGAATATATTCGAAAATGACATACCCTACACAGGGTTAACATCCAAAATATATAAAGAACTCACACACCTCAACACCCAAAAAGCAAATAACCAGATTAAAAAATGAGTGGAGGTTATGAACAGATACTTCTGCAAAGAAGAAATTCAGATGGCAACATTGCTAATTATCAGGGAAAGGCAAATTAAAACCACAATGAGATATCAGCTCACACCAGTTAGAATGGCCAACATCAAAAAGACAAGGAACAACAAATGTTGGTGAGAATGCGGAGAAAGGGGAACCCTCCTACACTGCTGGTGGGAATGTAAATTAGTTCAACCATTGTGGAAAGCAATATGGAGGTGCCTCAAAAAACTAAAAATAGAAATACCATTTGACCTGGGAGTTCCACTCCTAGGAATTTACACAAAGAATATAATTTCTCAGATTCAAAAAGACATATGCACCCCTATGTTTATTGCAGCACTATTTACAATAGCCAAGATATGGAAGCAATGTAAGTGTCCATCAGTAGATGAATAGATTAAGATGTGGTACATATACACAATGGAATATTTTTCAGCCATAAAAAGAAAACAAATCCCACCATTTGCAACAACATGGATGGAGCTAGAGGTTATTATGTTCAGTGAAATAAGCCAGGCAGAAAAGGACAAGTACCAATGATTTCCCTCATTTGTGAAGTATAACAATGAAGAAAACCTGAAGGAACAAAACAGCAACAGACTCACACACTCCAAGAATGGACTAGAAGTTACCAAAGGGGAGAGGTGGGAGAGGGTGGGTGGGGATGGAGGAATAAAGGGGTTGAGGGACATTATAATTGTAACACAAGGTATGTGTGGGGGTCACAGGGAACACAGTGTCACAGAGAAGACAAGTGGTGACTCTGTGGCATCATACTAAGCTGATGGATAGAAACTGCAATGGGGTGGGGGCGGGAACTTGATAATATGGGTGAATGTAGTAACCACAATGTTTTTCATGTGAAATCTTCGTAAGAGTCTATATGATACCTTAATAAAAAAAATTCATAGTAATAAAATACATCCCTTAACCTTTCAAAAAAAAGAGAAGATGGAGGTAGGAAACACAAGTAAGAGTTGTTGAAATGTTTTGCCCGTGTTAGAAGAGTACTTGGAGTTTCCTGATTTTTTAGTTAGAATCCCTAAATCCTTAGATTTTTCTTAGACATTAAATAAACTGTAAGAAAGAGATATTAAAAAAATCACTCAATTTTTCTCACCAATTCCCTCAAATGTTGTAGCATTTATATATTTTGTACTATTCTTCCTTTATCAAGCCTTCATTCAAATATGAGTGTCAACTGTGTGCAGTCCTTTTGCTAAAGGCCAGAGATACAAATGGAGGCAACCCTTACTCTGACAGAGAAACCAAGGAGGAGGAGTGGTCGTCAAAATGAACGACTACAATGGACCTCGATGAGAGCTATAATAGATCTATGTAAAAAATGTTAACATGCTAATTAATAGCACAGTGGAGAAAAAAGGAAAGGATGGCTTACAAAAGGCTTATTGCCAAAGGCTTCACAAAGAGAGATTTGGAGAAAAATGGAGTTTCCTTCAATCAATAAACAAATGCTCACATGCCTACAGTATGCAGTGTATTTAGATTCTGTGGCTATCTACAAAAATAAAACAAAAAAAGAAATCTGTGGTAAAATCCCTCACCTCAGAGTTTATAAATCTAACCAGGGAAACAGCTGTAGAATTTGTTGATAGAGACATGAAACACTGAGAAGGAACCTAAGAATTAAACTACACCATAGTGGCAATATATGCAATAGTGCTTTGTGCAAAGCCAGGAAGTAGAGAACATAACACCAGTTTGGGAAAGAGAGTAGGCAAGGCAATGATAAAGCCATCCTGTCTATAACACTATGTGCCAAGCACTTCTCTGGGTGTTTTATATCAAATCATTTGATCCTTACAATAACATTCTGAGACAGATTATGGACAGTAGGCTGAGTTGCAGAAATGTAAGTAACTTGCCAAGTATCACAGGGCTGAGGAGCAGCTGGGTCAAGATTTGAATTTAGGCTGTCAGGCCATAAAGGGGGTGGCACAGCAGGGGGACATGGGGGAGATGGCCTCAGGGTCAGTCAGTGGGCAGCTGTGGAGGCATTTAAGTATGGAAGCCACATGACTTGATTTACAAGTTCTAGAAAGATCCTTTGACAACACTGCAGAAGGCTGTGGTATGAGTTCAAGTATGCAATGAGGGCTTCCATCCGCCTTCCTCTCTTCTCCCAGGAGGTGCTCTGTCCTCCCGCGGTCTTTCCTCACCCGTTGCCGCAGCCCTGACCAAGCTCCATGAGATTTGTTTATTTTTTTTTGTCCCTCTTTAGACTGTCAGTTCCGAGGAGGAGTAATTTATTCATTTCTGTATTTTCTACGGCTAGCATAGTACCTAGCATGGAGCAGACTTTTGACAAATAACTACTGAGCTGAAACCCACTAAACTAATTTATATAAGAATAATTTGGGAGGAAACCATAAACCTCCCCCCTTTCTTCATCTGAGATGACAGTTTGTTAAGTGCGTTTGTGTCTGCTTTATATAAATGATGCCTATAATAAATACACACAAAAAATGTTTGTTTTAGGAAATGGTACTTGCTGGGTTTTGTATTCAAATATGACCAATGGAACATAAATGCCTATCCGATGTGAAGATGAATTAGCTGTCTGGACTGCCTATCAGTCCTCTGACCTTGGAGCAAAGCTGCACACTTTCTGAAACGAACTCTGAGAACTTGGATCTGTGCATTGCTGTGAGTCTGCAGGGAATTTCCTTTCCTAGAAGATGAGGATTAAATCCTAATGCAATAAGCCCAATGCCAAGAAACTTCCCCAGGAGATTTAAAGGGAAACTCAAATGCCACGTTCTTGAGAAACTTTTAAGCATTACAACATTAGAAGTTAGAACAACTGCTTGTATGGATTTAGGAACTTTTTAAAGAAAAGGTTCGAACTCTTGCTCAGCCTCATACACTCAATATCTGTTGCAGTCGGGACCGCAAAAATGAGAAACAGAGTCAGAATGATGTTTAATGCAGAGGGCTTAGACTTCCCTGGAGACTAAGCACCCAGTCTGCGCTCCCCTGTGCTTTTATTAGGTTACAGCAAGTAAACAGACAGGCACTGATTAATGATTATAGGATGAGTTTTTTCATCAAGCTAAACAACTGCAAACTAATCACTTCTTAAAGTTTCTCTTATGTCTCATCAAGTCATCTGGCCACATGAGTCTCACAATGTGTTCCTTATCTGGGTTTGCCTCAGAAAGGATCACGAGGACTGTTTGCAGTCCTTGTCACACCGCTCATGACCCCCACCAGATTCCAAGACGCAGCACCTATTGTTCTTCTCTCTTAGATTAGTTTCGGCTATCGATTGCTTAAACAGCAATTAAATTACAGCAAGGTTAACTGCTGGGGTATCTACACTGGGGTTTCTACAAATATCATTTTAGTTATGTTTGACTTAACTGAAGATTCTCCCAAACGGCAGTGAAATTTAATATGAAGGAATTTACAGAATTGGTCAAATGAAAATGGGGAAAGGAGACACCAAGCAGGGAACAAGCATATCAGTAGGGGGCAAATCTCAGACTCAACCTCTCAGTGAAACAGTAGAACTCTCAAGAAGTTGGCAACTGCTTGGCAGAAAAGATTTCAGGTACAAAATGGCTAGGGTTCCCCAAGAACGGACTAATAGTTACCAAAGGGAAAGGGACTGGGGAAAATGGGCGGGAAGGGAGGGATAAGAGGGAAAAAGGGGCATTACGATTAGCAGATGTAATGTTGGGGGGGCAAGGGGAGGGCAGTACAACTCAGAGAAGACAAGTAGTGATTCTATAGCATCTCACTACGCTGATGGACAGTGACTGTAATGGGGTTGGTAGGGGGGACCTGATGAAGGGGTAGTTTAATAATCGTAATATTGCACATGTAATTGTAAATTAATGATAATAAAATAAATTATATTAAAAAATGGCTAGGGTTCAAATCCCACCTCTGTTAATTCATTTATCCAGCATTCAACAAATATTTCTTGAGAGCACACTCGTACCACAAGCCAAGACTGAGCTAGTGATGGGGATACACCAGTGAACAGAACAATTTCAATGCTTTCATGGAGTTCACACTCTAGTGACTTCCTGACAACCACCAACCGTGTGACTTGGCAATAGTGGTTCACATCCTCACTAAACCTCATTTTCTTCAGTCTCTACAAGGGCTGATAAAACCCACCTTACAAAGTTGATACAGCCTTGGGAATAATGTACAGAAAGTGCCCAGACTGGTGTCTACGACCAGAGGTGTCCCATAATGACAGTTCCTACTAGGAATGTCCCATTCCCTAAGAGGACTGAGCCCACTATAGATTCTTCCACAGGGACAATATAACCTGATCAATGTTTCATCTAATTACAGAGCATTCTTTTTATTTGCTGTTAAAAGAAATGCCATAAACTACTGTATGAACTTTTTCCTTTCATTTTTTGGGGGTATGGAGGCTGTTAATTCTTCAGTAATATGTTTTCAACAGAAGTTGAACACCATGCAGTACAAAAGAAAATCTATCCAAAAGATGTAACAGAGAGAGACAAATACTATTTTGCAGGGAATGGTGGTACTGGTAATTTTAGTTATATCTATATAGTAGCTCTCCAAACCATGCTACTGAAAAAGGGATCCATGTAAACACCAATTTGTATATTAGAGATTACTAGATTGATGTCTGCACACTGAACAAAGTATAGCCTTAAACTGATCAAAGCATTGTGGGTATAAGAAGCTGTAGAAAAATTCTGAAATAAATACCTTAAAATATCTATATCCTTTGGCTCAAAAATAACACTTCTTGCAGTTTATTCTAAGGTAAAAAATCATGTACCAATATTTGGATACAAACATACATATGCAGCACTATTTATAAGAAAAAAGAGACATATACACAATGTCCAACAACAGTAATATGACTAAAGAAAGTAGGGACTATTTATATAACAATATGCAGCCACTAAGAGTGATGACTTAGACTTTTTGATGACATGGGGAAAGATACATGGTTGATTACAAACTGCAAACTGTAAAACAAAATAGGCAATACAGTCCTAATTTTATATGTGATACATATTTTACAAATAGTTTTATCTCTAGCTGATGGGCTTATAGGTGATTTTTGTTACCCCCTTGGTACTTGTCTTTATTTTCCAAAGTTTTTACAATGAACCCATATATTTTTGGAAACAGTATACAGGAAAACAGGCATGGATATTAGTGACCCAGAGTAAAGTTTTCATTTTTCTGACATTTCTAGGTATCTTCAGCATAGCAGGAAGAAGAAAGTCTAAAATGGTATAACCTAGGCTTACTCTAGGCAAACTTTCCATTTACTCTAAACAAACTCCTATCAACAAATTCTGCCTCCAATCTACCTAACCCATCATTCTTAACTATCAATCAATAACCATGTTTCACCAGTCATTTGAAGCCTATAGTATGAGACCAATGAAAAGGTCTAAAATCAACACAAAGTAAAAAAAGAGGAGGCAAAGAAAAAAAATATATATATATTTAAAATAACACATCCAATTAGCATTCTCAGTGGTATTCAAGAAGATATATACAAATCTTCAAAGCAAAAGGTCCTTATATCAAGTATCTGGAATAATATCAAAGATGGTTCATTAGGTAGTCACATGATTGTAAAATTCCAGAACCACCAATGTTAAGACCATCTTAAAGTGAAAGGCCGCACCAGCTTAATTTAAAAAGCATTAAAAATATGTAAGATGGAGTTTGTTTTTCTTTAGAGAATTAGTAGAACTCACTGATGAGACTCTCTGGCCCAGAAAGATCCGTATACGAAATTTACTGATTTCTGGTTCAATTTCGTAATGCGTTATAGAATTATTTAGATTTTTCTTGTGTCAGTTTTGATAAGCTGTATTTTTACTTGGAATTTATCATTTCATCTATATTTTCAAATATATTGTTATAAAGTGATTTATATTAACTACTTGTTATTTTGTCAATGTCTTTAGCATTTGTATCTGTCTTCCTTTTTTTCATTCCTGATATTATTTGTGCCTTTTTTAACTTAATCAGGCTCACCAAGAATAATTTTACCTTTTCAAGAATCTACTTTTTGCTTTGCCAATCTTCTCTTTAATATCTTTATTTTTTTCACTTTACTGATTTCTGGTCTTGTCTCTATTTTTTTCTTTCCTTCCTTATCCCAGGCTTAATTTTCTTGGGTTTTTTGCTAAGTTGTTGATACGGATGCTTAGATTATAGCTTTTTACATGTTCTCTTTTAATATTGCTTTCATCATAAGTTTTAAACCCTTTAAGATGTTGTTTTAAAAATTCATTTAAATTTATCCAAGTATTTATGACTTTATGCATTTTAATGCATTTTTCCTTTGTACCTATCATCTGGAATCATCTGAAATAAGTTTCCTTCTGCCTAAAGTTTATATTTTAGAATTTTCCTAGTGGCAGAGTCTCTCAGTATTTATTAGTCTACATGTCTTTATTTTGTTCTTATCCTTAAAACATACTTTTGCTGGGCATACAATTCCAGCTGGCAATTATTTTCCTTCAGAAAATATTTGAAGATATCATTACACTCTCTTCTACTTTTAACCATTGCTACTGAGAATTTAGCCATCAAGTCTATTGCACTTTGGGGGGAAATTTGTCTTTTTTCTCCAAAACCTTTAACAATTTTTATTTTTACATTCATATGCTACAATGTTATTCTTATGTTTGTTGTTACATACTTCTTTTATTTATTCTGCTTAAGATTCAATGAGCTGCTTGAATCCGAGGATTGGTTATCTTTCAACCGTTTTGGAAAAGTATCATCTCTTCAAATAGTGTCCAAGTTAAAAGTAACAGAAAACAGTAAACTATAAAAAGTGAACTAGAAAGTTGTTTAAAGAACAAGTAATTAATTCAGTAATTAGGCTTCATATCAGAAAAGGCATAGTATAAGACAGAATTAATGAGCTGACTAGAAGATAGTTCAGAAGACATTACCTAGCATGTTATCACAGAAGGACCACAAGAAATTATCCCTCTTCCAATTCACTATTTTTTTTTCTGTGTTTTCTCCAAAACTCGTTAAGAGTTTTACAGAATGTGTTTGATAACACCACCATCTGAAGTCTTTGCTAGTCTGCTTCTGCTGTGTGATATTTCTGCTGGTTTTTACTCCTGGTATCATTTTCCTTTGTGTACCTCATTGTTTTGAACTGTGTTGTTTACTTAAGTTAAATATCTTCAGAATTCTTTGAAGCCTAGGATGAAGGTGTTTTCCTCCAGAAATCATTTATATTAGCTTCTGCCAAAAACACTGGGAAACTTCAACTCTGAAACCACCTTCACCACTTGAAGTAGATAAAGTAAAATCAACTTGTGTATATATTTATATATGGGGAATGCATTATAAATTACACTATAGCTATATGCTTTACAGATTGTTTTAACTTCATACAACACAATACATGTATAAAACAATACACTTATAACATAGTACATAGTCTATAAGGTACATAAACACGTACAATTTCTTTATAGAATTAAATTATGACTTCAAAAGTTTATCTCCATTTCAGATTTATAATAGCTTCCAAAAATCTTTTATATCTGTTTCTCAAACCCATGCCCAACATCATCAAGCTGAATTTAGGAAATATTAATGCCTGCCTGGACTGTGGCAGGGATATCTAACATAGTAACTGTCATAAGAAGAATGCCCCTTATCCTCACAATTAGGTCAGCTTGGGCAGTTATGGGAATGGTGATATTGTTTATTATCTCATGAACAGGTTTCAATTAAGAGTCACAGAAATCATTATAGCAATATCTGTCAACTTAACAACCCATAGGTTGAAGACAATGATAGAAGAGGAATTGTTAAATAAAAGGGGGGGTGGGTAATGTAAGATTCATTATATGAAGTTTTAGGCAATAACAAGCAATTATTAAACTACATACGCATACAAACAATCCCTGTAATATCTAGGGTGGTGGCAGACGAGACCTTTTATTAGCAGACTACTGCTTCTAAAGGTAACGAGAAGGACCGATCAGAAGGCCGATGACAGCATGACACAGGGAACACTGTGGCAGGTTCCTTTAGCTCTGCACAGATTCATATATGCGAGGGAGAAATAAATTGTCCCGAGCTTCTCAGACACAGCTGCTAAAGTACTTCTAGGACCTATTACAAAGCAAGCTAAGATCACAAGCCACAGTAGCATTTATCCTCAGAAAGACTCCAACTTTTGTGGCTAAAAATAATCCCTGCTCTAGGGATACCAGTATAGCACTTTCCACAAATATAAAAGGGAAAACACTGGCTTTAAATTGAGAGGTGATAAGATAGGAGTCCACGAAAACAAGCTTCAAAGGCATATCACAGAAGTTTCTGTTGATTTTCCAAGAATCTGACATCAACACTCTTTTTTTTTTACAATGATTAATAGAATTGCTGGATGTATGCCATCATTTCAAACAGTCCTTGCTTCTAACACATCAGAAATAATGCCATGAATCTGGTGAACTTCTTTTTAAATGCCAAACACTTGTCATATTTACTAAGTGGAGAAAATGAGTAGCTGGCTGAGTTTATAACAAACTTTACCCAAGTGGATTCTAGTTACAAGAGACACATATTCACGTTGAAAAACCACATACTCTTGTTTGGCTCATTATATTCTTTTTCTCCTATCTTTTTAAAAAAAGAACAGAAGAGAAATAAGGACAAAAAGAGGTAGAGCAGTTTTGTAAGGCACAAAATAGAAATCCTTAAGTTACTATTATTTTAAGTCCTGGCTTTCTTAAATGCCCCATGTGTCACTCTGGGATTCCGGCTTTTAACCCTTTCCTAAAAGAAAGAAATATAACAGCATATAGATATTTACCATTCAGGTATGATACTGTGTACTTGAAATAGAGAGAGATAATGCCCCCAACCTAATGTAAATATTTTAGGAGTCGCTAATAATAGAAAGTGCACTTCAAAACAACTATTTTGAAAAAGCACAGCACACATTTGGTTAAATTAGTTTCTTGAGCAGATAAAACTATGAGATTCTTCTCTAACCTAGAATTAATGGCTCAGAAAAAATTTTTTGGCACCTTTATTATTTAAGCAAAGGCTTATTTCATCATTTCCCTGATTTTCAATGACTTATCCTGGTAAATAAGCACTTGAGGAAAAGTCTCAAAACAGAGCTCATATCAGTAGCGCTTGGGAACTGGTAATGATAATTGAAAAGTGATTTTTTTTAGGAGGATAAGTTAAAATGAAATATCAAGTTAGAAGTCTGGCTTAAGAAAACAATGGTAGCACTTTATCATAAACTGTAAGAAAATTATTAAAATTCTGTTTTTGATTAAAAATTTAAGTATGGCAAAATTGTGGCCTTAATCACAGAGGCCAATAACTCTCATGTCTTTATATCCAAAATAAGATGTATATTACATTTGGAGCTTTGTGATATTGAGAAAGCTATGTCATCTATAGTCCTTTCATTGGGTTGGATTAAATATATTCTGTGGCTCCTAATAAATCTAAAATAGCTGTGAATCTACTTCTCCCTGTCAATTGATCCTACCTTTACTAGAATCACTGCCAACCCCTCTTCATGTACCCTGCCTGCTCTTAAGGAATGTTACCCCAAATACATACATCTATTAAGATTCTTGCTTGAACAGAGCCCATTGGAATAAACTATTTAGCCTGTCATGAGAAATTCCTGAGACACCAGCCCTGAAGCCTTCCATCCCATATAAAGTAGAAAGGGGATCTGGAACTTACCTGAGCGATATCCTTGATATTAGAAATTTTCCTGGGACCCTGAAAGGCCTCTAGGGAGCTGATCTATCTGAGATACCAATTCTCCTTTCCTATCATGTTCATTTATTTTTTTTCCAGTTTTAATGAGAAATAATTATCATACATCACTTTGTAAGTTTAAGGCATACAGCACAATGATTTGATTTACATATATTGTGAAGATAACAGGTTCGCTAACATCCATCATATCATATAGACATAACAGGAAATCGCTAACATCCATCATATCATATAGACATAACAGGAAAAAAAAGTGATTTTTTTCTTTCAAGAAGTACCAAGCATTTTCAAAGGAAAGACTATCCCATACTGTAAACTTCTGCCTGAGTGAGCAAACCACTTCTCCCACATCTCACTGACTGCTTTCACAGACCATTTCTCTCTGAAGTTAAAGGTCAAAGGATAAAATACCCATTTGGTAACACAAAGTAATCATTTCAGCAGAGACTCAGCATTAATGACAACCTTCACTCCATGACTTATAGACCCTCACTTTTTGTATATAATTTTGAGATGCAAGCACCTAACTCAGTAACAGAAAACACCTTATAACAAGGCAGTGTCACTTTTGAAAAGGCTGGTGGGTAACTCCTCAGATTCCAGCCTCCTTCCAGTAGAGCTTCTATTTACATCCACACATGGATAATGCTCACAAGCAATCACAAAATTATTAAATATCAACACTTTGATGGCTTATTTAAGTGTCTTTTATCTTCAACAAGACTGTTAGTATAGCAAAATACTATTTTGTGGCCTTTCTTTATATAATTCTCTGATTGACTTTAGCTTCTTAAGAAAAGCAATCCATTGAGAAAAGAGAGGTTGAGGGAAGTGTCTGGTACACTGGATTTCTATCTCTTGCCTTGTAACAAAAAGAATGACAGATGGGGTAAATATGGAAAGGTTTAACAGGAAATCACTAGAAGAAAATAATGGGCAAATATTTTTACAATTTTAGGGTGGTGAACACATTTACAAGCATGGTGCAAAATCTAGACATTACAGTGGAGAAGTTGATACATTTGAATGCATAAAAATTAGGAATTTCTGTAAAGCCAGAAAAGGAACATCCATCACAAGCAACACTGGGAAAGGAGGAGAGTAGGATAAAACATTTTCAGCATATGGCAAAAAGTTAATGTCCATGAGAATGAGAGCATGGACATCAAATAGAAAGAGATAACCCACTGTTTAAAAATACCAAAAGTAATAAACCGGCTACTTAAAGAAATAAAACAGCTAACAATAATATATTCATCTTCATTAAAATATCAAAGAAGTATAAACCAAAGAGTAATTTATTATCCAATGAAATTGACAAATGTTAAAAAGATTGGTCATTAAAAGTATTGGCAAGAATGTAAGGAAAGACAGGCACTTTCACAGTTTTCACGGAAGTAAAAGTTCCTTCCTAAAAGGTCATTTAGATGAACTTTTCTAAAATCAAAATGTACATATCCTCCACTCCTGCAATTACAAATCCATTAATTGATCTGATACAAATTTTCACGTAAGCACATAAGGATATGCATACAGAGATATTTATGTATTGTAGCATTACTTGTAATAGCAAAAACATCCAAATACCCTAAATTTTTGTTAATAAACAATTGAATAAGTGTAATATGGTAAACCCAAACAAAATCAAATACTATCCAATTATTTTGAAATTTCGTAAATCTATCACTGGAATACCTCCTCTTAAAGCTGTCAGCCCCCATGTAAGCAGCCTTCTCTGAGGCTATTGTGCTGTAAGCCCAAACTATCTCATGCACGGTGACTACACACAGGGAGGATCTGAAACTACATGAAGTGGTAGAGAAATGCCTGGACAGCATCTAATTGATCCATTCTCTGCAAGTGCAACTCCAGCCATGACCTGACTGCAACTGCACGACAGACCCTGAGCCATATCTACCCAGAAACCCTTTCCCGAATTCCTGACCCATCGAAACAGTGGGAAATTTTTGAGTGCACAGAGTTGATGACCAGACACTGAACAGAGATGAATGTATCAAGTTGGTAGTACTAACCAGTACAGCTCCCTGACCAATGAGAGAACATGTTTGCTTTCTCTTTCTCCCAGATTTTATGCCTAAATCTGTCCTGAGGTAAAATGATCAGTGCAGGAGTCCAAGAGCTGATTTTGCTGAAAGTGTACAACTGGCCAGCCACATTCATAGGTAACAACCCAGTTCTTCATCACTTCACTGAAGAAAGGGAAATGCCGTAAAACTGCTCCACACAGTGATACCGGGATTTGAATGGTGTGATATAGACTTTTCTTCCTTTGGCAAATGCACAGAGAGTTTAGACACACATATTTATATGAGTCCACTTCTTATTTTCATATGTGAAAGGAGACTTTTGGATATGCTCAGAGTTTTATTATCAAGAATATTAGTAAATGTTTGGGGGGAAAATAGGACAAGATGAGCCTTCAAGCCTGAGACCTGTAGTAGCAGAAAGTAAGGAAGGGTTACACACACACAAAGACACACACACTCAGATACATAGACACACACACACACACACACAATGGTTATGTCAAAAGGTACAAACTTCCATTTGTAAAATAAATAAGTCCTGGGGATAATTTACATCATGGGAACTATGAATAATACCATATTGTATATTTGAAAGTTGCTAAGAGAGTAGACCTTAAAAGTTCTCATCAAAAGAAAAAAATTGTAATTATGTATGGGATGATGGACATTAATTAAGGCTTATTGTGGTAATCATTTTGCAATATATAAGTATCTTTAATCATGATGTTGTACATCTAAAACTAATGTTATATGTCAATTATATCTCAACAAAAAATTATAGTCCAATAATCCAATAATCCAGTGTATGAACATCATTTCACAACAGCATTGCCAACTCTCAGTATTTTCAAGTTAAAATAATTTTTGTTAAATTAAGAAACCTGATAACACTACCTCAGCCAGGTAATTAAAGTGAACATCACCAATGATTAAATCTTATTAACAGCATACACTCTTGATATAATGTGTTGAGAATGGCACTTTACCTCTGTGGTCTGCCTCCCAAAAGCACATCATTCCAGTCTAACCACGAGAAAAACATCAGACAAACCCCTGTTGTGGGATATTCCACAAAACACATGACCAGTCCTCCTCAAAACTGTCAAGGTCATCAAAAACAAGGGATGTCTGAGGAAGTCTGAGAAACTTAGCCAAGAGAAACCTACAGAGACATGACAAGGAAATGTAATGCAGTATTCCTGGATGGGATCTGGGAACAGCAAACAATAAGAAACATCAGAGAAAATCTAAGAAAATGTGAATAAAAAGTATGGACTTCAGTTAGTAAAACTGTACCAGTATTGATTCATTAGGTGTGACAAAGGTACCATACTAATGTAAGATGCTAATAATAAGGAAACACGGTAGAGGGCAGATGGGAACTCTGTACTAGCTTCATAACTTTTCTGTAAACCTAAAACTAGTCTATAAAGAAAAGGCGATTTAAAAAAAGAAATAGGCATGAGTCCACTGTAAAATTTCCACAGTTTAAAAATTTTGGTCTATTTTAACTTTTTAAAAATGCATGTATACACACATATATGCACATAATTAAGAAATTATTCTATAAACAGTTTTGTTTCATGTAATACTATTTCAGAAGCATTTATTTTATTTAACAAATCTTTAAAATATATGTTTTTTAAATTTAGGTAGATCCATAGGTTGGGACATAGAAATATTTAAACAATATATGACACTGTTAAGTAAAAAAAAAGTTGAACTTTCACTTCATACATTTCAGCAATATATGATTTTAAATAGCAAACAATACGTGGACATTGCTTTTGCATCCCCTCCTTGTCCATGACAGGCACTGTGGCCAGCTGCCTGGATTCCCTTTCAGGAATGAAGGACCTACTCCCCCCAGCTGCTGGAAGCGCTACCTTCCAGGAACTGCCTCAGCTAAAGCAAACGCCTTACCCCAAGTCACACCCCCTTTTCAGGAGAGTTTCTTCCTTCCTGGACAACTCCAAAGGGTCATGCTAGTAAGCACGGCCCAAAAGTGGCCTGAGGCCTCCACGGGGACCACAGGGCAGCTCAGCCTCACCCTCTCCGTGGTCCTGTTCCCTTCCCTCCCACAGGAGCCGATCTCAAGCACACACCCAGGGAATGCTGGCATGCTAGTCTCCATCAAAGCCTATTTCCCAAGAAACCCAAACTCTGCCACGGCCTTTCTCCTCACCTGCTGTCCCAGAGAAACGACCTCTGACTACATTTCACCCAGGCATCAATAGGCTAAGCCAAAGGGAAACACTGAAAAAATACTGGCTGGTGGGAAGAAGAGAAAAGTGAGAATATATCCCCCTTGTTCTCCTGGCTCCAGGAAAGACCCTGACAGTGACTGCATCTCTCCAGGGCCCCACACCTCCCCCTTTGCCCTTCCTGCCCTCCAGGTGGTAACTACTTCTTTCTGTTGTTCTTCTTGGTGTTGCCTCATCACCACACCATCCTGTTTGGCTTCTGGCTCTTTCAGCACCTTTGTCTCTTATTTCTTATATTAAATCCTCTTGATTAAATTTCCATACACGGCCTTTATTTTTCCAGCTGGACCCTGGCCAGTACAGCAAATGATCAAATATCGAATGTACACACATACCCACTCCCGAAAGCATAATCTAAGCTAAACTGAATATAGGCAAAGAATTTTCCATGTTAAGGACTCACTTGTTTTTTACCTGTCCATCTCCTTGATGGAAAAAATATTTTAATTAGGTTTTGCTTCAGTTTGATCCCAAAGAAAACAAAAGACAAAAACAAAAAACAAAAAACAGCACTGCCAAAGTAATCCTAAAAACTGTTTCTTTTGAAGCTATGATCAAGGAAGATATGACTCACTAAGGCGCTATTTAATCATATTAGAAATAAATGTCTTCAGTTAAGCTCATGAGATGGAAAAGGGAGGAAAAGTAGTTTATTTATGGCCCAGAACAGCCCTTCCCACCCTCAGGCAGAGGACGAAACAGAGAGATTGAATGGTAAAGCACTATGGGTTCTATCCAAACGACATCACTTTTCTTGCCTAGGCAGGTATCTTGCCTGGGCAGGTGGCAGGTCAAAAATGAAATGCAAAAGGTGGAGAAAGAACATCATGCTCAGTTAAGTTTAAGTGACTTATTTCTGTTTTTTTCTCGCTGAAATAATTTTTGGAACATCATGACTAGAGCACCTTGTATTTATTCTAGAAAAATGGGCTCAGTAGAAAGAGACAACAAAAAGACACACATCCAGAGGATTTTTGGTAATTCTTCTGGAGGACAGGAATGGTGTAACAGTGATAGAAACAACCACTGACTTTCTGTAAAGACCCAGTGGCTGGTCACTCAACTACAATCACAGTGGCAACTCAAAGACAGAACTGAGACACTGGTAATGGACACCTGGGTTTATAATTTAGGAGGGCACATAATTTTAGAAATGTGTTACCTTTTAATGTGTATATTTAGGCTTAAGTCAACTTAATTACAGGCATTCATTTTCACAAGGAATCTTAAAATTACCTTTGTGAGAACATTTCATGACTTAATCCTTTTAAGTAATTTCCTCTGTTCTCACAAATGTTTCTTGAACAAAGAAAATTTTTTCTAAGTACATTTTCATTATTATTTGCTAAAAGAACTATAAAATAAAAAAAACATGAAGCATTATGTAATAGAAGTTTTTAAGATGATAAAACGTTCTAATTGTCTGTGCTGCCCAGCAGGGCAGTGACTATCACAGGACTGCTGAGCCAGCCCTTGAAGAGTGGCTAGTGTGATTAAGGAACTGAATTCCTTTTCATTTTACTTAACTTTAATTATTGTCAATTTTAATTTAAATAGCCACATGTGGAACTTAAAATATATTAGGGAAGAGAAAGTAGTTATGAAAAGGCCAAGTAAAAAAATAGGACACCCACCATGCTCCCTTTAATTCGTTCCTGCTACTAAGGCTAAAATGACCTTTCCAAAATGTAAATCAGATTTTGTCATGAGGAACAAAAATAGAAACAAACACAAACTGAAAATGCTTCAGTGATTTCCAATTGCTTTTAAGAAAAACCCAAATACCACACGTGATCTACAAGACGTGGCCTGCACCCGGCCCCCAACCGCTTTCCCAGCCTCACACCCATCACACACCTTTCTGCTTACCAGCCGCCCTGCTCTTCTACCATTTCTGGGATGGGCCACGCTCCCTGCTCTCCTGAGGCTTCCACGCACGCTGCTGCCTCCCCTCAGAATCCTCTTCTGACGCCACTTTATGCCTCTATGACGAAGCCCATGGCTCCTCACCACTCTCTCTCACAACTGTGCAGAGCTTCTAGATGACACTTATCATGGCTACAGTGTGTCACAATCTTACCGGGATGAGCCATAAGAACAGGGAGGGAGTCTTTCCCCTCCCTCAGCCCCGGGCAGCCCTTGGCCTCCTGCACAGGACTGCTCACACAGTTGGAACTCTAAGTATTTGTTGAGTAAGTTACTAACTGTAACACTGACAACAACTAACCCTAATGTAGCATCTATTATCTCTCAGGCACTTTTCTATTTAGGTTATATATATTAATCCTCAAACAAAACAT
Source organism: Smutsia gigantea (assembly GCA_032199065.1). Taxonomy (NCBI): domain Eukaryota; kingdom Metazoa; phylum Chordata; class Mammalia; order Pholidota; family Manidae; genus Smutsia; species Smutsia gigantea. The sequence continues at coordinate 109,878 of JAVSCE010008886.1, forward strand.
CCTGATTTAATCCTCAAAACAAATCAATGAGGTAGCTACTATTATTATCTCCATTTTACAAATGAGATAAGTAAGCACAGAGAAGTGGCTTGCCCAAGAACACACAGCAGTTATTGGCAGAGATAGGGTTCCACTCCAGCAGTCTGGCCCTTAACCACTAAGCGCTATGGCCTCTATTTTATCAAGTGGCAACTGAGTAGTTCAGAGAGAGGGAGAATCAGACCAAAGAGCAGCTGAGGAATGTTTCATGTGGGAATATGAACTGACTTTGATCCTGTGGGTGCCTAGTGCTGGGTAAAAAAAATGAGGGTAAAAAGACATTCCTGGGGTAGAGGACAGAAATAACATATAGAAAGTGTATTTGGAGAACAGCACAAGTCTGAGCTGACTGTAGTAGAAGGCGTACTTCAGCAGAACTGGGACATTTGTGAGATATGCATCTTGAGACCCTTTCTGATTCTCTAAATTGGCTAAGTACCCTAAGAGCAGAAGTTGAAAAATGCCTGAGCCCTCCAAACTTCTAAACCCAAGTCATGCATGTGACATACGCCTGTCCCATGTGACACATGGGGCACAAAGTCCCACTGAGGCCTGAGCCCCAGACCAGACTCACTCAGCAGCCAACAGGTTTGCACCCTCCTACTTCACAACTGTGTCAATTAAAGGAGATAAAATGTTTAACATAGGGTCTGACAAAGAGTTAACTCAATAAAGGCACGTATGAATTCAACAAACACTTACATGGCGTTTATTATGCAGAAGGGTCTAGTCTAAGTGCTTTCCAAATATTTATGAGGAAATGGCTACACGTATGTCACAGACTTTCAGACTGCCAGGAATGGGTGAAACTGCTCATGCTAAGCCCTTGAATGGCAATGCTGTTACTCAAGTAATGAGAAATAAAGCTGAAAGGAAAACTGAGTTAAGGTATACCTAATTTCCCACATAGGTTGTAGCAGTCTCTGTGAAATTCTGAGAGGAAATATAATGTAGGGAAGTCATTTTTTTAGGATAACTAATTATCAAACTATAACAAAGAGACATGGACAATGGAGATGGAGTTATGGAATGAATAAAACAAAGAATATGTTCTCAAACAAATTTTAAAATCTTGGGAACTGATTATATCTGCGGTATTGTCTTGCCGGAGGGTTTCAGCTACCAGCAGGTTCACTATGGATTCAGTGAAACCAAGAAATGACAACAAACATTCTTGGGGTAAAAGGGTTTATACCCGACTTTATTCTCCCAGTGGTAGTTCAAGCACTAGAATCACATCTGCATCCAACAGTCTGCAAGTCCGTAATCCTCCTCTGTCTCTGCCTCCGCCCAGAGCACTGGGCAGGGCTCCTCACAGAGTGACTCAGTCAATAATAGCTTATTGCCCACGGGTGTGGAAGCCGTAGCCTAGCAGTAGGCCAATTACATCATCAAGTAGTTTAGGGTCAGGTGAGACTCCTGGCTATAGGAACTTCCATTTTCCCTACGGGTATGAGTAGAGTTGCTTCCAAAGATTACCCCATGAACTAAGTGAGTAAAACTCTCAAAATCCTTTGTGGAAGGTACATTAAAAAGATGTTAACAATAGTAAAATCTCATAATGGAATATAAATGCAAAAAGGAAAAGGAACAGCATATGCAATACAATCCCATTTTTGTTAAAAAAAAAAAAAAGTGATACATATACTGTGGGGAAAGTTTGAGTTCCTATGGCCAGGATCCTCACCTGACCCTAAACTACTTCATGATGTAACTGGCCTGCTGCTAGGCTACTGCTTCCACACCCATGGGCAATAAGCTGTTATTGACTGAGTCACTATGTGAAGAGCTCTGCCCAGTGCTCTGGGCAGAGGCAGAAATGAAGGAGGATCATGGATGCAGACTGATGGATGCAAACGTAATCCTAGTGCTCAACCTAACCCTGGAAGAACAAACCAGGTAATAAACCCTTTCACCCCAAGAACATTCCATTGTCATTCCTTGGTCTCACTGAATCCATAGTGAACTTGCCAGGAGCTGAAACCCACTGGCAAGACATACACATAGAAAAGTTCTTAAGGGAAAAAAAACAAAATAGTCAGTAGATAATAAGAAGAATGCAACTTTTTTCCTTCTTTATACTTTCTTGTACTTCCTGAACTTTCTGAAATATGTAGTATTTTTACCAAGGGAAAATACTGTAAGCTCTCTATAAGCTCATTTACTTCCTTTGAGCTGATTTAAATAGTGTACAAATAGAGTTGTTTTATACTTATTTCTCTAGATAATCCAAAAAGAGGTAAAACCAACAATCTATTCCTAATGCTAATCCACACCCTTCCCATCTGAATATATTTCATTCACCTGTTTCCTAATCTCTACAAGATTCTAATCTGAATGATGCCAGGTGCACTTTATAGGAAGCCATGTGTTTAGACAATGAAGTATTACACAATAAACTCTGGGCCAAGGACATTTCACTGGATCCAACACCACCTGGAAAAGCGCTGGTCTAAGATTCCTTTGTTTGGGTTTTGTGTCAAGTATATTGTTGATGGTTGAGAAGGTACAGCAGTGGAAACTTTGAATTGTTGAGTTCTATTGATGGTGGGATGTAAAGTGAATTCTGATGGATGTTTGAATTGGAAAGAACATCCGAAGGTTATCCCATCACAACCAAGGCAAACTGGCACAGCTGAGAGCAATAAAGAGCAATTAATGACAAGCAGAACAAGGAAAAGGCAATTAAAGTAAAAGAAACAAACGAGTGCACAGGTAGGCTCCTGAGAGACAGAAACAGCACACGCAAAGGGAAGTAAGGGACTACGGAAGCAGTGTCCTGTACACATGACAAGAGCAATGGGCTATATCATTGCACCTCTGAGGTCCTAGGAAAGAAGGGGGCCACGTGCAACAAGCAGTAGTACCATTCCAACCTGAAGCCAACACAAGGACACAAGGACAACCTGAAATCCTTAAGGAACATTCAGCAATATTTTTAAGTCATAGCATTGTGTATGAAGTCAGTGGCAGAATAAGGGTTGATTAGAATCCCCAGGTAAAGAAATTCAGGTTGCTGTGCCTTCTGTACCACCTCAGAGGCCTATGAAGCGCTGCTCCTCAAACCTCGATGTGCAGGCAAATCCCTATAAATCTGGGAAAATGCAAAAATTCTGGTTCAGCAGGTCTGGAGTGGAGCCCAAGATTCTGCATTTTGTACAAGTTCCAAGAAGGTAGCACTGCTGTTCCACTCTGCGGACCCCACTTTGGGTAACACAGATGTCAAGGGCCTTATGAGTAAAGAAAAACAAATAATTCAGTCACACTGAAGCTTATCAATAATAACAATGATGCAGGGTACATTATGTGCCATGTTATCTAATTTAAATCTCCTAACAACATTCAATAAGGTGTTTATCATCTATTCTACGGTTGTGGAGGCTGATATTCAGGAAACTTAACTTGCCTACAAATAGCTAATAACTGTACCAGGATTTAAACCCAATTCTGTTTGACTTCAAAACTATTTGTCAATAAACTACAGAAATGAGATTAAGAAATTTATTAATTTTGTGATTTTAGAAAGTCCCCCAAATTTCTCTGAGTCTCTAACACAGGGATAATGGCAGAGCTGTGATTTGGAACAAATGAGATCATAGATGAAGAACTATTCTGAAACCTATAAAGGACCTTACATAAATAAGGACACTAATTGTAATTAACTGATTCTTTCTGTATGTCTTAATCTTTCTTAAAACATTACTGAATGTACATCTTTCCTTCAGGCAGATATTGTGAAAACTTTTGGTTTCAAAATCCCTTTATACTCTTCAAAATTACAGAGGACCCTAAAAGCCTTTCAAATAATTGTGGACATTCTTCTTTAAAACTACACCAAATTTCTACAAGTGGTAATTTCTTAAAGGCAAGATGCAACATCAAACTTGAAAACGTATTAATGACCTTTTCATACTGTTACATTAAAATCCATTAGTCTATTTTGCACTTTGAATAGAACTTACACCCATTCATAATTTTATAAATCATTTGTTGGTCCTTTGGAAAATATTGGCTTACTGAGTTATACAGTTCTTCCAAATGCATGTCATTATACCATATAAAAAAAAATAGATTCCTTACTGCCTCCATCAATTTCATCAGAAAAGTCTTTAAGGATTGGGAAGCTGTCAACCTTACAAGGGCAGATACAGGTTCTCCAAAATTCTGATTTTTGCTTAAAAGATCAGATTTTATCATAGGCAACCAGTAGTTTCATTTGTTTCCCTTGAAGTGACAAGCTAACATTATTCACTTTTGAGAAAACATGTGCCAAGTCCCCAAGTATGAAAAACCAGTTTGTCAGTAATTCTTTCAAATAAAAATGCTGTTCATGAACAAAAGCAGCTAGTTCAGCTCATGACTCAACCAATTGCTTTTCCTCCAGAAAACAGCAGTACTTCAGGATGCAGTAGGTGTGCTAAACGGATACTCCAATTTTGTCACACAGAGTATTAAAAAGACAGGTAATTTAGGGTTGACATTTAATAAAATCTGCTTCATCAAGGACATATTTCCTGCTTCATTTAGTACATTCTTTTACGTGAAACTGGCTTATTTTAATTGCCAAGTGCATGACTACGTGCAATTGGTGGCATGGCCTTGATTCTTGCTAAGGCGACATGAGTTTTATCCACCATTGCTTTAATGCCATCAGTGTAAATGTCAGCCCAGTGAGAAGGGCAAACACTGTCTTTGTATTGTTGTTAAAATAGTCTGGAATTTATGGTTCCCCTGAAAGGCTCCTGGGACATCCTCTCACCTGAGATCCACAGGTCACAATTTAAGAACTGCTTGCTGCCTGAAATATTTTGGTTTTTGAAACTCTGTTCTACCTGTGTTGTCTTTTGCTTATAAACACATTTATCCAAAATCATGTAAAGGCACTCCGGAGCAATATGAGACTTTATTTAGAAAAATGTCATAAAGACAGTCGTATTTATTTTGCTGCCCAGTAGCATCATAAAAAGCTGAGTTCCTTTTCAGTCCCCTCTCTCCATGAGAGACCACAGACTCAAGGTATTTGCTGATGCCAAAAAAGCTTCTCAAAGGAAAGAAATCAGCTTTATGAATACGCTATTTTCTCATGAATATTTCCTGAAAACCAAGAGAGAGGGATATTTAAGGCTCTCAAACCACACCTGTGATGGAATGTTTGTCACCTAAATCCGTGAAGTCCTAAAACGGGTGAGGAAATGATTGATCCACAAATGAGATAGGCTGGCAAAAATGTACTCCCTCCATAATGACTTTGTATCATGTCTCCATCTTCCTATTCTAGCACATTTTAAAAGGTATTGAGAAGGAAACTCAAACTAAGAAGAAACTCACTTTCCCAGAAATTTGTATACTTTGGAAGCTCTTAATAACATGTGATCATTGACGTCACACTGATAGAGGCAAATGAATGTCTTCAGTCATTAGTCCTGAATAAAAATGCACAAAGTCCTTTCAGTTGTCATCGTCTTAGCTCCAAAAGGCCCCACTTCTAAACAGCGTTACATTGGGGTGGGGATGGGAGCGGGGTGGATTTCAACATATGAATTACAGGGGACTGGGAGAGACACAAATATTCAGTCCATAACAATTCTAAGTAATCATAATTTATTGTCTAATTTGCATTCAAAAACTGCAAAGTGCTATGTGAATGACAATAATCATCTAAACTTTTACCACCTACATTTCACCAAATTTTATCCTAAAAACTGAAAGTGAGGAGAGATAAAACAAAAAATACTATAGGTGTTATTTTTATTCTCGTCATTAAACCTCAGACAATTAAAATACTCAAGAAAGAATATTCTAGCTAAAATTTAGCTGAAAATTCTGGTCACTCTTTTGAAAAGCTCTTTTAAATATATTATCACCCTTTCTTCCCTTAGAAAACACATCACTTAGACATTATTTGGTACCAAAGGATATTGATGTTGGGTCAGAATTCTGAATGTCATTTCTTGTCGCATAGGCTTAGAATAGCAATCTATATTTGCCTCAAGCTCATTTGCTAAAAGGTTTCTTGTTTACTTTTTGTTGTTTGGGGGGATAGTTCATGCATGATGGAGCCATGTCAATTTTAACCAGAGGCGGATCTCTAATTACAACTCGTATTCCCAAAGCTTATTTGTTCCTAAGTTGTTTGAAACATGAAATGCTCCTCGCTCTATGAAAGAAAAAAATTATGAATCGCAAGTTCAAGAAAAAGCCCCTAATATAAGATGGAATACATTGCTATGCCTTTTAAGTTGTGCAGATATTTTGCCATGGGATTCATAAAACTCAGAAATAACGTTGAATATAAAACTATTTTCATTTACCTTTAATGTTGGTATCTGAGGAAACAGAGTTTACTGGAAGAAGATGTGAAACTGATAAAAATTTCTGTAAATTTTCTAAATGGGTTAATGGTCCTTGGTTCTTTATTATACAGAACACATCTCTCAATATGGCGCTAGGGACTCTACAGAGTCCTGATTAGGACATGATCGGGGCAGCGTACAGCAAACCTGGGTGTCTGGAGTTAACTGAACAAGTGGAATAGAAGGGAAAAAAGAAAGTGTTGAAAGAGTGGCTGTGTATCCATGAGAAAGAGACTAAATAGAGTGGAAATAGCTGGTCTAAATGCTGAGAAGGAAGAAGACCAGAATATGACACAAAGCAGGAGACGCGAACAGAAAGCAGTGCTGGAGAAAACGGTTCCCTGTAAGAGCAGCAAAGACTGAATTTGAGGTATGACAGCAAAGACATCAAACAGAAGAGGCCTCAGTACAAGCCAGGGAGACTCATGGCCACACAGAGGTTGTTTCTACCTGACGCAATGCCCAGTGGTTAGAATCTGACTCTGAATCCAAGTTATCACAGAGGCCCTATCTGGCCACTTCTAAGGTACACTGGCATTACTTGGAATCTTTTTGTTATAATTCATTCATTGCCTCTTCATTATCCCAATGCCCTAATAAAATATATTCCAATTTTGATCTTATCCCTGAATGTATACCCAAGCGTCATCCATATGAGCACATCTACATGTGGATTCCTGACCTTCTACTGGCCATGCAGGTCTGTGGTTGTGTAGTCAGTCTCCCCCCTTGCCATTTTCTAAGTCCAAGTGTCACTCGGTCTAAGTAAAAAGGCAGTGCATTCATTCATTTAACCAAAAGCTGACACTGAGTGACAGGCACCATCTTAGGCCCGTTAGTAATCAGAACAGTCTTGTTCAGTTCCCGAAAATCTTTGGTGCATTTTATTAGAACATGTGAAACAAATACCAAAAGGAGCAAACAGCAGCCTTCTCTGGCCTGCGAGATGCTCTAGTCATTTCGAAATAAAATATTAAACTATGGCTGATGGATATTAAATTGTAAAAACCAAAAAGCAATGTCAATTACAAGTCTGATGAAGAGCAGAGGATTATCTTGAATATTGAATAACTCCATTCTGTATTCCAGAGATCAGACCTGTGTTGCAATAGGCAGGAGACAGAAACTAACAGAATTAGTAACTTCCACACCCAAATTTCTGATAAACAAGGGAAACTTCTGCCCTTACAAGGAACTCTTTCAATAAAAGGTGAAAATAGTTGTTAATCACTACCATCCACACAAAACCCTTTACACATACACAGCCATATATATCCATAAGATAGCAAAAGGTCACAAACACAAAATAATGTTGGAGAAGAGTTCACTGGAGAATGGAAAAATGTTTTGCAATGTGATTGAAAATTACCTGCCTTTAAAATGATGCCATTGGACAAGAAGGATATTTCAAATAAATCTTCAAGTCCAACCTCAGTAAAAGTCAACATTTCAGATCAAAACCTTGTGTAAAACCAAGGAAAAGTATCTAGTATTTAACATATCTATTAAAGCATACAGAGAATACTTGTATTTGCCCTCTTGGAGTTTCCTGTATCTGGGACAGTGCCTAGACATGAGCATACCCAGGGCCCAGGGCCAGAAGCCCCCAGAGCAGAGCCTGCAGGTCTTTCCCTGGGATTAAATGCCACACTGGGAAGAAGAAGGGGTTGGGCAGGTTCTTCCCTTCTTCATCCACTCTCACATACCTATATCATTTAAGTTTACCTGAAATATGTTCTGAAAAATGCAGTAGCCATGTTCCCACCCATTATTTCTCTGGAAGCAACTCTGGTTTTTATCCTACTAAATAAAAACTTTGTGGCTGAGGCCTGTCTCAGTGGTTGACCACTAGTAATCCCTAACCCAGATGCAATTAGTCAATCCATTTTTTCATCTTTACGAAAAATGTGCTAATGTTTAACCTGAAAAAGGTATCCCATAATTGGAGCTCCTTTCTAGAAGACATGTCCCAGAGCTCTTTGATACCAACTGTCAAGTTCCTTTTAGAGATTTCCCCCTTGGGAGTGCATCATCTGGGGAAGGTCTAGGGGAAAGCAAGGTACTGAAGTAGGAAAGAGAAAGAATGAGTAAGTTTTCATTTTCGGTTGACATATATTAATTAAGAGTTTCAAAAGCAAAGCAAATCAGTTTTGGTGTGTACCACAGTATTTCGCCAAAAGACAGAAGGTAAGAATTCTTTCCAACTCAGTTTGTGTTACAGCAAAAGATCCCTCCTAACGGGATAAAAAATACTCATGACTGTCCTATTGTGGAAGTCAGTCCTAAGACACCTGTATGTCAAATACCCAGAGCACTTCATTGGAACATAAAAGAATACTGTTTGATCAGCTGACTGCAGATGTCAAATACTGAAATGCACGTTCCAAAGGTAGGCCTTTGCTGATGTCTGAGGTGGATCTGTAAGTAAATGACTAGGAAAGATTCAAAACACTGAATTTAGCAACATTTCAAAACTACAGAGATTTAGAAATGATTTCACACTGGAGTTACATACAGATTCAATGTACAATTATTGAATACCTCATAGTGTGCTACTAAACACCTGAAAATATTGATACTAAATAATTTAAGTGATTACGTTGCAAAAGTTAAGGTCTTTCACTGACAAAAACAAAAAAGGTGATTCAAACTAAAACTAAGTTCTCATCAATAGCATGTGTTCTAGTGATACATGATGCAAAAATATATCTTGAGATACAAACGATGTGTTTTGGGAGACTTACTCTTTGAACCTTAGGCTTATTTTTAAGTACTAAGTGTATGACACCATCTCTTTAGTCTAGGAACGTTGGTTCCTCAAAGTACTGTAACATCTTCATGATGATACCCAAAAAAATATAGTAAAAATGGAAATGCCTATGAAAGGAATGGAGATTTCAAAAATCAAAAATGATATTCTCTACATGGCACTGTTCAATCACAATATGTGACAACACATTTTAGAGTGCACTATATGTAGACATGTTATTGCCATTATAATACAATAGTAATGATTGCTTCTTGTAGTTTTCAGTTGACTTCCCCACATAGGTTGTTCCGTTTGACCCTCACAATAATCCAACGCATTGCAATGGAGTTGGTGTTCACATTTTAACAAACTGAGGTTTGGTAGTTATACAAGGCCTCAGCAACTAATAACAGCCATGAAACCAAGAACCCAGGCTTCTGTCAGCCCAGACACTTCTTACCACAGATTTACAATGAAAAACAACCCTCACATTTCATAAAATTGACTGTGGACCTTGCAACTGTCAAAACAAAATAGAGGAATAATGGGTACTTTTGTTAGCCACAAAAACTGCTTAACCTATAGTTCAACAAGTGGACAAAGAATCCAACGTTTCTTCACATTCACGTAACAGGAATACTGATGGAATTTCTGAGCAGCTGCAAAGAAATTCCTAAACAGAGCCAAAGGAAAAAGTATTTCTTAAGTACCTGATAAAATTGAACGAGTTCTATTAAATCTTTTCAAGTGAAATAGTTAATGCAAGGGAAGTCATCAATACTGCACCCAGTCACCCAAAAAAGGTTAAGAAAAAAAACACCCAAACCTTCTTAGTCCTTCCTAAGACCAGCAAGTTTCAGGCTGGTCATTCTTCCCTTCTAAAAACCGTGTGCTTTCTGGGGGTTAGAGGTGACATTTCTAATGATGACAGTTTTTAACAGCCTGACTTCATAAACAGGCCCTGTAAAGCATCAGTAATACAAGTCAGGGTGAACCACTCCTCTGCCGGCAAGAGAAAAACTGGGGTGATGAGCATCTGAAGCCTGCAGAGGAGCGCGCGAGGGCGAAGGGTCGCGGCGGGGCGCGCTGGGTGTCCCGCCCGGTTGCCGGCCGCGCCGCCCTCCCCGCCCTCCGGGGCGCCGGGCCGCGGCGGACCTACCAGCGACAGCACTTTATAGGTGTTGGGGTCCTTGGCCGTGCGGGCGCGCGCCGCCTTCTCCAGCGGCTCCTCCCCCAGATCCATGGGCGCGAGCAAGGACGCGGCCGCCTGCGGGTCCCCCGGCGCCTCAGCGGCGTGGCCGCGGCCGTTCCCCGCCGGGTCCGCCCGGGGACCGCTCCCGCTCCCGCTCCCACCCCCCGCCCAGCCTTCTCGCTCCATCGTGGCCCTGGGCGCCGCCCGCCGCCGCCGCGCCTTTAATAGCCCCGCCTCGTGCCGCCCCGCCCCGCCCCGCCGCCCCGCCCCCAGCCGCCGGACCCTTGGCCCCTCGCCGGCCGCCCAGCGCTGAGAGCGAGGCGAAAGCAGCCCAACGCCCCGGATTATTTGGCTTCCTGTCTGATTTCGGGTGCCCAGCGAGTCGGTTATTTTGGGTCCTTTCCGTGGGCGAGTCTCTCACTTCCCCCAAAGGCCTCTCCTCCCCGCGCCCCAGGCGCCGTCCGCCGCTTGCAGGAATCGCCCTGCGCGGCCTCGCGGCGCGGGCCGGACGGGAATTGCAGAGTGCGGTCTGCGGAGAGCATGAGATCACGGGGCCCCGAAATAGAGCGCGAGGAGGAGGAGGAGGAGGATGCAGCGGCCGAGGCCGGAGAGCCGGGTGGGGACCGAGCGCAGTGTCCGGACAGAAATGCAAATGGACTATAGGGGTGAGCGTGGGAAAAGGACCTTCTTTTCCTCCTACGTAGAAACAGACGAGAATTCCCTCAACGCCCTGCTACCCATCACCTTAGCTACCCAGAGAGGACTATACACCCTTTTTACAAAAGCATACACCTAGGAGGGATACTTCGTTTTCTCCCTTTTTATGAGGTTTCTGAAGGGGCGGGGGGAGGGTAACGCTGCTTTTCTTTTAATATCTTTACTTACTAGTTCTTTTAGACTTTCTGTATTGAAGGCTTCAAAGTGTTCCTGTTTCCCTGCCCCAAGGTTGACGCCGATGCTTGCTTAGCAGTATCAAACGTGAATGCAATCCGAAATGCTTTGATACTGCATTTTGAACTAGGACACGAAGAGCAAGCTATAATCGTGAGTGGGTTTTGATTCACTTTTGATTCTACAACTTTTACGTGTCCCTGCTCATCAGTTAGAAAAACCACAGGTGTGCGATAGATTCTTGCCTGTCAAGGAGAAACCAGTGATTTTTAACTGCTTTGCAATACCCTTGACTGACTTCAGTGACCAAGGAAAGTTATACAATCTAAACACAATTCGGTTTCAATCCATTCTGATTACAGAAATACAAGGTTTTTTTTAATGAGAGTGGATATATAACATATAAAGGATGTTGTACCCTATAAAATACTCAAGATGCTCTTTATACTGAGTCATTCATTCATTCATCCAGTTATGAGCCTTTCGAGTCAATCTTTTGGCCTCCAACTGTGCATACCATATCAAAGATGAATAACCTTACATCTTTTCAAGTGACTCTCAGTCTGGCTGAAGTGGGGTGAAGTCAATAACCAAAAAATTAAAACCCAAGTTTTATATGCATAACAGTCCAAATAGGGTATTTTGAAAGCTTAGTGGAAAGGGTAACTGACGTTTGGAAGAAGTAAACGCCATCCCTCAAAGCATTATTGAACTTTTTTTTTTTAATTACCTTTGAGTCAGCTTACAAACCACCCAAAAGAAACAGGTTTTTACTATTTCATAGTCACATATTTTTTACCCCAAACTTGGCTCCAAATTTTCCTTTAAACTGTTCCCAAAAATCGATTCAGGGACAAAGATTGGCTCCAAAGTTAAATCAATGTCAAAATTTCTAAAAGCAACTCACCACAGACATTCTGACATGGCTTTGAACCTGACAAAACAAATTGAGTAAGTGTATTGTTGCCTCTCTAGGCAACAAATCACTTTAAAAGGCTTCTCCCACTGGGAAAGTCAGCGTGCAGAGTCATAAATGCAAACACTTAAAGATGGGCAGGAGCATAAATGAGTGAGGCAGCCTCCCTGGAGGGGAACTGTGTGCTCCATTAAAGGGGGCAGCCTTTACTCAGCAGGATTGTGGGTCCATTGTGGCCAGATAGATTTCTCAAGAGAAACAGGAAATTTAGATGTTTGTGTCAAGTCTCCAGGTTGTGAGATTTTGTCTACAACATTAAAAAAAAAAGTTTCTTCAAACACTTTGAAGGCCAAACAAAATGAAACACATCTGCAGGGTGAGCCTGACACACAGGCCACCGGGATGTGGCCTCTGCCTTATGCTCATGCCTTGCTGTGCCAATTGGGACTTTTATGGGTAACTATAAAAATCCAATTGAAATTCTAAAATCAGAGGAACAAAAATGGATCAAGTATGCCAGTCATATTGCTTACCTATAGACATTGAGATGCCCATAGCGAAGTCTTGCCTTGGTCTTATTTATATTATAAATGGACTAAGGGACAGCTTCAATCCAAAGTACAGCAAAGTCATAAGACATAAAACTGCAACACAACCTCTCTGGTTAGTGCAAAGATGAGCAATGACTGTTTTCGTCTTTAGTTCTAAACCACCCTGCTTTAATGATTGAGGACTCCAAATCAAGTACAATAATAAAGATGATAGTTTAAGATTTTATATAAGACTCCTTAAGTTTTACTCTGCAGCAATAAACATCTCTTCCTTGGTGCTTGAAATATTAGCTGTAGGTAAGACCAAAACACCAAATAAAACCAACTGATCTGTGTTTAACCTATGACATCTCAAAGTTGAGAAACAATTCTTTTCAGTGTTTAAAAAATGTGATATGCTGCTATTATTCTAGCAGCTGTTTCAGAGGTTCTCCAGCTTTGTCCAATTCTCCAGTGACACCAAAGACATCCAGCCCAGTCTAAAAAGAAAAAAACCCACAAGATTCTTTACTCCTTAGGAGACTTAGAAAACATTTTTTTCATGGCATTAATTCATTTTTAAAATTTTGTATGACATCCTGATTTTACTTTATTTTTTGTGAGCACAAAAATATGCCCTCTGGAAGAAGCTTGGATAATTATGTGTCCTTGTACAGTTGATCCTTGCACAACAGAGAGGCTAAAGACACCACGCCTCTCCCCACCCCCTTACCCACCTCCCACTCAGCTGAAAATCCACATAAACTTTTGATTCTCCCAAAACTTAACTGCTAATAGCCTACTGTGTCAACAGAAGCTTCACTGACAACATAGCCAATTAGCACATATCTTATATGTTATAGTTATTACATACTATATTCTTACAACAAAGTAAGCTAGAGAAATGTTTTTTCAAATTCTCACAAATCTCCAAAAATGTTTCCAATATACTTATTGAAAAAAGTCTGTATGTAAGGAGACCTATGCAGATCAAACCTGTGTTGCTGAAGGATCAACTGTACAGATGACAAGAACTCTCTCAGGCTCAGTTTCCTCAGTGATAATGAGGAATAGTGTTACAAATAATACTAACACTGCTATCTCAGAGAAAGACAAATACCAAATGATTTCCCTCATTTGTTGAGTATAACAACGAAGAAAAACTGAAGGCCAAAAAGAGCAGAAGACTCACAGACTCCAAGAAGGGACTAGTGGTTACCAATGGGGAGGGGTTGGGGGGAGGTGGGTGGGGAGGGAGAGAGAAGGGGATTGAGGGATATTATGATTAATTAGTACACATGGTGTGGGGGGGATCTGTAGCACAGAGAAGACAAGTAGTGACTCTGTGGCATCTTGCTACACTGATGGACAGTGACTTCAATGGGGTATGGGGGGGACTGGTAATATGGGTGAATGTAGTAACCACAATGTTTTTCATGTGAAACCTTTATAAGAGTGTATATCTGTGGATGAAATGAGAGCTCCTGTGGCCAGGATTCTCACCTGGCCTTGGTTGACTAGCTCACTGCACACCTGTGGGCAATACATGGCTGTTGATTCTATATAAAGAGCTCCACCCAGTGCTCTGCGCGTGACAAGGTGGCACAGCTGCAAGGCTGCAGGAGAGCAGAGCAGAGGCTGGAGTGGTGGCAGCTCCAAGGACAAATGCCCAGAGGACCGCTGTGTGGAACAGCTATGCAGGCAGAGAGGCCCAGAGGACAGCTGTGCGGGACGGCTGTGCAGGCAGAGAGGCCCAGAGGCAGAGACCGGCTTGCTGCATGCAGTCTCGCTCTGAGTGAATGGAATTTTAATGACTGACCTGCCAGCTGGAAATAAAGTTGGGTATAACCCTTTCACCCCAAGAACGTTTTACTGTCAATTTCTTTGGTCACATTGAATCCATAGCGCACTTGCCCCGGGCTGAAACCCAGTGGCAAGACAATAACAATGATACCTTAATAAAAAACAAATTACACTGCTATCTCTAAATGCCAACAAAATGTTTAACATTTCCACAACTTTACATACAAATTTAAATTTGTCCTTTCCTTATTTCAGTTACCCAATCCCTAGCCCCAAGAGAGACAATTTAATTTTTACATAAATTATCCGTGATTTCTACATAATTTCTGGGGAGGTTTGAGAACTGTCATTAGATATGCATCTACAAAGAGAGAGCTATGGGGTTGGGAAGGAATCCTTGCACCTCTGGGAGGGAAAGACTTTGCTTTCAGTCAAGTATAAGATGCTATTGAGAGTAATAGAAACTGTGAATAATGGAAAACGCATACCCATCCAGAGGAAGCTGATGTCCAGTCCTTCACATTTTAGTTGCTCACAGTCTCTGCCACTCCCCATTGTCTGTTATACGTCATTTCAAATACAATCTAGGGTTGCCAGTAACCTGGATTTAAGCCTACCGGCCACTTTGATGTTTGTTTTGATATGTCTCGTGTCTTTTTTTGTCCCTCTGTTCTTCCTTTACTTCTTTAAATTTGCATTAAGAATTTTTTTTAACATGCCATGTTAATTCCTCTGCTGAATTTTAGGTTTTTTAAAGAGTGGTTTTCTTAGTAGTTGCTCTGGAGGTTGTAATATGCAACTTTAGTCATCTACTACAGATGAATACTAAATTCTGGGAAAAAATACCAGTTTTTTTTTGTAATACATCTCCATTTCTTCACTCCTCTCTTTGGCTATTGTTATCATATATATTAATCTATATGTGTTACAAAGCCAGTGATGCAGTGTTACAATGGTTACTTTAAACAACCTTATTTTTTTAAAGAAATTAAGAGAACAGGATATTCACAAACACACACAGACCTTTTTTTGTTTTGTTTTTAGGGGTTTTTTTTGAGTCACATTTTCTTATTTCTTTGCACATATTGTAATTTTGGGTTGAAATTGGGTTTTTGGTAATATAGCAATGCTGTATTTTGGTTATTTTTGAGAATTTTTCTGTACCCTTCTGGACTTATAACTATAGGTTTTTCCTGCTGTTTCCTACCAATTTGGCCATTTTCACACCCCGTTATCACCCCACCAACTCAAGACCACTCGTCTGCTGGCTAAAGACTACAAACCTCACTGTTCTTATCACAAGCCCTTGTGGTTTTTCTAAGGGTGAATGCTTCTCAACTTGTCTGCCTTTGGTCAGCTTACAGAACCCTGAAGTGGTTGACAGTGCTGTCCGTTTTTCACAGGCAGACCTCATTTATTATGCTTCACTTTATTGCACTTCACAGGTGTTGTGTTTTTAACAAATTGAAGGTCAGTGGCATGGAGTACGTCTTTTGGTGCTGTTTATTCGGCAACATTTGCTCTCTTCAGGTCTGTGTTACATTTTGGTATTTCTCACAATATTTCGAACTTTGTCATTATGTTATTTTTGTTACCGTGATCTGTGATCATTGATGTTGCTATTGTAATTGTTTTGGCACTCCACAGACCATGCTCATATGATAGTGAACTTAACTGATACAAGTTGTATTCTGACTGCTCCACTCATTGGCCATTCCCCAACTCTCTCCCTCTCCTTAGGTCTCCCTATTCCCAGACACAATGATATTGAAATTAGGACAACTAATTACCCCATAAGGGCCTTTAAGTATTCAAGTGAAAGGCAGAGTTGCATGTCTCCCACTTTAAACCATAAGCTAGAAATGACTTAGCTTCATGAGGAAGAAATGTTGAGAGCTGAGATGGGACAAACACTAGGCCTCTTATACAAAACCACCAAGCAGAGAATGCAAAGGAAAAGTCCTTGAAGGAAATTAAAAGTGCTACTCCAGTGAACCCATGAATAATAAGAAAGTGAAACAGCCTTATTGCTGACATGAAGAAAGTTTAGTGGTCCTGTTAGAAGAGCAAACCAAGTACAAAATTCCTTTAAACTAAGCTTTATCCAGAGCAATACCCTAACTCTTTTCAGTTCTATGAAGACTGAGAAGTGGGGAAACTGCAAAAAGAAAGTTTAGAGCCAGCAGAGGTTGGTCCACTAGGTTTAAGGAAAGAAGTCCTCTCCATAAAAAGTACATAGTGAAGCTGCAAGTGATCCAAAGACCTGGCTAAGAAAGTTCATAGAGGTGGCTACACTAAACAACAGATAGTTGATGTAGACAACATAGCCTTCTGTTGAAAGAAGGTACTGGACTTTCATAGCTAGAGAGGAGAAGTCAGCGCCTGGCTTCAAAATGTCAAAGAACAGGCTGACTCTTGGGGGCTAATGCAGCTGGTGGCTTTAAACAGAAGCCAGTGTTTAGTTACCATTCTGAAAACCTAGGACTCCTAAGAATTAAGTCTATTTGCCTGTGCTCTATAAATGGACGAACAAAGCCTGGATGACAGCATATCTGTTTACAACACAGTTTACTGAATATTTTAAGACCACTGCTGAGAACTGTTCAGGAAATTTTCCTTTCAAAATATTACTGCTTCTTGCCAAAATATCTCCCAGGAGCTCTGATGGAGATGCACAATAAGATCTATATTGTTTTCATGCCTGTTAATACATCAGTTCTGCAGCTCATAGAACAAGGAGTAATTTCAACTTTCAAGAAATATATTAAGAAATATTATTAAGAAACATATTTCATAAGGCTATAGCTGCCCTAGATAGTGATTCCTTTGATAATTTTCAAAGTAAATTGAAAACTTTCCAGAAAGGATTCCCCATTCTAGATGCTATTAAAAACACTGGTGTTTCACGGGAAAAGGTCGAAATATGAACATTCACAGGAGCTTGGAAGAAGTTGATTCCAACCTCCATGGATGACTGTGAGAGGTTCAAGACTTTAGTGAAGGAAGAAACTATTTCTTCTTGGTGGAAAAGCAAAAGAACTAGAATTAGAAGATGAGCATGAACATGTGGTTGCATCTCACAGTAAAACTTTCATGGATGAGGAGTTGCTTCTTATGGATGAGCCAAGAAAGGGGTTTCTTGAGATGGAATCAGCTCCTGGTGAAGATGCTGCGAAGACTGTTGAAAGGACAACAAAGGATTTAAAATATTGCATGAACTTAGTTGATAAAGCAGCAGCAGAATTTGAGGAGATCTACTCCAGTTTTGAATGAAGGCCTACTGTCAATAAAATGCTATCAAACAATATCACACGAGGTGATGTGCATTCAGTTCCAGACCACTGCAGTACGGTTTGTGAAAGGAAGAGTTCATCAATGTGACCAACTTCACTGTTTTCTTATTGTAAGAATGAGAGTGTCTTATTCTAAGAAAGGTTCTTATTTTAAGTAACTGCCGCAGCTACACCAAGCTTCAGCACCCACAACCCTATCAATTAGCAGCCACCCACTTGGTTGCAATAAGTTTATGACTTGCTAAGAGCTTGGATGATGGATAGCATGTTTCAGCAATAAAGTGTTTTTAATTAAGGTATGTACATTGTTTTCTTAGGCATAGTACAATTGCACACTTCCTAGACTACAGTATACTGTCAACTTAATTTTATATGCACTGGGAAACCAAAAAATTCATTTGACTCCCTTTATTTTGCCACTCACTTCATTACAGGGGTCTGGAACCAAAACTGCAACATCTCTGAGGTATGTCTGTAATTACCAAAATAATATATTTAGTATGGAAGATAGATTTAAACTGTTGGTACTGAATGTTAATACACCAACCTGCTGAACACAAATTTATTGATAAACTTGTGTATACCAAGGTCTATACTAGAAACATTGGGGATAAAGAAGAAAAACAAGAATGATTCTTCCCCCCAAGAATATCTTTCCTAATCCAGTGGGAAAGACAGAAATATTAACAGTTCACTGCAGTACAGTATGTTGACAGCCATGAAAGGGTAGCACAATGTGTTGGGAGCCCATAGCAAGGTACCAGACCCATACTGAAGGGCCAGTGTCCTTGTGGGCATCATTGCTTAAGCTTCCTGTAGTTCATTTCAGAAAGCCTAGTCCTTTGGGAGCCACTAGAAGAGGCAGCCCCATAAGCGCTGGGACATTATCATGCCCCTGTAGTCACAACTGCTTTGGAGAGAAACAGATGCCTCACAGAAATCTGGCCTATTCATTGACTCTGCTGTGATACAAATTTCCTCTGGTTTGAGCTGTGAGGTTTCTGTCACTTGAGAATTCCGTGTCACACATCGATGAAAAGTTATGATGTAGAAAGAACAACTGAGGGAGACTATGTTGGATGGTGTAGAAGGTGAGTGAGCAGAGGAATTTGGATTGGGACAGAAAGGAAAGCATGGAGCAGGGACTTGGAAAGAAGCAGAGTCAGGCGGGAACATAAAGTGACTTCCTGATTGTCAGTGTCCCACTCAAGGACATGTGTGGCTCAATTCTACCCTACTTAGTGTCCTTGGATTTTACCTGTTGTTGTAATCTTAAAAGAATGCCCCTCCTTTTTGCCATGATCTAATTGTAGTCAATTTCTTTCCTGGTACACAAAAAGACTAGAACAGGGGTCATGTGCGAGCACTTGAGAAAGTGATCCCCTAGCAAATCTTGAAAGACCAGTAAGAGTCAGTCAGGCAAGGAATGAGGAGGACGGTATTCCCGGATAAAGGGGCAGCCTCCAGAAAGACTCACAGGCATGACACACTGCGGCTCCTTCCAGGAACCACCCTGCCAGCGGTTGAGTGCAGCAGAAGCACATTACAGCTGGAGATAAAGAGAGAAAGTATGTGCAGCCTGCATGTAGGCATTGAATAAGTAAGGTGATTGAGTAAACTCTCAGCCCAGCCATAGCATGAGAAATTCATTCCTGCAACTCAAAAAAAGATATATAAGATTACTGGAACATTTGGCAAGGCAATTAAGAGACAAGATGAGTCATAGTATTCTGGTTCCAAGAGAAAAATTTACAGATATATGGCTGTGCATAAATATTCTATTTAGAAAATGTTATCAGTGGAGGGAAAAAGACACAAAATATCTTCACTGTCTATGAGCTGTAAATAAATTAATTTTAAGAAATTAAATGTGAGATCAATGGAAGGGTAATTATTCATAAATCTCAAACTTTCTATGTGGATCTAAAATCAAGGAATTCTGAGTTCTTAACTATCAATAAACTGAGAATTGAAGTTAAAGTTAACAATATTATATAATAAAAATTGATTACACAGAAATCCCCATATTATTGAGAATATTATACTTTTCTATAAATAAAAATAAAAATCTTGAACTTGTAAATTTTACTAAAATATTCAAATGAAAATGAAGAAAATTGAATTTTCAAGAATTATTTGAATAATGAACTTTGCTTACTCCTGGTCATATATTTATTGATAGTGGAAACCCTGATAAGGACTCATAAGACTTATACTAAAAAAACTTAAACTGCTTTGGTAAAATTAAAAAAGATCAAGGTGAATATACATTTGAATATGCATGACTACTAAACAGAGAAAATATTTTATATAGTTTTACATCTAAATATCCACTGCTTTATTCTTTACAAATATGCAAGCACATATATACATACACACATATGTATATTTTTCTTTTCTTTCTTTTTTATTTTTTATTAAGGTATTATTGATATACAGTCTTATGAAGGTTTCAAATGAAAAATAATGTGGTTACTACATTTACCCATATTATCGAGTCTCCCATACCGCATTGCAGTCACTGTCCATTAGTGTAGTAAGATGCCACATGTGTATATCTTTCTATCTCTATATATCTGTTGCACAACTCTAAGAAACAATTCAACTATAGGAAACAATATATTTGAAGGGGCACATAACTCTCAGTTTCTGAAGCCATAATCCAGGCTTTCAACAAACAGAAATACTCAGCAAATTGATTTGATCTGGAATGGAGACTAACAATAAAAATATTAACTATTCTGTTATTTTATTGTGTGCCACAATGTACTGGTCATGGTTCTGGGTACTTTAGCCACTTTTTTTTTTTACCTATTTTTTTTTAATTTATTCACTCACTCACTAGCCTGTTGAATTCCCACTATTAGCCAAGCATTACTCTAGGCACAGGATACAAAAGAAAGAAATCCAGGAGTTTAAGACTCTGGTGAAGGGAGATAGATATTAATCAAACAAGCACTGAGAATGATAAAATATTGTAACAAACACTCTGGTGGAAAAGTACTAGGCTAGAATATATAACTGGAGTTATCTGAAGCAGTCCGTGCTGGGGTAGGATGTGGTCAGAGTAGGATTCCCTGAGGAAGTGATGCCTGGACCAAGATTTGAGTGATAAGTAGGGCTCAACTGGAGGAAGTGGAAATAAAACCACAGACCCAAATGATTTTGAAACACAAATTTATTGGCTGTGTAAGATCTGTATCTCAGAAAAAAATAAGATAAATTGACCATGAGTCATAAACTGGAGACCGTTCACACATCTGTTCTTAATCCACCAATTTTACGGTAGAGTCCCTTTTACACACAAGAACAATGCAGGATTCCCCCGACATTGACAGAAATAGTTTTTGGATCCAGGGAGGATGGCGGGGGGTGGGGGGGGGGGGGTCAGAGTGGCCACTTGAATTTGTAAGTAAAGAAAAACAAGTCCAAAGGAATGATAACAATAATACACATTTGAAATGTGATTCAGGTCTATGCATTTGGAAAATAGAAGAGAAACAGTAAATTAGATAAAATATACATTTCAAGATAGATTCAGATATATTTTTTGAAAACAAAGGGGGTCAGAGTAAATCAGAAAAGCTATGAGTCTGAAAATAGATTCGAAAGGAAAGCAAGTCACAAAATGATGTTGAGGAAGGAAATTAGGAATGATAATTTTTGTTTTCATTTAACCTGAGTTCTGAGACACTAAAGAGTGACTAAGAGAAGGTTGTAACAGGAAATTTAATGTCTTGTGCTTTTTCTCCCTAATCACATGAGGTTAAACTTGCAAAGGCATTTATAGGAATTCATGTTTGGCAAACTACAAAAATGCAACATAAAGACTCATTTTGTTATTTTTACACTTTCTTCAGAAATGAGATATTTGAACCTTGTAAGTGCAAATTGTAAAATGCATCATTTTATTTTAGTAAATTGTTATGTGTCTTTCAAAGCAGGGAATGCAGACTCTGTGGGTTACAATATTAGGTCTCTGTCTATCTGTCCACAAGGAAACAATGGCTTCCCAGCTTGCAGCAGAGGTGCCCCATGAGCAGAATGGGCAGCCCCTTTCTCTAGCCCTAGCTGTGTTGTAAACACAAGTGAAGTAATCCCAAGAAGAGACAAAAAGTACTTTAAGGGTTCACTCAAGCATGCTCTCCTGCTCTCCAGCAGTAAGCCACAACTGGGACTGGCTGGGAAGCAGCTGCTGACAGACCCATCTGGTGAGCAGCTGAGAGATGAACTGCTTTTTTTGAGCAAAGGCTGACAGCCAATGGTATCTCCAACAGGCGTCAGTACGAACAACTTTAAGTGCCTCGTGGAGCCTTGTTGCTTTGTGACTCAATTATATGGAGAAAATAAGTGATGATGATAACAATAATATAATGCTAGTTAACACTTTGGGGGCTGATGGCAATTCAGGGCAGGCTGCCTTAAAAATGCCATTTTGGCATATTGATTATTTTGAATTAAAGTTACTTGAGAAATAGCTGGTGCAAGGACACTCTGACCCTCCTCTCTGTCCCCCTGAAAGCAGGAAATACAGTTCTCATGTGAAAGGTGCATTCTCTGCAACTTGAGGTAGAGAAATCCTAATCCCTAGATATAGGGAATTCAAAGCCCAGAAGGCTATGTAAACAAACTCTGCTTAGTTTCTGTGCTAATTAGTATCCAGGCCTAAATTTCATTGCCTTGTCAATTCTTCACAAATCGTTTCTTTCTCTTGAAGGTATGAGAGCTGCCTGTTTTGGCCACTTCTTTGGGTCTCATGTTCTCATGGGGCCCCTGTATGCCCATAATTATATTTATTTTTCTCCTGTTATTCTGTCTCCTGTTAATTTAATTATAAGACCAGCCAAAAGAACCAAGAGGGATGGGAGAAACTTGACCAGGCATCTACAGTACACTAGGCACTAAGCTATGCAATTTACAGGCTCTGTGCTTGTGGTCACCTCACTTCTCCTCACTGTTGACAAATCAGCAACAGCTGGAAGGCTGCACTGCCACCATCCCTATACAGGAGACAGGTCTCTGCCTAGTTACTAATGAAGATGGAAAGGTTTCCGATGGCTTCACTTTTCCATTGTACCAAGCAGTCACCATTTGAAGCCAATTCCCTGTGGATGGAGCGGAATATTAGACTGCTGCTAATTTTCCTACTGCCATGTTAGCAATGAATACCTTTGCATGTACTGTTTTCCACATGTGTGACTGCCTTTGTAGGATGTATACTTACACAAAGAAACGCCAGACTGTCACTTTTTTTAGTCTCTGAAGACCCTGGCAAATGGCCCTCAACATAGAGTAAATGAATTTACCCTCCCACAAGCAATACATGAATGTTCCTGTTCCCACCCCAACCTCTTAATGTGGCAGTAATAATAGCAATTCCATTCACTGGTGCCTACTATACTCCAGGTGCTTTTCTAAATGGGCTATGTATATAAAGTCAGTTAATCATCACAAAACCCCAAGACATCAGTAGTCTGGATATCATTACTATTTTACAGATGAGGAAACTGAGGCAAACAGAGATTAGCAAAGTTGCCCAAGGTGCCCCTAGCTCCAAGAGGAAGGGGCTCCCTGACCCGGGGCAAGTTTCCAAAGAATGCAATAAGACTGAAGAACAACTTGGGTGAGAGTTTAGGGGAAGGGCTTTATTTCTCACAGCTCAGTCTCCCTCTCCTGGGGCCCTCTCTGCCTCCCTCTCACTTAGTTCCACTAGCATGCTCTCAAGTCCTTCCTCTCCAGCCACCCTACCAAGCCAGCTCCATCTATCCCCTGTCCACCCCTTCTAGGAAGAACTCCCTGGGTGTGTCCCTGGTGACTGGCAGGCCCCAGACCAATTACCTACCAGGAAGGGAGGGGAAGCGAGAAGGGCCATTTTCTGCCCACCCCTTGCCCCAGCTGCGGTCCTGCTGTGGCCCATTGATACATAAATCGGCCCTTATCCACACACCACTATGGAAGCCAGGTGGAAATTCTGGGTGGAAACTTCCATTTACCCCACAGTGCCACAACCAGTCAGCCAGGCAGGCTATGGATTCCAAAGACCATGCTTTTAAATCCCACTTATGGTTCAACTTCATTTCTGCCATTCTGTTGGGTGAAAAGGCATACCTCATTGTAGTGTTTATTTGCCTTTCTCAGACAATGGGTAGGATAGACATTTGTTACATAAGAATTTGCAATTCCTTTTTCTGTGAATTGGCTATCCCTTTCTACAGGGCTGTTGGTCCTTCTCTTATTGATTCATCATATAGTCAAGATCTTTCAACTTTACTTTTGACTCTTGCTTAAAATGTTTTTAACTTAAGCAATATATTATTATTCTATGCAATCATATTTATTGATCTTTTATTTATGGCTTCTATGGTACCCTTAGAAAAATCTTTCAAGTTTTTTTAATTCTGCAATACCATCCTATTAAATTTTAAGTTTTTGTATTTCAGTCACTGACCCATCGGGAATTCATTTTGGTATGAGATATGGATTTTTTAAAATGATGACCAGTATTTTATAAAACCATTTATTAAATATTCCATTTTTTCCTTACTTGTTCCAGATTCCATTGCTGCATAATAAACCACCCCCAAATTGGTGACATAATTAAAAAACCATTATATTGTGCTCATAGATTCTTTGGATCAGGAATTCAGAAATGTCATGTCAGGAAATTCTATACAATATCTGGGGCCACATCTTGGAAGATCTGAGGGCAGGGATAATTAAATAGCTGGTGAGTGGAATCATCTGAAAGTACTTCAACTCCTTAGCTGATACTGGCCGGTAGCTGGGACCTCAACTGGGGCTATCAGCCAGAATGCCTATTTGTGGGCTCTCTATGTATCTGCTTGGCCTTCTACAGAATATGGTGGGTGGGTTCTAAGAATGAACTTTGCAGGAAAGCCAAGTGATTTTATGATCTAAAGTCACAAAAAGAAAACCTTCTGAAGTCACATAGTATCACTTCCACATTAGCCACAAAACCTATCTAGATCTGAGTAAAGGAAATGCAGACTCCACAAGTGTCAAAATCACATTATAAGAAGAGAATTGCAGACATCTTTGGACAATATCACCTATCATAGCATACATTCTATAATGTATTGTAGTACACCATAGCAAGTACAGTATCATACATGGTAGTTTTACACTAAAAATTCTTTGTGCATCACTGTCTCCATGGAATTTTTACTGTCTCCATGGGTTTGCCTTTTCCAGAATGTCATATAGTTGGAGTCATGGAGTATGTAGCCTTTTTTAGTTTGGCTTATTTCACTTAGTAATATGCACCCTCTCCCCCTTTTCAAAACAATTCTCTCCTGTTCACTCCCCATCATGCTCAGATATCACTGGTATCTTACTCACAGAATTTCTTCCCTCCCCAACTCCTGCCAAGATCACAGGCAATGCTGATATTCACAGCATAATGTTCCTCTACTTCTTAAATCTGATAACCTTCATCCTCATGCTTCAGCAGTCCATGCTCCTGGCTGCCCTCTGGACTGAATATCCACCCAAGCTGCCTACCCTCTGGAAATACCAACTTCAATACTCAACTTTCCAACTAAAGCCACTTATTATTTCAACTCACTCTCATTTCTGCTATACCTGTTCTTTTACGTTATCATGACCCCCTTTCTTTGATCCCAGTCTATCATATCCCTCTAACTTAATGACTGATGTGCTTATATAAGGAGGGAAATAAGGACACAGACACAGAAGCCAAAAGAAGAAACACTGAAATAACAGAAAAAATATATTGTTCTCTACTCCTGGTTCCTGGCACAGGGCTACCAAAACCTTGGTAATTTCCTAAATAATGAGAGCACTAGAAAAACATTTTGTCTAATATTTGGCCTTTGACTGACTTCAGACACCAAGTTCCTAAATCCCTTGAAATTTCCTGGGTGATAGAAATGTCCTTTGTTCTGAGGTAACTCTGGTGGGCTGCTGGCTGGGGGCTGGTCTCCAGAAAGACCAACTCACAGTTAGAAGCTTGGAACTTTCAGTCTGTGAGAGTCTGACACAGGGTTCCTAAAACCCTTGTAAATTCCTAAGTGATAAGAACACTAGGAGCTTCTCTTGTTTGTAATTAGATGACTCTGGGTGGACTCCTGGCTGGGGGCTGGTCACCAGAAAGCTTAAATCATAATTAGAAGCTTGGAATTTCCAGCCCCTCTCCCTACTTCTCCAAAGAGAGGGGGGCTGCAGATGAAGTTAATAATTGACAGTGCCTACATGTGGAAGCCTCCATAAAAATTCCAAGTGTGAAGAGCTTTCAGGTTGGTGAACACATCCATGCCTGGGAGGGTGGTGTACCCCATCTCCACAGTGACAGAAGCTCCTGTGCTCAAGTCCCTCCTAGACTTCTCCCTATGAGCCTCTGCATATAGACAATCATGATGGCAGCCTTTAATAAACTGCTAAATGTAAGTAAATGTTTTCCCGAGTTCTGTGAGGCACTCTAGCAAGTTCATCAAACCCAAGTTCAGGGGTTCCTGGGAACCTCTGATTTGAAGCCAAACTGAACAGAAATTGTGGGTAATCTGGGGACCTACTACTTGTAATTGGCATCTGGTGGAGTGGAAGAAGTCCTGTGGGACTGAGCCCTTAACTTATGGGATCTGACACTATCTTCTCTTAGTGAGGGCATCAGAAATGAGTTAAATTGTAAGATACCCAGCTAGTGTTGCAGAATTGCTTGGCATGGGAAAACCCCCACACGTCTGGTGTCAGAAGTACTGTGAGTATAGTACCAGTGAGAGTAAAGGAGACACCTAGGAAGAGGGTGAGCTTTTTCTATTCACATGAACAGAGGGAAGCAATGTGAAGACAGAGGGAAGACCATCATGAGACTGGGATTGTGCACTACCAGCCGAAGAATGCCGGCAGTTGGCAGGAACCACCAGAAGCTAGGAGTAGGCAAGGAAGGATCTTCCTTTAGAGCAGTTAGAAAGGGTGTGGCCCTCCTGACAGTCTGATTTAGAACTCCTAGCCTCCCAGAATGGTGAAAGAAATTCTTGTTGTTTTAAGTCACCCAGTTTATGGTGTATTTTTATAACAGTGCCAGGAAATGAATGTAAGAGTTTAGACCCTATATCTAAGTTTTTGAGCATGAAAAGTCACATAATCAGAGAAGAGATGCCACCACTAATTTATAGACTTCAACTTTAGCTAATTTTAACATAATTCAGCTGTGCTTGAAGACATCTCTGATCCTCCCATTTTCAACTATAGCTGCTAATCTTTATCAATTCCCTTCACACTACTTAGACACCACCATATTGCTCACTACCATATATAAACAGCAGCTGTAATTGGGTTTATGACCTTGTCTTGTCAATGGGTTTCAGCCCCGGGCAAGTTTACTATGGATTCAGTGAGACCAAGGAATGACAATCGACCATTCTTGGGGTGAAAGGATTTGTTACCTGGCTTGTTCTCCAGCAATAGGTCGAGCACTAAAATTATGTCTGCATCCTAGAGTCTGCAGGTTTGTAATCCTCCTTTGTCTCTGCCTCTGCCCAGAGCACTGGGAAGAGCTTTTTATATAATGACTCAGTCAATAATAGATTATTGCCTACAGGTGTGGAAGCAGTAGCCTACCAGCAGGCCAGTTAACATCATCAAGTAGTTTAGGTTCAGGTGAGGATCCTGGTCATAGGAACTCCAACTTTCCCCCCAGACGTGGTAATGTTTGCAGTAGTCCTCTCATCTGCCAAGATCTATCTGGTTTAGATGGGAGCCATACATTAAATTTTCCAGTGAATTAAGTGTGGACATGAAAGGGACCACCACCCAAGAATCCTTTAGGTCTTCTTTAAGGGTGGCACAAATTTCTGCCATTTCCCTTGGAATGTGAATTTGCTTTAGTTTTACTATTTTGTTTGGGGGGAGGAAGTTTTAGAGGCTTCTACTCAGCCTTCCCAAGATGTGATAGCTCTTAACCACTGTGGCTCCAGGGAAAAGGGTATTCCCAGCCTGGGGTGAATCCCCTATTCAACCAGTGAAACCGAAATAAGTCAAGGGAAAGGAAAGGTTGGGAGAAACCATTTTTTACTGCTCACAGCTTTCTCTAATCCACTAGCTAGGCCCAGCCCCATGGGTCTTCTCCCACCACAGCTCACATTCTGCCACCTCACTGTGCTCTCTCCTTTGTCCCCAGTCCCCACTAGCCAAGCCTGCTTGGTGCTCTATGTCTCTGCAGCTATGGCATAAGTTTTCTTCCCTACCTGTCCATTTCTCCCTTCTGGCAGGTTCCTAGCAACTGTCAAGTGGCAGACCAATTACATACCAGGAACAGAGGGGAGGAGAGAATGGCTGTCTGTCTTGCCAATGGGTTTCAGCCCCAAGCAAGTTTGCTATGGATTAAATGTGACCAAAGAAATTGACAGCAAAACGTTCTTGGGGTGAAAGGGTTATACCCAACTTTATTTCCACGGTGGTGGTCAGTCACTAAAATCCTGTTCACTCAGAGCGAGTTTGCATGCAGCAAGCCGGTCTTTGTCCTCCTCTGTCCACACAGCCATCCTCTGGGCCCTTCTGCCTGCACAGCCGTCCCACACAGCTGTCCTCTGGGCCTCTGTCCTCAGTGCTGCCACCACTCCAGCCTCTGCTCTGCTCTCCTGAAGTCTTGCAGCTCTGCCACCATGTCACGCCCAGAGCCCTGGGCAGAGCTCTTTATATAGAGTCAACAGCCATGTATTGCCCACAGGTGTGCAGTGAGCTAGTCAACCAGGGCCAGGTGAGAATCCTGGCCACAGGAACTCTCATTTTATCCACACTGTCCTTTCTCCAGCCCTTGCCCTGGAGGTTTCTGGAGGCTGCAGCAGTAAACACCTATTGATATGTAAATGAACTAAGGCCAGGAGGGAGATTCTGGAAGTTCTGCAATTTACCCCACAACAGCACAGGCAAAGGACTGAGTAACTGAACACTTCAGTAACCCATGAGCCCCATACAAACGACATGAGCCAGGACTCCAGTGTTTGGTTGACGCACATTCAGCACAACTCTACTAAAGGGCTGAATGGGGCTTCAGGTCCCTGACTATTGATGTCAATGTTAGACCTTGAGTTCAACTTCTCTCAGAATGTCTGGGTATACCTTTTTCCTAGAGTACAGTTACTGGGTGTATGGCTATAGATTCCTTTGAGAAAAAACTGGAAAGAATTATTAACATATCCACTTGCTATGGCATTACAATGGTCCATCCTCATGGGGACCCAGCCTTACCTTGAGACTGATGCTATGGCTTGAAAACTAGCTCAGTTCTGGCTAGGGATTGTGACTTTTTTTGGGCTGTCTGCCCACACCCTCCTAATTATCCATCCTTGATTTCTTCTGTGGTTTACATTGAACCCTTATAGTCTGCCCAGTTATCTTGCTGTAGGAACATCATGCTCCATTAACCATCTCCAGAGCTCTTGGTGATTCATACTTATCTAATTGCCACTCCTACATATTGCTCATCATGATAATCACATCCACTTTGCTTCTGAAGGTTAAATGCCTTTATCTGGCTTTCATTATCACCGTGGCTTTCAGGGAGCCCAGTTCTGTAGAGCTGCTCCTATCCTCAGCCCTGGCCTCTGGAAAATAACATCACTGAGTTTCACAACAACACTGGTGCCCCTCCCCAGTACATCTTACATGTCTGGTAAACTGCATTCTTCTGAGCCTTCCCACACTGGGCAGGCTTTCTGAACTTACAAAGCATATCTTCTCTAGCATGTCCACTGCCTACTTGATCACTCGCTCATTTACCATGACCTTCCAAAGTTTCTACTTCAAATGAATGTGAGCCATCATTTTCCCCAAAGTTTCCAAAGACAGCATCATCCTCAGAGGACTCTGCCAGTGTTAAATTCTGTCAAGAGAGGGAGGTCCTGTATCAATAAACTCTTATTTTGTTTCATTAAATATATATTATAATCCATCCCACTGGATTAGGCACCCTCCCTAAAGTTCTCTCCTACAGCCTGTTGGTGTACATCAGCTGGATTCCATGCCTCCTCTAGTGTAAAGTCCCTTTTCTCCCCTGGCAGGCCTAGCACTTCCCCAGCTGGGTATCATTTCCCCCAAGCTGTGACTTGGCCCTGGTTCTTAGTCTAGTGGGCAGGTGATAGGGGAAGTTACATCCTGGGGTGGCCATGTGTTTTCTTGCAAAGCCGAGGCATCATCTTTAAGGTGGGAGTACTGGAATTTAAAGCAGAACAGTGGGCCCATTCTTCAGGTTGAGAGTCCTGTTTTCCGACAGAGAATAGGTAGCTTTTAAAGGGTAGTAAGATTAATTCTTCAGAAATAGCCAGCATGGACCCAGACCAAATAAAGACACATCACATTAAAAATTGTTGTTAAACTTTTCTGGTCACCTCTGGGAAGAGGGTGGAGCTCTATTTTTGACCTTTTGAAACAACAACAGGGAAAGTTATTGCTGAGTCAGGATGCTTGAATTACTGATTAAGTATTTCACATACTTCTTTCATTGTTTCCATTATATAATTTCTATGGTATGCTAAAGACATCTGAAGTAATCATGTGTCCATCTGTTTATGTGGGATCCCAAAGTAGTCATGAGATCTATTAAAAAAAATAGTTGTTTCTCAGACTCAATATGTTTGGAAAATCTGCCTCCTAAAGATATTTCCTCCTTTGGCTGCAGCTATTTTATTAGGAGATTTTTGTTTGGAGAGCGGGCAAAGAAAAGGGTAGGTGGCGGCAGGAAAGAAGGAAATGCATCATCAAGTTGTGCTCAGTGTCCATGAATCCCAACTGGACTGAACCCAAATCCAATTATGCTTAAGGGTCCACAGCCATTTCTAAAGATAATGGTGAGAAAAAGCTTTGGAATCAGATACATTTATTGAAGTCCTAGTTTTTCTATTCAATAATTGCACGATTCTAGTCAAGTCATTTAACTTCTTTCTGCTTAGGTTTTCACATTTGAAAACATGAGGATAATAATATTATCTGCTCTGTCAATCTCGAGAGGGCTATTTGGGTTTCATATTCTGGATAGGAAAGCCCTTCGAAAATTTTAAAGGGCCATTAGGGTTGGTGATGATATTCTTTTGTAATTACTATAGAGTAGTTGTGAACTAAAAGGGCAAACTCTTATTCCTAAAGCGTGAGTTCATCACTTTGGAACGCTGGTTTGTTTCCTCTAAAGCTCCTAGGATTGATATTTTTTTAAGTGTCAAACTGAGTATTGGTAAACATAACTTGTAAACATGGTATGTTTTACATTAGTGCTCATTTCTAATTTCATACCATTGAGGTGGGGCAGGGACGTGGCACAAGCATCATGATTGATTTTTCTTGCCTATGATGAAAAGTGCCAGGATATAAATAGTATAGTAAGAACAGAAAGGACTCCATCTTAAGGCTGAGATTCCATTTTCAAAACCAGGGAGTTAGGAGGTAAAGTTCCTAACACATTTTATGGTAATCAGCCAATAACCGACCTTATCTTAAGGCAGGGCAAGCAGTCCTAAATGATATGACCCCACTGCTTGAGGGTAACCACTATCTTGGAGAAGAACAGGATCAATAAATTCCTTGTGTTAAGTTTATCTTACAAAATACCTAGAGGACTGACTGTGTATGGTGACATAATGTCTTTCTCCCAAGAGAGACATCATGAGACCACAAGTCAAGCCTACATCCCCCCCTTAACCCTTTGCCCCATTCTTGAAAGCCTTAAAAGACAGAATCCTAAGGCTCTAAGTACACCTATTCTCTGAGGTTGCCCACCTGCCCCTTTATTCAAGTGCATTAAATAAAGACTTCTCTCTGCTCAACTTACTGCTTTTTGTCTCTGCTTTTCCTGTGGTCAGTGTGTTTGTTACGTTGCTATTTCTCTCAATTTTCTAGACTTAAGCCCAAGTCTTCACTCTCTCTGTCCTATTTTAGACAAGTAGGGAAGAACTACTGAGATCTCTGATTAGGGCTTTCAAGTTTCTATTGCCTGGATGACCCAGACAGGACTGCAGTTGTACAATCGTGCTCTTTAGTAGCCTGCCCCAAAATCTCCTTTCTGTGCCTTTGGGAAGTTCTCAGAACATAATCTCACTCTATCTAGTGCTCCATGGCTCCCCCAAATCCTGGGGTGGCAGGGCCTTAGTTCCCGTGCTGTGCAGATTCAAGCAGAGACTGGATGCCAGGTGACCCTGGTTTTAGGATTTGGCAAGGGATCTGGCCCATGCTGAGCAGGAGTTCAGTGAGTTTCCCTTTCCTCCCTCTGTTCTTCCTTGCTCTCTGTTGCCTGCACAGAGGCTGCCATTCACTACTCCTCTTGCTTTAATGAATTCTTTCCTTACTAATTTGTCTGACCTGTTTGAGAATTCTTTCCCAGGGTCAAGAACCCTTCCCAGTTCAGGCTGAGGTTTCATCTAGTGCGGGGAGAGACCTCCCCACTGCCTGACAACACCATGACTATTTTTACCCCCCAAAAAATCTACAACTTATAACCACAGAGAAGGTAAACTGGTTTTTCTTATTTGCCCCAAAGGACATTCTATCCTGAGGTGAAAATTGTGTAAATTTGTAGACATGTCTGAGGATCCAAAGTAAATTTCTGAATGTATAGACTCTATGTAAGAAAATGATGCTTAATTTCAGGGTAAAATTTGAGTTTTAAAAATCAGTGTGCTTTTTTAATAAGATCTGGGATGAGACATACAGACCAGCCCTCCCCACCTCTCCCCTTACTATAATGAATCTTAAAATATATTGGCTGCTCAATGTTACTTCTTTCTGACCCCATCCTGGCCTATTGTCACTCCATTTGAGTCTGTTATTCCAAGGTGATACCAACTTTCAGGTAATAAGTACCATTCAAAAGGAGATACTGGGTATACTGTGATCTTGTTTCCTTACCCTCAGTATCACTAGTTTCTTTCTTCCTAAACATGTGTTATTATCATTATCATGAATAACTAAAGGTTATACTGATTTTTAAATTATTGTTTGGCTAATAGTATAAAGAAGTCTTTGAAAGATATCATCCTGTTAAAGAAACAGCAATTTGTTTTTGTTTTCTTTTTTTTTACTGAAGTATAATTGACATATAATATCATATCAGTTTCAAATGTACAACATAATAATTTGACATTTACATACACTATAAAATGATCACCATAGTAGATCTGTCACTGTGCAGTTAATACAATCTTATTGTTTATATTCCCTGTGCAGTAAGTCCTCATGACTTACTGATTTTATAAGTGTAAGTCTGTACCTTTTGATCCCCTTTACCCATTTCCCCCACCCCACCCCACTCCCCAATTTCTTTATCCATTCATCTACTGTTGGACACTTGGGGAGTTCCATATCTTGGCTATTGTAAATAATGCTGCAATAAATGTAAGGGTGCATATATATTTTTGAGTTAGTGTTTTCTTTTTTTTTGTCAGATAAATACCCAACAGTGGAATTGCTGGATCATATGGCAGTTCTATTTTTAATTTTTTGAGGAACCTTCATACAGTTTTCCTTAGTGGCTGCACCAATTTTACATCCCCACTAACTGTGCATAAGGATTGCCTTTACGCCATATCCTCACCAACACTTGTTTCTTTTCTTTTCTTTTCTTTTCTTTATAACAGACATCCTGACAGGTATAAAGTGATATTTCATTGTGGTTTTGACTTACATTTCCCCAATGATTAGTGATGTTGAGCATTTTCTTTTTTTTTTTTTGGTGTTTAAAACTGAAGATTTATTTAAAATTTTTTTAATATAATTTATTTTATTATCACTAATTTACAATTACATGTGCAATATTACGATTATTAAACTACCCCTTCATCAGGTCCCCCCCACCAACCCCATTACAGTCACTGTCCATCAGCGTAGTGAGATGTTATAGAATCACTACTTGTCTTCTCTGAGTTGTACTGCCCTCCCCGTGCCCCCCAACATTACATCTGCTAATCGTAATGCCCCTTTTTCCCTCTTATCCCTCCCTTCCCGCCCATTTTCCCCAGTCCCTTTCCCTTTGGTAACTATTAGTCCGTTCTGGGGTTCTGTGAGTCTGCTGCTGTTTTGTTCCTTCAGTATTTTTTCTTTGTTCTTATACTCCACATATAAGTGAAATCATTTGATACTTGTCTTTTTCGGCTTGGCTTATTTCACTGAGCATAATACCCTCTAGCTCCATCCATGTTGTTGCAAATGGTAGGATTTGTTTCTTCTTATGGCTGAATAATATTCCATTGTGTATATGTACCTCTTCTTCTTTATCCATTCATCTACTGATGGACACTTAGGTTGCTTCCATTTCTTGGCTATTGTAAATAGTGCTGTGATAAACATAGGGGTGCATATGTCGTTTTCAAACTGGGCTGCTGCATTCTTAGGGTAAATTCCTAGGAGTGGAATTCCTGGGTCAAATGGTATTTATTTTGAGTTTTTTGAGGAACCTCCACTGCTTTCCACAATGGTTGAACTAATTTGCATTCCCACCAGCAGTGTAGGAGGGTTCCCTTTTCTCCACATCCTCGCCAACATTTGTTGTTGTTTGTGTTTTGGATGTGGGCCATCCTCACTGGTGTGAGGTGATATCTCATTGTGGTTTTAATCTGCATTTCTCTGATGATTAGTGATGTGGAGCATCTTTTCATGTGCCTGTTGGCCATCTGAATTTCTTTCTTAGAGAAGTGTCTATTCATGTCCTCTGCCCATTTCTTAATTGGATTATTTTGCTTTCTGTTTGTTGAGGTGCGTGAGTTCTTTATATATTTTGGATGTCAACCCTTTATCAGATACGCTTTTATGAATATATTCTCCCATACTGTAGGATGTCTTTTGTTCTACTGATGGTGTCCTTTGCTGTACAGAAGCTTTTCAGCTTGATATAGTCCCACTTGTTCATTTTTGCTTTTGTTTCCCTTTGCCCGGGGAGAGATATGTTCATAAGAAGTTGCTCATGTTTATGTCCAGGAGATTTTTGGCTCATGTTTTTTTTCTAAGAGTTTTATGGTTTCATGACTTACATTCAGGTCTTTGATCCACCTTGAGTTTACCTTTGTGTATGGGGCTAGACAGTAGTCCAGTTTCATCCTCTTACATGTAGCTGTCCAGTTTTTCCAACACCAGCTGCTGAAGAGGTTGTCATCTCCCCATTGTATATCCAAGGCTCCTTTATCAAATATTAATTGACTGTATATGTTTGGGTTAATGTTTGGATTTTCTATTCTGTTCCACTGGTCTGTGAGTCTGTTTTTGTGCCAATACCAAATTGTCTTGATTACTGTGGCTTTGTAGTAGAGCTGAAGTCAGGGAGCGTAATTCCCCCTGTTTTATTCCTCCTTCTCAGGATTGCTTTGGCTATTCGGGGTCTTTTGTGGCTCCATATGAATTTTAGAATTATTTGTTCCAGTTTATTGAAGAAAGCTGTTGGTAGTTTGATAGGGATTGC
>JAVSCE010008887.1:0-201638 GCA_032199065.1 Smutsia gigantea
AAGGAGGAAAAGAAGATACCTAGTCCAGAGGTTCTTTTTGGAAGGTTATTTTAAACTTGGGGGAATTTAGGGGCAAGAGTGTCACATAAAGGGCAGGGGGTCCTTTCTCGGATGGAAAGGGAATAGGAAGGTTAAAAAAAAAAACATTTCAGGATAAGAAGCAAGTCCACTGAGCTACACATAAACACTGACCTAGGACTATTATGAGGAAGTTCATTTGCAGGATTCATTTTCCCAGGCCCAAGTGACCTTGATAATAGATTCCTATATTAACTCTCCAGCAATCTCTAGAGCAAGACCAGGGCAAGGAATCAAGCAGCAGCCAGGCAGTGGGAACGCCTGGGAAGAGCCGAAGGGAAGCGCCACTCCCCAGGACTCTGAACAATGCTTTCACGCCAGGGCCAGCCAGGACCAGCCAGGACCAGCCATCCCTCCACCCGTCTCTCTCTGCAGACCTCGTTGGCAGTCGCCTAACCCCACGGTCTGGGGCAGCTGCAGCAGCTCAGCAAAGCAGGCCCCGCCACAGGCACCATGCAAGGCCAGCTCAGTCAACTCGGTGTGGGCAGCAGCCCCCAGTGTAGGCCCAGACGACCCTGTCGGGGAGGGGCGTGCCTGAGAGGCAGATGGGGAATCAAAGTGGAAGCCAAAGAGGACCGCTGTGAGCATGTGCCCTTGGCTTTTTCCAGAACAGGGCAGAGGTACTCCGGTCCCCTGGGCTGGCCAGAGGAAGAGATACAAGTAGTTCAGAACTTGAGCCAAGGAAGGATTCATAATCCCGAAGCCAGAAGTGAATCATGGAGCCTGATGAAGGAGGATGCCTCCAGAACAGAAGAAAATAGGAGAGGGAGTGTGGGCAGAGAAGGCAGAACAGAGAAAAACAAAAGACGCCCCCAGCCCCATCCCCAGCATATACCTCCTCACTCTTCTTGTTGTGACTTGGAAAATAATAAAAGATTGTGGGGCAGAAGTCGATAAACGGTGTTGCTCTGTACGGGAGCCTGCCCCATCCCCGCCCCAGCAGAAGCCCCAGGAGATGGGCAGGCCGGACGAACTCACCAGATGCTGCATGCGAACAGCCTCCAGAGGGTAGTCCCCTTTGGCCGTCTCTCCAGACAGCATGATGCAGTCAGCTCCATCCAAGACTGCATTGGCCACATCGCTGCCCTCAGCCCGGGTGGGACGTGGCTTCTTGATCATGCTCTCCAGCATCTGGGAGGGGACAGAGCATTAGTGAGACACGGCCTGGGCTGTCTTCAGAAATGAATGAATGCAAGCTCATTCCCTGAATAGTGTTTATGTGGGGTAGGGTCCATGGGAAGAGACCAGGTAGCCTCCAATGCTTTCAGGGAGAGGCACATGCCTGCGTGGCACAGATGACAGGCTTCCCAGCTCGGTTGCACCGCCCAATCATCATCTTCTGTGCGAGGAAGACCTTCTCTGCAGGAATCTCGATGCCTAGATCACCACGAGCCACCATGATCCCATCGCTGGCTTCCAGGATCTCATCAAACCTGACAGGGAAGGTGGGGAGAGAGAGGGGTCAACAAGACTGCAAGCATGGTGACACGCAGGAAGGCCTCCTGGGATTCTGACTTAGCTGTCCTCGCACCAGGACATCCATCCATGACATAAGCATGGGTGCATGGCAATGGTGGGGTGTTCAGCTACCTTAGCCCCCAAAAGTGAGCCAGCGGTTCTGCCTACTGGGCTTCAGCACCTGTACGGATACTGCACTGAGGGGGAAGAGAGGTACCGAGGTGTCCTCCAAAATCACACGGCTCATTTCCTCTCCGCCTGCCTCTTGTGAGGCCCCTCTTAAGCTATCTCTGTGCCATCTCCACTCCAGCCAGCATTTCCAAGGCAGAAAGAGAACCTGAAGCCTGCTGACTGCTGACTGCTCCGGACACGGCCTCTTCCAGCCCAGGGCACTGTGGGCTGCTCCTTGAGGCAGCCCCCTCCAACTTGAATGCAAGAAAGAGGAGGACATGTGCTTTGCCTGGCCTGGGGCCAAGGTCAGCTAGCATCCATGCTTATCAGGATGCCAGAGGGAGGACCGCAAACTGCTTGGTACAAAGGACACCTTCCCTCGGCTGAGAAGGACTGCAAGGTCAGGCAGTGAGTAGGGCCGCTGCTCCCGCCTTGCCCAGGCACACACCAGTCCACAGGAGTGGTTCTGGGGTTTTAGCTGAGCTGAGACTGTCTAAGCCTAGAGGAGAGCTCCTGCCTTCCTTTGAGACGCTGCTACCATGCCAGAGCCCGCCTAACCATCACGCCAGCTGCTCTCTCAGTGAAGACCAGGACACCGTAAGCTGCAGTGTCAACGCCAGGCTGAGTTTCTACACGGCTCCCAACTGAGGGGCCAAACAGAACCGCTTTCTCAGGGCCTGCTGTTTCCCTTCCACTGGAAGGAATGGGGAACATCCCTGGCTCCGGATCCTGTGAGCGGTGACCCTGTGCTCGCCGGTGTTGGCTCCTGAGCCTATGGGACAATGTCAAGATGCTGGCACTCCAATTACTTAGGAAGCTTAAAAAAAAAAAAATTGCCTTCAATTCCCCCTCTTAAGATATTCTGATTCAGGGGGTCTGGGATAAGCTGGGGGGCCTGAATTCTGATGGGCAGGTCGCCAAGTCTGGGAACCAGGTATTCACAGGATACACCCTGCTCTCCAGAGAGCTGGGTGGGGCTGAAGGAGGCCGGGACGGGCGGGGGAACTTACCTCCGAACTCCCTCATGATTCTCAATTTTGCTGATTATCTTGATGTTTTTTCCTTTATCTCCCAGGACCCTCCTGACTTCATGGACATCGGATGCCTTGCGGATGAAAGATGCAAACACCATGTCTACATCCTGCTCCACCCCGAACTGCAGGTCCTGGATGTCCTTCGCTGACACAGCGGGCAGGTCCACAGCAGCCCCGGGGAGGTTCACACCCTTCTTGCTGCCCAAGGAGCCACCATTCTCCACCTCCGTCACCAGGTAGTCGGCACCTGTGCGAAATGGGGTAGGTAGGGGAGGAGAGCCAGGAGGGCATGTCCTCACCGGAGAGGGGCACATCAGGGGCCTGGGAGCCACAATGCCAGAGTTCAAACCCCAGCTCACTGTGTGGCCTCGGGCAAGTCAATTACATTCTGTGCCTCAGTTTCCTCACTTGTTAAATAAAGATAATACGAGGTCATTTTAAAACTTTAACAAATCATCATGTAAAATGCTTAAAACAGTGTCTGGCACTGCAATATTAGCTGTCCCTCGCAGGCACACTGGGGTCCCACGTCATGCTGAAGAGTAGAGGGTGGAAGCAGAAAGCCAAAGCAGTGAAGATGGATTAAAAAGGTACCTTCTCACGTGCTCCCCAAGAGCACGATTAAGCTGGACTGCTGGCGGTTAAGGGTAAGGAGTTACAACAAAAGGATTCCTGAGAACATACAGACTCGATCCTGCTGCCAAGTAAGCTTCCTGTCTCCCTTGTGTCGAGGCAATTTAGAGATGGGAGCTGGTTTTAGACAATTAGACCCAGACTCCAGTACATACCTTTCTCCTTCACCTGCAAAGAAATAAGTCCATCATCCACGTAGATCTTGCTGCCCACTTCCACCACCTTGCAAATGTTCTTGTAGTCCAGCCACAGGACGTTCTCGTCACACTTTTCCATGTAGGCATTATCCAGAGTGATCTTGAGAGTAGCTCCTTTCTTCAGCTCCACCTCCGCGGTGCCACTCTACAGACAAGAGAATAAGCCACGGGTCCAAACTGCGCAACTCAGGCCCTCCTGGCAGGAAAAGAAAAGCTCTTTTCCTGGAACAATACTCAACCAAATCTCAGCCAGAAGTAACAATAAAGCTTCTTCCTTTGGGGGCAAATGATCATATTATCTAACTTAGTATATTCCAAGGAAATCACTGAAGACAAACCTACAATGTTTTACCTGCTCTGTTTAGTGACGGGGGGAAAGAGACAAAGAAATTGCTCAACAAAGTCAAAGATATGGAGGTAGGTTTTGAGTAAAAAAGCTTCCTCTCTGGTAAAGTTTCTTAGTGAATAGATGAAATTAACTTTTTTTTTACACTGATGTATAAAACCCTCGTTTATAGACCTGACGTCTGAGGGACATGGCTTCACAGGGTGAGGCTGCTGAAGACGCCCTCTCGCTTCTCCCCAGGATACTCACGCCCTTGATGAGCCCCGTTCGGATCTCGGGTCCTTTAGTGTCCAGGGCCACAGCAACTGGCCGGTAGCGAATGGGATCAGACGCAAAGCTTTCCGTGGCGGTGCGCACGTTCTTGATGGTGTCTGCGTGGTACTGGGGGAAAGAAGGGAGACAAGTGTCCTCCCATGTACTAAGATCTAGCCCCGGAGCTGAAACTGACCACCCAGGGAAGACCTCTGGATGTCCTAGACATCCCCTCTCTTCCCTCATCCAGCCTCAGCACCACCCATTCACTGAGCACCCTCTTAACTGCTCATTTCACCCTCTTTGCCTTCCTCCTGCTTCTAGCCCAGCACTAATTCATTTAGGGGCAAATCTTGGGAACTTAAGGATATTGCCACCAAAATCTATTGAAGGGATGGTATAAACATGTCTCAACATAAAAAATGCTTGTCTCTCTTAATTTCCCCAGGACTCATCAAATACCCTCCGCAATTAAGGCAGACAACTGGAGTGGAACACCTGAGGACTTGTGTGGGAGAAGACTTGTCTGGTTATCATCAGTGTCAGTCTCACAGATTTAGTAATTGTGAGATTTCCCTCTACTGTTTCCATCTACAATTCAAATTCAAAGTTACTTACTTAAGCGAACAATGGCCAAAGCTAAATAACATATTGCTGAGGTCATGCAGACCTGGTTTTCACAATCACTTTCTAGAGTGTGGTTAGAGAGAAGTTGAATAGGGAAAGGTGTGAATATGCCTTTCTCTGAATTAATTGCCCTTAGCTATTTCCCACTTGCAACAAATCCTGATTTCCATCTTCTTTCTTAAAACCTTTCTCCTTTTCCATTTACCATCACTGTTTGACCAGAAGGACGACTCAGAGGCAAGGCGTCAGATCTCAGGGGATACAACCTTATGACACTGCCGGTAACGGAGGCCTCAGCTCTGTGGGCCTTGTCCCTTAACCACTACTTTCCAGGAGAGCAGCACCTGGCCGGAGGAGAGTTGAATCTCCAAGGATGGCCCTACCTGAAGCTTGTGTCGAAAAATTTTCTGCTTCTGATCCAGGCACACCCTATGAAGACCACTGCCCTGGTTTTTGGAGGTAGAGGTCCATACCATAAGTTATGAAAATTTCTTTCTATGGCTTGCAATAAAAATAGTATAGAACATAGAAATAGCTTTTTAAAAGGAATGGGTGTTGAATATTGTTAAATATTCATCAGAGTTGATGTGAGGAGTTAACAGAATACATGCATTAAGTCCCTAGAAGAGAGATGAGCATTGACAAATCATTTAATAAGTGTTACCTATTATCACCATCTTGTTACACTGAGCATTTTGTTTAATCCCAATGTGAACTTTGTGTTCCCAGAGTAAAATTTACTTGGTATGGGTCATGAAATTCCTTTCATAAACGACTGGATTTGGACTGTTAAGTTTTATTTATGCTTTCTGTATCTTTCTAAGTGAGACTGGTACTAACTTGTCTGGTTTTGGTACTGTCCTTGTCTCATCTTACTATCAGGTTATGCTGGTTTCAAAGAACATACTGGGAAGATCTACACTCCTCTAGGCTCTGGAATAGCAAAACAAAGGACTCAACTCTTCCTTGAAGGAGACAGAATTCAGCCACCGAACCACTGGACCTGGTGTTCTGAGCAGAGCTCAACTTTGTTACTTAAAAAATTTCTTAAGATTGTTAGTCTTTTCATATTTTCTTCTTGGATATTTATCTTTTCTTGGAAAATAAGTCAATTTCATCTCAATTTATAGAAATTAAGGTGTAAGTCTTTGTGACTTTTAAACTCTCTTCTAATGTACAAGAAATACTGCCTTTTTTCTTCAGTCCATTTTGCGCATCCTTATTCTTAACCAGGTTTTCCAGAAGTTCCTGTTTTACTGTTTTTTTGTTTGTTTACCCTGAAAGAATCAACTCTTGGCTTAATCTGTCATTTATTTTCTATTTCATCATCTCCTTTCCTTCACTCCTTTAAGGTTATTTTAGTTTGTTTCCCCCTAGTGCGTTTTAAGTATTCCATTTTCTTTCAGATTTTTGCTTTCTGTTAAATACAGTTTGAGTCTCTAAGTTTTCTTGCTGACTATATTAGATTTTATTCATAATTTCCATTAAAAAATGTCACAGAATATAGTCTATAGTATTTCTCCTTCATGGAACTTGAGGTTCTTTTGAGGACCTAACAGGTTTTATAGCCATGGACATTTAAAATAACATGTTTTGGTCTTGGGGATGTAAAATCACGTATTATGTACATAACCAATTAGATGATTCAGTGTTACTCAAATCTTCTGTATTGTCCTTTAGTTTGTTTCTGGGAGGTGCACTGAAGTGTTCCGCTATGGCTGTGCCCTTGCAGGATGTTATACCAAGTGGTAACGAATCCCACCCATCGGTGTTGTCTTTGCAGAAGGTTCCAGTGTAGATTGTTTGAGAGTATTTCTGGTCAATGCAGCATTATGGGACCATACATTCAGTAAGAACACATCTTGTCCAAGAGAACTGCCAAAAGTGGGGGCTAGAGACACTGTGGCCAAGCTGTCCAAACATCAGATAGCGAGAGTGGATGTCCCTCTGCCACTCACTCTGAGGAGGAGAAAGCAATTCCAATGTTTTGCTTAGAGGAGTATTTAAAATTGTCAAGAGCTGGAAAAGCATGTCCCAGCTGCTAGTCAAAGATGCATATGAATTAAGAACCCTGACGTGCAAACTAAAACTGTTCATATTACATCATGTAAGTTTACAAGAATTTCAGATCAGTTTCCAAAACCCTAATCCCAGGGACAACCTCATCCTGGTCAAAAACCTCAAAATAAACTCACAAGAGGGAATAAGACTTAAAGCACAGAT
The DNA here is from genome assembly GCA_032199065.1 of Smutsia gigantea. NCBI lineage: Eukaryota > Metazoa > Chordata > Mammalia > Pholidota > Manidae > Smutsia > Smutsia gigantea. Next base: position 7,020 of record JAVSCE010008887.1, read on the forward strand.
TATCTCCAAATGTCTCTTGTAGTTTTTAAAAAAACCAAAATCCCCAAGCCAGCTCCCCTCTCGCAGGTGCAGCAGACACCCCTCCCCCTTGCTGTTTCAGAGCTGCATGGTTGTTACTTTACTGGATGGAAGAGACCAGAAACCCTCGTTAAAGGTCAACTTCTTTAAATCTATTTCTGCTCCTTCTCCTGCACACAGAAGACCCTGGCACACTCCAGCAGAAGGGATCAGCAGTGAACTGACCTCTTCTGATGTCTTTAGCTCTCTCTTTGGGCTAACTTGCGGAGATTCCTGATGACTTCTCTGAGAACCCTAGCCTTTGGAGAATTATAAATGTCACCATGGACATGTCTCGACCTGCCTGAGATGCCAGCTAGCAGCTCCTCTGGACTTAGTCAGGCCCCCATGACATTTGGAGGCCGGCGGCCTGCCCGGCCATAGGCTGTTTATGGAACACAGGTTAGGGAACCTCTGATGAGTAGTCTCATGTTTCCAGAAAGGAAGAATTCACCTCTAGAGTTGCATTTCTGAAGGCATTATTTTTAGTCTAACCTTAACACCAACTTTCAAATGCCAGGAGGCAACCCCTCACTACTTGATTAACCAAGGTAGCATTTTCTTTATTCCGAACAGAAAGTACAGAAGTCAAGAGTGCAGGAAAGTGTGCCTTATCCATAACTCCTATATCAACGCCGGTATGAAATCCCATGGCCTATGGTTAAGCTTTAAGGTTTTTAAAAGGCACTGTCCCTCAGGGAGCCCCTGTACTCCTTCCTCTAAATGAGTTTGCTCTGAACTTGGGAACAGAAGCAAGAATGGAGCATTTCTTAAGAGCTGCCACCTGGTCCCTGGGTAAGGCTTTTGTCCAAGGGTCATGTCAGCTCATAAAACAGCCCCAGAAGTACTACATTCATAACAGGCTCCTGGGGCAAGTGTGCTCACTTTTTAAAAAACTTTACCATTATGTACGAGGACCCACTGGGACGTGATAGGAGCACAATGCTGACGATGTGGGGTACTATATGCCAGAAATTATTCGTGTATTACACTCAGTCCTTAACGTGCAGTAGTAGAAACCTTCCTCCTGATCTGCCCAGTTACCTTGGATCTAAGCCAGAATCAATCTGCAAGGTGACCTTTTGGTTCATCACTGCAATATGAGCTGTTACAGAAACCCTGGGATAGGAATGTCCAGCACTGGCCATGGACCCTAATGCCTTCGAGGGGTTTCCAGCAGAACCCTTCCACACCCTCCCTTGTGAGGACTAATGGCGGCACAGGTGTATGGCTGACTAGGGATGGGATAGTGAAGACAATGTTCCCATTGGCTGTAAACCCCCAGACTGTTGCTTGCTTGCTGCTCTGTGACTAAATGAACACTGCATCCCCACTGCTTCTCACAAGCTATCCCAGTGGCCAAATTGTCCAGCCAAGACTCACTTCATGAGTTCCATGAGAGAAGTTCAGACGAGCCACATTCATTCCAGACTTAATCATCTCCTTCAACATTTCCACTGATCGGGAAGCTGGGCCTAGTGAAAAAGTTTTAAAGTTGTAAGTGTTATAATACTTTAAATTTGATTAAGTCTGATGAATTCTTGATATTTTATTTTTTCCCTAAATTTGTCCTCCCCCAGTTAGCTCAAAATTTGTTCAAAAGCATATAAGTGACTATTACTGCTAGCCTACTCTCTTGACTTAGGGGGACACTTCTAGTTCCTTCAAAGTCTACAGGCTCCTCTCTATTTAGGAAAACCTAGGTAAGACTTAGCCAGCCCTCTTTTGCTCTCCCTGAAGCCCAGCCACGTGTCTAAACACAGAATCTTGGTTGCAAAGAACATGTCAAAAACATCTTTCCTAGGTCTCTGAGATGCCCCTACAAAGATCTGCTAAGGAAGATACCCACCAAAATTTGTCTTAAGTAGCAAACATAAAGCATACTAACTCTTTACTGCAACTTCCTATGACTCGAGATCCCATGAGAACATGTGTAGCATCTTATTCAGCTAACCCAGGTTTGCTACATTTATTTTGTCTTTTCAGGAGAGAAAATAATCCCTGTCACACGAAGCCCTTGTCTTGCAGGGGAGGGGCTGTAACTACTCACCGATGGTACAGATGATACCAGTGTTCCGGGCTGTGATGGGCGGTGAGTCAATGTCCAGGCGGCACATGTGCTCCAAGAATGTGTCAGCCATGGCTGCATGCAGCTGCTGGGTCTGAATGAAGGCAGTCCCAACATCACTGTGAGGCTTCGACATGGCTTCTGAGGTGTTGGGTCCAGAGGAACTGAAGAGAGAATGATCTGCCTGAGAAGTCTGTGGTGGTTAATAGACCACGACTAGAGGGTTTCCTGCTTACACATTAACTCAATAAGTGTGCTTTGTGCACAAGCCACAAGGGGCCCCACACCATACTCTAGCTACCTGGGTGCTCCTCCAATCAAGCAAAGGGCTCTCATGACCATGAGCAAGTGGAAAGGACCTTAAAGAACAAGTTAAAACCTTACCCTATGCATGGATTACTTCCCAGGCATCCACTATAAGCAGACCTCACACTTCCCTTACAAGCTGCTAATACCTACCTTGACAGTGTTCTCCTAATCCTGTAAATAACATCATTCTACATGCACTGAAGCAGCTTCCTCAAAAGAAGTTGTAACCAATCTTCCAGTGACATAAACAACTGACTCCTAGTTCAGTACCTAGGTAAATCTAGATCTTTGTATAAAAAGTTGTCTTAAAGCTTCAAACATCTGCCATGCAGTGGGGCACCCACACTGCCTCTTCATGATCCCTACCCAAACTCAAAGTGACTTTCCTGATTGTGAAGACAACCACCATCCAGACAGGCCTGGTTCCGGTGGCCTAGGTTTTCACTAAGCAGAATACCACCTAAGTTCATTTTTCGACTCACTCTAGGCCCGAGAGGAGGTCCTGACCCACTGACAGGCAATGAAAACCAGTCCCTGGACAGAAAGCAAAGTTAACCAGAATCCTGGATGCCAAAACCTTTTGTCCCAAGAGTCTGTACCCAAAAAGCACTTCTACTTTTTGTTAGGAGGACTTCAGGATGTGCAACCACAGTGGCACAAGTCTGGCTCTAAAAATATTACAAATTAACAGGCCAGCTGCAACATGAGGAAATTAAGACCGCTTGTCAAATCTTTTCCCCAACTCATTTTCTGGCGCACCATCCTGATCCCCTTTCTCAGCCGACACTATCCCCAGTAACAAAGAACATCAGTTCCAGATAATTAACCAGCCAGGGTCACAATACTGACAACTGCCTGACCTTTGCTTTTCCTCATTACTGACTTACAACTAAACTCACTCAGCTGGCTAGTTGGCAAATTAGAAACAACTTGAGAAGCTCCCAGGCATTGTCTGAAGACTGTCAGGTAAGGATGGGAACCTGGGCTCGATACTCATCAGAAGGTATCCCTTTCCTCAAGTCCTCCGACCAAGAGCTACTGCTAAAATCCCCGAGCCTAACCACTTCAGCTCATGTACAGAAATGGGAACAGCCCCTTTAGCTCTGCCCCACCTCCTGCTCCAAATCAAGGCATCCCCACACACAACCCCAACTCCTTCTCCTCCTCCACCTCCAACTCTGTGGCCTCTCCAGAACCTGGAAAACAGCATGCATCTACACCCACCTCTGCTGTCCTCAGGAATTCTGGTAAAAGACCAAGAAGCTTTGTCACGAGCAAACCTTCTGTCAGTTACTGAAAACTAATGGTTACAAGTCCTCAACTACAGAATCTAAAACTTAAAAAATGGGGAAATAAGGTAGCAGTTAACTACTCCACATGGTAGATGCACCGTTCCTTTCAATGTGTATTCCCTAACTCCTGAATATATACCAGCTACTGGAATGAAAACATCAACTCTCTCCTCTGTGACAGAATTGGTTTTCTATCTCTTAGCACCTCGTAGCTGGAGGTATTCCAGAGTTCGTTGAATGACCTCTCAGTGGTTCTTAATGTGTTTTTGTCAAAGTCAAAGTTATACCTCCCTCATCCCACCCCAAATGAGAAACTTCTGACAGCACAGCCTGGGTGGCCAGGGTCCCTTTACCTGCCCCCATGCAGGTCTTACGTAACTTTAAACATCAAGGGCTTTCGTTAAGTCTGACTGTTAGGGACCACTACAGAAGAGATGGTACCAGGTGGTACACCAAGCTGACTAGAACACAAAGGCCTTGCTGCAGCCTCTTAATGGAGAGGCATCCAACCCAAGGACTATATCCTAAACAAAGTAAGATCTGAACGAGTGGGTTGGAGTAACTAACCCCTCTCTTCTTAAAAATTATCAGCTGGCTATTCTCTAAACCTGAGACATTAGGGTGTCCTTGCAAAGACCTGGCTGGGGCCACTGATTACTGGGTCATACCTTGTGCTCTCTGGGCTTGGGCTTCCGGTGACATAATGCTCTTTTTTTGGCTGAGGGTGGCTCCTTGGCCCCACTTGCAAAGACCGCTCGGAGCTGAGTAAGGTTTGCCCTGCAGAGCTGTACAAGGATTAAGGTAAAAGCCGAGTGTAACTAAAGCTCTTTGGGATAATAGAAAAATTACTTTAATAACCAGGTATTCAGGAGATAGCTGCTCCTAGAGACTCAGCTATGTTAGAAAGAAAAACAAAGAAGCCTCCCAAGAAAATACCAAAAAAATGAAAACAGAAAATTTGCAGGTAAAAGGTGAGTTCTTACTGGCTCTTCTGTGATGCTTTTATCTCCTCCCCTAACACCCAAAGAGTGCCTTTCTGCCAGCGTATCTTTACTGGTGTTTTACTACTCTTTCATTCCTCTGTACAAGAACCGGGTCCTTCCCTTTTTGGAGGGGGAAGGGGCTCTGAATTAAACATACATAAAAGGACTGGAAGGCTATCTACCAAAATATTAACAGCATGTTATCTGGGTGGTAGGATTACAACAAGACTTTTTCTTCTCTTTACTAATAAATTTACTAATATGAAATACTTTTATAATAAGAAAAATTACAAATGTACCTCTTCCAAAAATTATATATTCACAAGCATCCTGGTAAGTGTTGGAATTAAAACAAATGTGAAGCTGCCAGTTCCATTCAACTGTGGCCCTATGCACTTCAGGAATACTGTTTGATGTGGCATGGGTGAGATAATGCATCTAGGTCCCAGATTACATACACATTGTAGGAAAGTCTCACTGGTTTAAGAACTTGATCCGTTCAGAACCACAAAGCAAAAAAAAAAAAAGTTTATATAGTCCATAGGATACTTCTATGCCAAAAGGCTGTTAGTACATGCCCAAATCCAGCAAACTTCTTTTCCTGTTTAGTCTCTCCTCAAGCTTCACAGCAAAATATTTCTGACAATGATGTTCTGGTGCAGAAGGGCTGCCTCCGGGACCGGGAGACGCCATTAGCATATACAGTTATATTGGGCTCAAATGCTAACCCTACTGCACCACCTCAAATTACATCTGAGGTTTATAAGCTCTGATCTTTTGTGCACCCAGGCTATGAAGTACAAAAATTAATGAAAATTTCTTGGGCATTTGAGATCTACACACCAGCCATCAAAAAAGCTTGTTTGACAGCAAGTCCGTCCAGGCTCCTATAAGATCTCAACATGTCCTTGCAACCCTCTAGCAAACCAGAGACCTCCTATCATCTCATCCCTGGGTCACCAACTGATCTCTCTCCACTCAGGCTGTGCCCTGGGGCTCCTCTTGCAGGGAGGGACCTCTGGACTCCCGGTACAGAAGGGCTGCCTCCAGGACCTGGAGATGCCACCAGCAGATACAATTATATTGGACTCAAACACGAACCTTACTTACAGCACCATCTCAAATTAATTCTGAGGTTTATAAGCTCAGCAGCCTCAGCCCTGGTGTCTCAGGGTGGGCCTTTGGACAGAGCCTGCCAGGACATGCGGCCCAGCGTGACTCACTACTGCACCCTCCTCCTTGGGAGGCACAGACATGCAGAGCCGACCTCCAGCCAGCAGTGGAAGCCTGGTGTATCCGCTGGCGGCAGCAAATGCCATGCCCACATACAGGAGCCTTATTCTTGAGCCTGAGCCCCTGCAGGAGGATCTTCCTCAGAAACATTTTCTCCTCTGTTAGAAAGAGACACCATCAGAGGCCTCAATGCGGGCCAACAGGCTGGGGCCAGCACAGCCCAGGTTCAGCTCTTCAGGGCCTAGTCCTGCCTTCTTTCCCTTCCCATCTCCCAACCCCCCTGGTTCTCTACATCTACAGTCTCGTTTGACTCGTTGGCCACTCTTTAGAAACTGGGGCGGGGGATCATATAAAAAAAAAAAACAACCAACACACCACTTCTTAGAGCCAGTACTGTGGGCAAGTTGTGCTGGGATGCACGCTTCACTCCACCAATTCTGTCCTTCACAAAGGCCTGAATCATTCTGCCCTAGTAAACCAGCTGGCCCATGAGCCTGCCTAAGCCAATTTTTAACCAGCCAGAGCTCTCGGCACCAATTCTGCTCCCATGCCAACATCACCACACAGACTATGCCAATGATGACGGCTCCTCACTCTGACATCAACTTGCTGCCTATGCCTCCAAGTCTCCAAAAGCCAGAACGAAGGCCTCTCAATTCCCTCATCTTCAGAGTGCCAGCACCCATTAGAAAGTTATCACAATAGCCAGACAAGGCATTCAGGCCAGCCTGCTCTCCAGGAGCTCCTGTTCTAGATGATGGAGCAGGGAAATATAATGCCCAAGATGGCCCTAGCAAGATCAAGGCAGCGCTGGGCCAGCCACAGAATCTGGCAATGCTTGGAGAGAACAGCTACTCATCCTGAGGCACAGAGTACTAACAGTGTCTCTGCACATGGAGCGGGACGGAGGACAAGCACCTCTGAGCTAAGAGACGTGAATGTGAAGTCCAGCAGGCTCCACAACAGAAAGCTAAGTCTGTTTTACCTGGTTACACAATACAAAACGACCCCACTGGTAGGTTTAAGTAAAATTCCCTTGCTCTTTTATTTTTTCAGGGCTAGAACTAAGTAACTTAAACTTCAAGCAGGAGCCTAAGGTCCTATTTCAAATCAGACTGTGGAATAGGGCACACAAGCTGACATTAAATGGGCCTACCCCTAAAAAGGATCACCCAACTGCAGGGCAGTTAAGTCCCAAGTCAGAGAAATGATGTCCTCAGATGCTGAGGATTTCTTCATCTGATCACAAATGCACAGAGCAGAGAAGTGGTTTCAGCCTAAAGGAGGAAGTTTGGGTGAAGCTTTTGTTGTACTGTTATGGCGCCTCCTTACTAAGCTTAAAATAACGAGCCAGTGCCGGGGCATGAAATGCACGCTCTGGAAGCAGCAAGGGACTTGGGCAATGCGTTCAGGGAGGGTCCTTCCAATTCAGGTACAAGCAGGATGGGTGATGGCCTCAGCAAAGTCACGCCCTGGCTGAGCATTTTGAGGAGGAGCTGCCCTGCACCATAGGAGAGTTGTGGAGAGGGAAGGGGGACGGAAGGAGGAAGGGCAGTGCCAGCTCTCCCGGGACAATGACCTACTTAGCATGGCTGGTCTTCCTACAGAGACCTTCATAGGGTTGCTTCTATTTTGTTTGTTTTAAACTAAATAAAAAGAGAGAAACATTAATATCTGTATTTCTACCACACAGAAATGACCACTAACATTTGGCCAGATTTTTAGTTTTTTTTTAATTGCAATTTTGCACAGCTCACCTTTCCTCCACCCACTGACCCCTCCAACCCTTCTGCAGTTGGTCATAAACTTTGACACCCAACCACCATCATGAATTTTGCATCCTTCTAGGTCATTTACGTGTGATATTATATGAGACTTAATATTGTGATTGAACCCAATGATATTGTTTTCTAAAATGCTCTAAGTTGTACAAAACAACTTCTTTTTCAGCACATTTAGGACCTATCCAGTTGGTATATAAAGCCAGTTAATCCCCATGAACGGCTGTACTAGTTCACTGCACAGGTTTATTTTCCCTATTAATCAACAATACTATAACAATCTTCCAAGTACAGTTTTGTGAGTCATGAGATTCTGTATATCCAGAAATCGAATTCCTGAATCACAGGTTTATTTTGTTTCACTAAATACTGAACTACTCTCCAAAGTGGTTTTATCCATTTACAACCTACCAGTAATATGAGTTTTTGCCTTCCCACACCTTTGTCAACACTTGCTACTGTCAGACTTTTAAAATGTTTGCCCATCTGACAGGTGACATTTGTTAATCTGCTCGCTAATGTAATTAACAAGATGGATATTGGGTATCAAAAGTCTCTATTTCCCTCTCTCTCAACTAGATCAAAACTCCCAGGGCTCCTTCAAAAGGCACATGGTTTTTTTCCTCATACACCATGGCTGACTCTGCTGACCAGTAACTGGCTTGCACACATCACCAGAGACAAGAAGAGATATCGGTTGTCTAAGTAATTATTATCTGTAAGTTGATGTAAAATGTTTGGAAGGGACAGGGCTCAGAGAATTTTTTTATGGCTGCATCCACTGAAACTGGCCCCTACTCTGCATGCTATGACCAGCAACCTCACTGCCCTGTCAGTGCTGGCCCTGCCTAACTTCCAAACACAACTTGCTGGCCTCAGGAAAGAGGCTTAGAGCTCCCCAGGAGCTTTGCCTACGGACAGAAAGTGGGGAAGGTGAGTCTCAGAGGCCACCGGAGGTAATGCAGCCTGGCTCTCCCTCCTACGTGCAGACAGGCACAAACCGCTGCAAGGGCGGGACCTCACCGCTTGGTGGCTCTGCCAACCTCCCGCTTGAGCTGGGCAGGTACACTAGGCGGCCAGAAGGCCCAACAGAGGCTGCACACCACCACCCACCATGGCTCACCTTCCCCCAGAGAGTTCTTTAACAAAGCCTCAAATAATCAGACTATTCATTTACCTAGTCTAAGGTTGGCTCTTGGTTAAAAAATGCAAGTTCCCAGAAAGTACAGTGGTAAGTAAGAATGGTTTTCGTTTAGCTCTATTTCTATGTGTGCCAGAATTGATGCTTAAAATGATGAGTCAAGATCCTGTAACACCTTTTGCCAAATAAATCACTTACACATTTCACAAGCTCCTCAACAAGGCTGCAGGAAAACTCTGCTAACACGGGCAACTCATTCTTGAGGTGTACCAATTAATAGGGATTTGACTGCAGACATCTGGAATGACTCAAATAAAGATCATGCCAAATGAGTCATTTTCCGCTACCTTAATCTCAGTCTTAGCTCTTGGCCAAAATAACACATCCTGACATGTCTTCATAAAAGCTGAAGCAAAATAACTTAAAATCCATGTAGTGTGAATCTGTAATGCAAGAGTTACATTTTTTCTACCTTCCTGCTCACAGCCATTTCCTCATTTCTTCCACTGCCTCAACATTAAGAAACGACAGCTTTTAGAAATAAAATGGCTTTTCCTGTGACCCCACATAAATGTCACAATATACAAGGCACAAAAACACTTACAAGGTGCTAGGTGACTTCTGCTTGAAGTCACAGCTACTAAATTTGCCAAGTCACTGGGGGTGCAATTCTTAAAGACCCAACAATGCTGTTAAAACTATAAACTCAACACTAAAATTATTTACTTCTAATGCAGTGTTTAAAATGAGAGCTGTACCTTAAAATTCAGCTGTATCAGATAGGAAGAGACTAATGTCCATGTATTTTAGCTCAAGGCCAGTAACTCAGAAATGAGTTCAAGGACATTCTATAAGTCATTGTTCATGTCCGCTGCAGCCCTTACTCACCAAAGGGCTCAGGAAAGTTGGTATACAGACTGCATTACCTGGGCATGGGGCTCTGCCATGCTGTACTTAAGCTCTTAGGGCATCACACAGAGCCTGGGAACCTGGGCCAACCATTTTTAACTGGGGAAATGCATGCTTCACTGTCTGACTCACTGAAAGGGAAAGAGGGGACTTTTTAAACCTGCAAAGACCACAGTTCAGTTTTCCACTCACCCAATGAAGAGAATTCTCTCAAAAGCACTTAAGTCAAAAGGTTGCGCCATCTACCCCAGACAGCCTCCCCCACCCACACACAGACCTGGTGATGGGTTACATATCCTACCCATCAGGAAAGCCCCCACCCATTTCCCAAGAGCATCCTCAGGCAACCAGAGGGCAAATTATTTGCTAACAATCCTGACCTAGGCCACCCTCAGTACTGCCAACAAGGGGCACCTGCCCCCTGCCTCTAATTCTAACATCACACTTAAAAGCCTGCTGAGCAAATCCTAGAGTTCCACCTGGAGTGGGCAGGGATGTCAAGATTTGGTGGGGGAAATCTTTCTACTACTCTTACAGCCAAACACCCAAGGCTAAAGTCATCTCCCTGCTTGCCTTTGTCTAGAGGTCCCCATCCTCAAGAGACCAAAGAGCCCCTATTTCAAGCAGAGAGTTACAGAGTAACATTACCAGTTTCTCTGTAAACACTGTACCTGCAACCCCCAGGGGATTGGTTTCCAGGAGATGGCTAGTAGTCAAAGAGCCTGACTCCCAAAGATTAATGCTGAGCATGTGTTTAGGAATGGACTGGAGAAGATGAGCGCTCATGCTCAATTACAGATTAAATAACTGTACTCAGTAACCAAAAGAACACATTTGGAGGCATTTCATTCGAGACATTTCACCAGAGATTACACTCTGCACTGAATATTCAACATATCTATTTGTATACAGATAGACGTACATATATGATACACGTGTTGTACTGTGACCCACCCTTTCAACAATCATGAGGAAAATGTTACTCCCAGTTTACACATGGGCAACTGAGGTCCTGAGGCTGAATTTCAGTTATGCTAACAAGTCAAACCTAATTCTAAAAACCTGTTCCCCGATGCCTCTGTCCCTCACACCTGAATCTCAACTATCAGGCTCGCTTGTACAGGGGAGGATCAACGTCCTGAGTTTAAGAACGCAGATAAGACGCCAAGGCATGCGCCCTTCCATGACTGGGTCTTTAAACAACCTCCAGACTGTAAGGGACTTTCCTTTTCTTCAAACCCTATGTCATGCCACCCCCACCCCCCACCCTCGCCCGGCAGGAAGTGCGAATCTTCCCCACAGCATTGTCAGTGACAACGTCTATGTTCATTCCCTAATTAGATCCAGAGCTCTGTAGGCTATGACCATTCCAGTCATCCTGGTCTTCACCCCGTCCTCCCGAAACCAATTTGGTTTTTATTGAATGAACGCAGTACGTGGCACCAAGCTCCTGCCTCCCCTCTACTCTCTCCATAACCTGCTGTAGCCGGGCCGCATCTGTCAAGCAAGGTGAGGCGGAGGCGAGGGGCCCAGGAGTGCTTCGAATGCCAGGGACGCCTCTGCGCGCACGCAGCTGCGGATCTCGACCGGCGTCAGGTGGGGCGGGGTGGGCTGGTCCCCGGCGCCGGCCGCTACGTGCAGCCCTGCTGCGGCAAGATGGAGCTCTGCGACCCCCTCGGGGCGAGCAGGGCGCCACCGCCACCCCATCGAATCCGGGGCGGCACAAAACAGAACAGCCACAGAAGCAGCCACCCTTTCTTTCCCTGCGGCGGAAAGGCCAAGGGTTACATAACTCTCTGGCTGCGCCTCGGGCCGCGGCTGCAACCTCCGGCCGCAGGGCGCCAGCCCTGCCCATCCGCGGACCTCTGCAATTCGGGCGGGGACCCCGGGACGTGGGTCCGAGGCTCCAGGGAAGCCCGAGACTGGAAGGCTGTGATGGAGAAGGGGACAGGACTGCAATGGGAGGCCATGGAGGCGGGGGATGGGGCGGAGGGCGGACGTGACCACAACTGAGGGGGCGGGGGGACCTGTGCGGAGCAAAGGAGGGACCAGAGGAGAGGCATGCGGAGGAGCGGACGTAACCAGCCTGGCGGGGAGGGGAGGGAGCAGGGCGCGAAAGGGGGAAGGGGTAGGCACGCAGAGGAAACGAGGATGCGGGCAAAGCGGCCGGAACCTGAAAGGAGGGGGCGTGGGGAGGGGAGCTAGAGAAGGAGTTTCGAGGAGAGGTTACACGGAGAGCACGAGAATGAGGGGGCAAATGGCTTGGTATTAAGCGACAAAGGGAGGAGGCGAGCGTGGGAGCGGAGGGGGAGGGAGAAGAGGAAGGGATCAGATTAGGATGGGAAGGAAGGCCAGGATGAACCAGATCGAGGAGATAGGGAGAGAGGCGAGGATGGGACCAGAAGGGGCGCAGGAATTGCGGCAGGAAAGGGGTTGGCTGACCCATCTGTCTTTGGAAGAAACAGGAACTGGGGGCTTTGAAGAGCAGGACTGAAGCGTGAGCAGACTTTCTCCTCTCTCCAGACCCTTGCCGGGTCCAAGATGCCCAGAATGCTGCTCCACCTCCGGTATGGATGCCGCGAGTACGCAGGCAGGACAGAATTTCGCACCCCGGGAGCACCGAGCCCAGGTGGGACAGACGGTTGAGCCTCGCCCCGCTCACCTCCGGCGTGGTCCGGTTCGAGCTGCACTGCCGCTGCACACTAGACCAGAAGCTCAGCAGGCTCGCAAAGCGTCGCTCTAGTGCCGGCCTCCGCAGGCTCAGCCTCAAGGTTATCCCGGCTGCAGGGCGGCCGCGATCCCTCCGCCGCCCCGCCCCTCGCCCAATCCTGGCTCCCGGCTGGCTGGGCCCGCCCCTCAGCGTCCTGGCTGGGCGCAGTCACCTTCAGTAGGAAGCGCCGCGATGTCGTAACGGGTAGTAAGATCGCCCTTTTGCGAGGACTACATACCGTGGCGGAAGGACACGGCACATAAAACTATCAGCATTGTGCACTATCAAGGCCAATGGGGAAGCGGTGAGGCGTCAGGGCCCGCCCTTCCTGACCCCCGGGCGCCGGAGCCACCTGTTGCCCCCGACTTGTAATGCTGCATGAGGGCTCTTTTCTTTACCCTCGGCACAGGCCACCCCACCTGCCCTGGCCTACCGGGCGGCGCCCAGATTTATGGGTTCCGGGGCAGCATTCCCTCAGCCCCGCCTTGCGTCTCCCCATCCCTCCGGGTGTCACCTCCAACGCACACCTTGGAGACTGGGCCGAACAGGACTTGGGCCCGAGGTGGGATCAGGAAGTGGGGAGAGAGAGAGACTCCCGGGATGGTTGGAGATCTGGGCCGCATCCTAGAAGGGCTCTGGCACTGGGCGGGAGTAGGGAGGACTAGGGAGGGCGGAGTGTGCGTGAGCCGGAGCGCGACCCCTTTTGTTCTTAGGTCTAGAAGAAGGAAGAATAAATTGGGGCCGTGAATACTTTAGTAGGGGCTGGGATCCTGCAGAGCGAGTGTCTGAGAGTAGAAAGTGAAAAGAAGATACTTAGTGCAGAAGTGACCACCAGGAAATACAAAGTCAAAATGTTAGAGCCGGTAAATCTCTACAGGAGCCAGCACTACAGTTTTCAACCTTGTGTATTTAAATCCGTATTGTTGGAGCTTATACTACATTTTTCTCCATGGCATTTTCCAGTTTCCCAGTTATTAGCCAACAGTTACGACTGCAATTATCAGTGAAACAGAGGTTAACTCCTCTCTTCATTCAGGCAAGTTTTTACAGCAGATACAATGTTGCTTCATTAAAAATTGTGAGGCCTATTCTTTCAGGTTCTTTCCTTTTCCTGGACAATGAGAACATTGGGTGTGACCTGCTCAGGCAGACAACCTGCCTGCAGCTGAATCACAGGCCTTCATTGCGTTTTCCCGCTACCTCAGATAAGCTGGGAGGAGAGAGTGACGGCCTCAAAGTAAGTTTCTGCTTCAGATACAATCTTTTAATTTCTCCTGTAAGCCTTTTCTGGTCTCTTCAGTAGATAGGAAGTAAATGCTTCGTCACTGAGGTGGTGAGAACACATAAAGTTGTTGAGAGGAAAGAAGTCATGCCCCACCATGAAGAAATCACATTCCTTTGGATCCAGAGAAAGAGGAATCACATAAATGGCCCTCTCTGGCCCCTGAGCTAAAGATAAACTTAAGTATAATGGTGGACAACACTGGGGGATGGGAGGTGTGGGCGGCACTCTGGCCATTGCTGGACCATCTTGCGTTTTAAAGCCCTAAATCTAAATATATTCCCAAGATTGAAGCGCACATGTGTTAAACTAGAGAGCTAGTGGCAAATTACTGCCCTTCAGTTACAGATGTTGATCATCCAACAGTTATAAAAATGATGTCCATAAATGACCACAGAGCAGTATAGAGGAATGCAGGTATGTGTGCGTGCGTGCACGCATGTGCACATGTGTGTGTTTGGTTAGCAATTTAATAAATTGCTAATCAAAATATCAACGATACATTCAATATGGAGGCCTTGAAATTACGTTTTGTGAGTGTATTTACAGTTATTGAAAGCAGATGGTTCTGTGAAGCTTACAGGTAATTATAAGCTACTGAAACTCAAAATAAATAAATAAATAAAAATAAAAATGATGTCCATGAAACTGGCAGAGACTAATCCAGTATATCCTTGCTTACATAAAAATGCATAGTGAAAATCTATCACATGGAGTTCAAGGTGATTATCATTGTTTTGCCAAAAAGCAGCATAATATAGAAGAAGGCTTAGGTTCCATCATATCTTAGTTTTAATTCTATTCACTAGCTCTATGGATATATCCTGTAATTTAATGTGTAAGAGACCAGATACTTAAATTGAAGACAATTCCTGCTTCATAGGGTGGGGTTTGATCACAGTATATGTGAGTACAGCACAGTGCCCAATAAGCATTCTCTTGCTTCAGGAATTGATTAGTCCTGGAGGGTTGTCCTTGTGATAGTGCCAGAACTTTCTGAATTCAGGTAACTTGGGTTGCTTCTCTCTGTGCCATCTGCTTGAATCTTTACTCCTTTGATCTGGCAGTAACCCCAGGGCTACAGAAAACTGGGGGAAACTGAGGGAGGACACAGACTCCCTTAGAGGCCAAGTCCCTCCCCACAGTCAGCCATTCCACTGTGCTCACGGACTTTGCAGGTTGGGAGGAGAGCTGCTAGATTCACCACACTGGAGTGCGAGTGAGGGTATAGACTGCTGTGTTGTTTGGATTCTCAACCACAGAACCACAAATCTGAAATTTAATGATTTAACTCTAATAGGTCATTCGGAGTCCCTGGCGAGATAGGTGTGTCAGGGAATAATACTGGACCCAATCCGGAAGCCCAAACACAATCTTAGGCACTGGTGAAGAGGGTGAGGTTATATTACAGGCTTTACCATATGTGACCCCTTGGCCTCTGTCTGAAACAGCGGCATTATTTCTCTCAGGCCAATACAGCTTTCCAATGCAGCCCATAGGCCCTGAATGTCAGGTTTAAAGCAGAAGTGCTTATCACTTTGGACTTTATA
This sequence comes from Smutsia gigantea, assembly GCA_032199065.1. Taxonomy (NCBI): domain Eukaryota; kingdom Metazoa; phylum Chordata; class Mammalia; order Pholidota; family Manidae; genus Smutsia; species Smutsia gigantea. Next base: position 22,335 of record JAVSCE010008887.1, read on the forward strand.
TACCCTTTCCAGAGCCAGACCAAGTAGGCTTTGTACTTTATTCTGTGCCATCCTTAAGACTCTCAAGATCTCTTCAGGCCCACCAAGGTGGTAGAAAATCTTCACTCCAGAGTTTCCCCCCAGAAAAATCCTGGAAAGAAGAGATGGTTCACCTTTTGAAGTTAGGGATAAAGAGAGAACAGGATGTCTGTGTATGAAAGGAAAGGCTTTATGGAAGAAGAGGAGACATGGAGTGTTGGTTAGGATAGAGATATATGGGGAGGCCATTCCAGGGGAAAGGATCAGTAAAGAATATTTTCTGAATGCAACTGTGTATCTAGGTTCCCCCTCCTGAGGAAATGCCCCATCAGTACTTATAATCAGGAGGGAAGAAGCTTGAGGAGTGCTTGCTTATTCCAGTGGAAGTACTGCCGCAGCCAGATGACCTCCAGCAACCTTTCGCTAGCCCAGGACTGCTAGGGCTCCCAGGACAGAGCATCCTCAGGATGGTTTAATCCTATCCACCAAGCTGCTCCCTTGGAGGCCCTGTGTGCTTTTCATTCTACCTACAAATGTAGCCAGAGCTCAGGGTTCCCAAGATGCAAGTGGGATTGGTAAGCAGACTCTGTCCCCCAAAAGTAACTGAGCTTTGGAAGACCAAGAAAGGCATCAGTGAACAATGGATCAAGTGTCCCCTTCCCCAGGAAGTCCTCCTGTTTCATCAAAGTCTACTTCTTCCTTGGCGCCATACTTTTAGTGCTCAGTGTCATGCTCACTGGCTACCCACTAACCCAACCACCTATCCTGGGAAGGACAGCTAGGACTAAGGAGACTTAGTCAAGAGAAAATAATTTTTGTTTAAGCAATGCTTTAACTTAAAGGATGGCATCTTTGGCTCCACTGTAGGGGATTCTGAAGCATTTGTGGAAATCCTATACTCCACAGAGAGAATGTTGCTCCTTTAAATGAACTGGAGCCTACTTTACTCCCACCGCTTCTGGGGGAGGAGGAGGGTTGGGGGGGGTGGGGGGTGGAATTGTGTGACCCATGAAGCTTCCTTCCCACCATTCCCAGATTGGTCCAGAAGCTGAGACATGTTCCAAACCTCCATCTCAGAATCTGTATTGTGAGAACCTGGCAAGTAACCGTTATGACTCAGCACCACACTCTTCCTTCTCTCCCGGAACCAGCCAGAAGGAAAGGCAGAATCAAGCAGATGGCTCCTCCCCTATGGACGGCCATCCCCACCACAAACTGAGTCATGGCCACACCCTGCCTGGATGGAAAATTACCATGAGAGGGAAGGGGGAGGTTAAACTCCAGAGTTTTTGAGTTCTCTATCCAGAAATCACAGCCATCTACTCTCCACCTGGAATTAACTGATGAAAATAATTATTTTCCTGGCCATAGTCCTTAACCATGCACAGGTCTAAATGAAGTAGGGCTGCTCGAGCCCAAGACTGTGAAACGTAGGCCTCTGTCAGCTTGTGTGTGCAGTATCTGTAATAACCTTGGCCTCTGTGTAAGATGATCTCTTTCTCAGGCCTGGCTTTCACAGGCCCCACTTCCCCACCTCCGAGGTAGCCAGGTTTGGATGAGGGAAAGGGGCAGCTCCTTCAACTCCCCTTCCAGGCCATGGGAGGATCCTTTCCAGAAACTCAAGGGCCCACCCTGCAAGTTTCCCTGCTTGAAAGCAGTGGTGGTGTTATAGGAATGCCATGGGTTTTAATTAGATTTGTTTTACACGTTTTGAATTTTTTAGATATAACTAGGTAGGTGTGGGGAAGTTGGGGTTCCTATAACTAGGATCCTCACTGAACTTAAACCACCTGTTGCTAGGCTACCGCTTCCACACCTTTAGGCAATAAGCTATTATTCTGCTATATAGAGAGCTCGGCCCAGTGCCCGATCTACCACCAGGAGAACAAGCCGGGTAATAAACCCTTTCACCCCAAAGAACGTTCTGCCGTCATTTTCTTTGGTCGCTTTGAATCCATAGCGAACTTGCCCGGGGCTGAAACCATTGGCAAGACAGTAGGGCTACCAAACTTCTCAGATTCAGAGAGTCCTGCTGCTTTTATGTGGAACACTATAAAATGGAGTATTTCATTTCATTAAATTTTATTGGGATAAAAAAGGCATAATGATGAGTATGCTATAAAAAGTGATGTCCATGAGGCTAGCTTAGGTATTTTTCTAGTAACATACACTATCTGTTCATTACTTTTCATTCCATCATTTGCTAGCACTCGCTCTATCAGATGCCAGTGATTAAGAAAAATTTTAAGAGAGGCTTACACCTGAGAAAAATCTAACAATTTCTGAAAATTGAGCAAAAATGTTGTTATACCATTTGAGTAGCCAAGCACCTAGGTTCAGGTGCTGGAACACCAGTGGGAGCAGTTTGGAGAACCTCCAGGGAAGTTAAATAGTTAAGAGCTCAGGTCCTCAAGTTGGGGAGTTTTTTGTTAAACACCAAGCACTGCCACTAACCAACTGTGAGAACTTAGAGACATCATTTTAAGATCTCTGAAGAAAAGTTGTCTTCCACCTTTGTTGTCAGGATTAAACAAAAAAAATATTTTTAAAGTTCGAAAGGCCATATTGCATAGAACCAGAACAGCAGTTCTGAAGTCAGAAGGCTGTCTGTCACTAGCTATGGAATATGGGCAAATCCCTTATCCACTGTGCCTGTTTTCTCACCTGTAAAATGGGAATAATGGTACCTACGTTGTAGGCTTGCTGTGAAGAGTTCTATTAGTATATGTAGAGAGCGTACAATGCCAAGCACTCAGTTAAGCAAGCCACAGTTTAGCAGATTATTAAAGTGCTTAGGATAATGCCTGGCACCTACCTAAGAAGAATTTAAAAACATGTTAGCTCTCTCTTATACAGATGTGTTGCAAGCATTCCCCCCAGGAGGCAGAAATTTCGGGGTAGGCTTACTGGGTCATTTACATAGTGAAGAGGTTTTTCTCCTAGACCTGAAACTAGAATGAGGCAGGAAGCTTAGGAGACTTGTAGTAGAGTCTGAATATAGTACTCTTTATCAAGAATGGGTAAGTTTAAGAACAGCTTCTACTGGAATGGACCTTAAGAACAGTACTTCCATGTTAAGGCAGGTTAGGAATTACAAAGCCAGGTAAGGAACTCAGGCAAATGTAGGGAAAATGGAGGTTCCTATGGGCAGGATCCTCACCTGACCCTAAATTACTTGATGATGTAACTGGCCTGCAGCTAGGCTACTGCTTCCACCCCTGTAGGCAATAAGCCATTATTGACTGAGTCACTGTATGAAGAGCTCTGCCCAATGCTCTGGACCAAGGCAGACTGTTGGATGCAGACATGATTCTAGTGCTAGACCTACCACCAGGAGAATAAAGCCAGGTATAAACCCTTTTACGGCAAGAACATTCCATTTTGATTTCTCAGTCTCACTGAATCCATCGTGAACTTGCCCGGGGCTGAAACCCTCAGGCGAGACAGCAAAGAAGGTTATCTCCAAAGTAGGGTGAAGGTAATGACAACAGTCTAGATAGAGCAGGCTTTGTAAATCAAGAAACTATAACAGAATTAAAAAATCTATACTTGATAAGTCAAGCTTGTTCAATGCTGTATTCTCTGTGCTTATATTGTTTCCCTTCATTAATATTTCATAAAATATTTGGCAACGTCCAATCTGTCTCTTAGAACCAACTCAAGTGTTTTGGGTATGTAAGTACAGCCTGAAAGGCCAGCAGAAGGTTGGCAGTGGGAATTTCAACAGGGAGGTACAGTTCACTGAATCAATTAGGTCTAGAAACAGCTGTCTTCCTTCACCTTGCTCACTTGGAGAATTTGGGTTTTGTTTCTTTAAGGGAGACTGCATTTCCTTAGATCTCAAATTAGAGATCAACCCAACTTCCTGCACCTGCCAGCTCTCTTCTCACCTCTCTTAAGTCCGAAGAAACACCTGGGAGGAGGAAGAGTAGGGACCCAGCCCATAACAGGGAGAGGCTAGGTTTTATGCAGAGAGCCGAGGTCCTGAGGGAAGGAAATCTAAGGTACCTTGGCCTCAGCAGTCCTTTTAAATCTTGTGGAACAGGCATCAGTGGTATTCTAATCCTCCGTTTGTGACATCTGCTTAACTGGTAAATTTCCCTTCTTTATCTAATCCATTGGTAAAAATGTTTACAGATCTGTAGCACACTACACTAAATGGACTCAGCATTGACTCCACCCAACATAATTAGTCCCAACCCTCAGGCTATCCCACTCACTCCACCCCCACCCCCATGTGGAGGCTTGGAGCAGGTGCTGGGCCAAGGCTAGTTCAGACCACAGTGATCATATCCAGTCCACAGCACCTTCCATTTTATTGTTTTATTTACAAACAGGGTGAAGTCAACTGGGAAAATCAGGAGTAGGGAGTCAGTCTAGGCCATCCAAATGTGGAGTGGTTCCTGGGTCAGTCTCCACCATGAAGGCCGCCTCTTCTATCCTTTTCCTGCCCTTGGTAATGGCCCCTTGATTCCTCAGGGCAGCCTCGCCTGCTGCTCCTGAGCCTTTTATGAGGGCAGATGGATCCTGGGGGAACGGGAGTGGTACGAGGGCTGGGGCCCCCTCAGTTTGTGTAAACCTGAGTTCCGATCACACGCATGATTTCCTTCTGTATCTTGGGGTCCTGAGTATTAATGTTGGCATCGCCCACCTGACCATCCTCATATCTGCCAAAGATAGGGCAAGTGTGAGCATAAGTGGGAGAACAGTATCAGAATAATGTCAATCAGTGGAACTGTATTCAGAGGTATGGCCATCACATCCCAAAAGTCAAAATCCTTTCTTGCTACTCTTTAGGATGAAAGAGATTGAGTTTATCTGGTTTCCTCTAAGCAGACTCTGATCTATACCCACTCCCATCCTCCAAGGGGAAAATGCCAGATCCCCTTAAATAGCCAGGGGCAAATCTCATATAACAGGAATAGAATTGCCCCATAGTCACACACCATCACACTCCCACCCTCACTCCTCAGAGTAATCCCCAAGGTACCCTCCTAGACTTACACAAAGAAGAACCGTGTGCAGACATGGTCGGACACAGGGCACACCCAGATGTTCCCATGCTTCTGGAGGTCCTTAGATGTAATCACTGGGAAGAAGGGGGCCAGAAGTTATAGATACAATGCTGAAGTTACAGAGTCCAGGCAAGGGAGGGAAGACATGATGCTTCAACATCACCCTTGCTGGATCATGTGCCAAAGCTACACCTGAAATAAAGGTTGGGGACCCAAAAAATGTGGATTGGGTGAGCTACCTACCTTCACAAAGTGCTATACAGTTTAGATTCCGACTCTGCAGGAACCTGGACTGAATGGATCGGGTCTGGAAGAGAAGGAAAGCAGAGCCAGATGGGCTGATACAGCTTTCCCTAGCAAGGCTGGGTAGCTGGTGATGGTTAGGGATAGGGATCAGGGATCCCAGCCCCCCCAACAAAACTTTACTTTTCCGTAGTCCACAGCTTCCATCTTTACATTTTCATATCACTGTATTTAAACTTAGTCCCTGCTTTTATACTTATTACAAAAGCCACATATGCCTGGAAGTGTGTTCATGTTAGAACATAACCAATTTCTTCAAATGATCTTTAAACTACCCACTTCCACAACCATTGTTTCCCCATCGATCTGTGTAGCCTAAACTTAGCCCAGGGCAAGGGTTCTGCCTCACTGGAACAGAGCCAACTAATAATACCTGGGGGATGGTATTCATCCTGTTGTATCTCTGGACCAGCTCATCCTTGGAGGGCATCCTGTGCTGTCCTTTTCCCATTCCTGCCACAGAACAACAAACCCAATTCACTCACCCATTCCTTGATCAAATTATTTCCAGAAGTGCCTACTGTGTACCAGGCACTAAGCTGGACACTTGGTGATACAGTGGTGGATAAAACAAACAAGATATCTGCCATCACAGAATTTAGTCTGATGGAGATTCAGGCAAAGAACAAGCAATTACAACGCAGTATGGCAAGGGTTGTGACGGGGAGAATCCAGAGCATTGAGTGAGCAGAAGAGGGGAACTAGACTAGCCTAGGGTTTGAAGAAGGCTTCCTGGTAACAACTAGGCTGAAAATTTAGGGTTAGGAAGAACTAGTTAAATGAAGAGGGGAGAAGTGTCCCATGAGGAGATAATAAGGCATGAAAGGAGCAATGTGGCTTAGTTTCTGTGGAGCACAGTCAATGGCAGAGGAGTGGCAAGAGATGTTGTGAAGAGGTGAGCTAAGATCAGATCAAGCAGGCCTTGTAGACCATGTAACAACGACTGGAGTTTGTTCTGAGAACGTCAGGGAATCACTGAAATGGGAAGTAACACCTGACATGAGCCAGGAACGGGCCCAGGAGAGCAGTGACATCTACACCTCAGATTGAATGCCAGGCTCAGTAAAATGATGGAGAGGAAGCAAGTAGATCAAGTCAGATCTGCTCTAGTCTCAAAGTTATATAAAACACTATGACCAGAGTCACTCAAGAGAAGAGAAAGCACAGCAGTTAAGGTGATGAAAATTTTTCCAAAATTAACCACAATGACAACAAACTTAAAAGAATCCTACTTCCTTCAGAAAGTCTTCCCAGACTTGAGAAGTGGTACTAATTCCCTCTAATTTCCACCCAATCTAAATCCACAAATCCTCCACCATCCTCACCCCCCACCCCACTGAATAGCCCTGTCTATAACATCTGTAGATTCATTCTGGATTTTTCTTATTTAAATATGAAACAGTGCCCCTACTTCCAACTCTTTTTGGCCTGTGATTAGAAATTCATTGCATTCAGCTTTACCATAGGACCTGCCATATCAGTTAGGGGGAAGGGTCTGTGTGTATATATATATACAAGACCGAGAAGGAGGTGGATGAAAATGGGGTATGATGCTATCATTGCAGGCCAAAAGCAGACCTTTATCTCACCACTCCATCCTGAAACTTTCTATTAACTCCACTCTCCTTCAGTTCTCAGTTTTGTAGTAGCCACGGTGTAGTGGTGCAGATGATAATCACTGGACTAACATAATTCACTGCTCAGGCTGTCAGTTCATCATGTACTCACACTAAAGTCCCATGACAGATATATGGCCTGAGCAAAACTCAGGACAATGAGAGCTTCAAGGCTTGAACTGCTAACTTCTTCCTCCTACAGGATACTCAGCACCCGTCTGTTTCCACCTTCTCCATTAGCCTTAACAAGTTTAGTTCTGTATCCAAACAGCATGACCTCAGCCTGGGTACTTCAGGGCAAGATTTTGAGTGAAATTCTTATTCAGGTTCTACCCCAAAGGACAAGAAAGAACAGTGTGATTTCTACAATGATCTTCTGTCAGTTTCCCAAGACCAGACCCTGAAAACATGGTCATTAGAAAAATCCCTGGATGCTTTGAGTCCAGAGTATATCAGAAGTCTAAACAGGACTAAACAAACAGATGGAGTTTACCATCTCCTTTCTCACTGGTGTTCATTTTAACCTGTGGCCAAGTTTGGAGTCTCCACTAGTAAAAATGGATGCTCTCCATTTACACCTCTCCCCAGAGGGCACCCAATGACACTAGGCTAAGGATACCCCGAAGAAGAACAGAGAAAAACCAGAGCAGAATAGGGTGGAAGGAAACTACAGTAAGACAAGAGTGGCCAAATGCTAGAGTGACTACAGTTTAAGTTGGAAATTTGTACACATTTCACTGTTACAGAGACTCTCATGTACCTATGGGGCCCCCTGAGACTCAGTCATTCAAGCAAAGCCTATCCTGTCAGACCAATACAGTGATAAGAACACTGGTCTAGAAGTTAGGAGACCTGAATTCCAGTCTTAGCTCTGCTATTCATAGCTATGTGACTCCAAGAAAGTCATTTAACTTCTCTCTGTACCCGCTTTCTTAACTGTAAAGTAAGAAGAGACTGGATGGGATGATCTATAACTCCAATTATAAAATCATAAGGTATTTTGTATCTATAATCAACCAACCTTTGCAGAGGGAGACGCATGGTGTCATATGATGTTTTTATGCAATCAGTAAAGTGATGAAATGAGATAAGAATTCAATGGAGATTTCTGGTTCCATCTGATAACTGAAGGTATTCAGGCACTTAGTGGTAAACAACAGCCAGCGAGAGAGCAGAAAAGGAGAGAATAGGGAGGAAATGGACAGGAAGAAACTTGTGGGCACTGAGAGCTAGGAGAATCTCACTACTTGCAAAATAATAAGAGCTTAATTAGACAGAAGCTCAGGCTTTATCAGGACAAAGACAGAAATTAGAGTACCTAGACAAAGAAGCTAGAAAGATTACCCCATCCCCCTACCCCCACTTTGGACCCCAGGCACAAAGAATAAGACTGTGTATGTATCCATGAGCTGACACAGACCAAGTATCCTTGATGGGGGAGACAACATACATTCAATATTTATTGGGCACTACCCCATCTGGATTAATCATGTTTGGTTCATGACACACACTATCATTTAATTATTAAGACAATGAATACCTACAGACCCAACCTAAGGACTAAATCCAAGAATTAAAATATTGCCAGTGGCTTACATCTAACTATGTGCTCCTACCCTATCTGAACTACCTGCTTCTCTTCAGGAGGTAAGCACTATCCTGAAATTTCTTTAGTTTTATCATGCACACACATACCTAAATAATGCTTAATTTTGTTTGCTTTTGAACAATATAAAAGAGGTATCATACAGTAGTTTTCTGGGCTTGCCTTTTTTAACTCAATTTATTACTACTAAAATTTTTCCATGTTACTGAATGCCACTGTTTGTTCATTACTGAATAATAAACAATTGTGAGAATATATTAAAATCTATTTATTCATTCTCCTGATGATGAGTGTTTGGGCTGTTTCCAAGATTTGCTGTGGTAAACAGCACTGCCTTGAACATTTGTGTATATACTTTTGCACATATGCAGGAATGAAAATGCTGTGTCACAGAGACAAAATCTCCTGACTTTATGAAATTTAAGACCCAACTGTGTGCCAAAGTGGTTATAACAATTATATCCCCATAAACAAAGAAACCCTGCTGATCTATGAACCCCAGCAAAATCAGAGGAATTATCAGAGTTCCTAATTTTTGCCAGTCCACAAGGGTGTCTGTCATCTGGTCTTGATTTCTTTGATTTATACAGTTGAGCATCTTTTCATACTTTTTGGTGATTTCTTCAGTGAAATGCCTGCTAATTGCTAATGTTGTTTGCTTATTTTTCTAATGGGTTGTCTTTTTATTTGTAAAAATTATTTGAACACATTTGTATTACTAACCTTCTGTGGTTGTATGTGTTGCAAATGTCTCCTCCCAGTTTATAGTTGTGTTTTTTTTTCACTTTCCTAAAGTGCCTTCTGATAAAAAGAAGTTTTTAGTTTTAATAAATTCAAACTTACCAATCTTTTATTTTTTGTAATTCCATTTTTTCTACTCTCTGGATGACTGTATAAAGTTGGAATTTGTTCCTTAAAAGTTTGGTTTAAGACTCACTTGTAAAACTATCTGTGCTTGTTGGGTTTTTCTTTTGTTTTGCCTATGGAAAATTTTAAACTACCATTTCAATGTCTTTTATACTTTTACGGCTATTCAGACTATTTCTTCTTGAATCAGTTTTGTTAACTTATATTTTTCTAGGAATTCAACCATTTTGTAAAAGTTTTCAAATAACTGGCATAAAGTTGAAAGGATTCTCCGATTAGCTTTTTAAATTTTGCTGTATCTATAGTTATGCTCCCTTTTTCATTCATAGTATTATGTGGTTGTGCTCTTTTTCTCCTTAATCCAACTAGGTGTAACTGTTCTATAAGTTTTTTAGAAGAATCATCTTTTGGTTTTTTTAGTCCTATCTACTGTAACTGTTTTTATTTCCTTGATTTTGGTTCTTACCTAAATTATCTCTTTTCTTCTACTTTGTTTGGTTTATTCTGTTGTTAAAGACTGTTTTAGTTCTGTGATTCTGGACCTACATTTTCTCTTTATACGAGTACAGTAACTTGGAGATTCCTACATAATAATCTCTAAAGAATTTAGCCTATCCCCTTCATACGGCAGACATGCAACTTGATGGCGGCTCTCCTTTATACAGAGATTATGTAGAACAAGGCCAAAACAAGACTGAAAAGGAACTAAGCCATGAACCTGGACTACTGAGAGCCCTAAGTCAGATTCGTTTTCTCAGCAGGACAAAGCCACACTCATCTCCTGACAAGAATCTGGACCTCATTCATGCCTTATCTTTGGATGAAAAAGCTTTCTCGTGCATTCAATGTGACTAATATAATACTGTGTAATTATAGACAGTTTAAATTTCATGAGGTGGTTGATAGGAAGAATAATGTCTCCTGAAATGTAAGCCAATGGAAGGGACTCAAGCTTTCAGGTGCATTCACACATAAGCTCACAAGTGCATGGGCACACATACTACCTACATGACAAACTATTGCCAACACCAAAAATGTGGTCTACAGAAAGCCTGGTTTCATCTCCCAGTTATTCCCTAACCCAATCCCAGGGCCAAGCCCCTAAAATGAATAAAACTACCCCCGTGGAGAAGAGGACAATCTAAGAGAAAAGAGAGATAACTGGACTTAACCTCTTAAAGAATCTAAATGTCTAATGAGATTAAGTAGAGAGAGAGACTATGTATGTATCCATGAGCTGACACAGACCAAGTATCCATGATGGGGGAGACAGCATAAATCATGTATTCACAATATGGATGCAATGTAAATAGAGTCAAGGTGGCCATAGAGTATTTCTTACCTGAGTATCCAAAGGAAATACTGGAGATGGGGCTCAGGTAGATGCCTTTGCCATAGGCTGCTCCATGCAGCTTGCAGGGAAACACCAGGATGAGCAATATGAGCCTGGGCCCTCCCATGGCTATATATTAGGCAGCCACAAGGCTGATCCAGCCCTCTGTCCCTCCATTTACCTTCTTACTCATTCAGGCAACTCTAGGCACCTTTTCTTGAAAAGCTGATTGGCTGAAAACTGGATGCAGGTTAACCCCTTTGCCTATGATGTACTAAATATCGACGCCTTGGAAAGTAAGGAGTAGCAGAGCCACTAAGTCAGTCTTTCAGAATCCATGTTCCTGTCCCCAAACCCTGGGATACATGCAGATTCCCAAATAAAGGAACTATGGAACAGGAAACCAGGAGGAGGGACAATAACCATTCCTTGGAATCTCACAGGACAAAGAAATAGATCTCCTGTATCAAATATCTGGATGAATAGCCACATACATTAAAAAGCTCTAAGAGGTTAATTCATCATAGTGGCTTCAGTCAGCAATTCATATTCTTGCCTACAGCTATAATCCCATTCCCAAACCACCAAAAAACACAGCCTGGGGTCATATATACAACAACCACATTTAAGTAAGGGCTCTGTACATACAGTCCAACTTCTTCCTCCCAAGGTAAGTCCCATGTCAGGCTAGATTTGAGGATTCTGAGGCCAAAAGACCTAATTACCCTACAGCAGCCTTCTCCAAAACTGAGTAGGGCAGAGTGGGGTGGAGAAAAAGGGAGAAGAAGCACAGCCTCACCTGCAGTTTGGTGTAGGATGCATTGACCAGCCCATTGCGCAGGATCGAATGCCAGTTCTCAATGTGGGACCCACTGTAAAGCAGCGTAGAATATGTGTCTCCTCATGGTATGAGGTTCCCAGGAGTACTTCCCACATTGCCACTCCCACCCATTCTCACCCACACAGGACATTAAGATGGACACAGATACATCTGGTGAAGGACATGCACATCGATACAGTCACAAGCATGTATGATGTGTGTGTGGTGTGGATAGCCCCTATATCTTAGTTTCCAGTCCCATCCTCTCTTCTGCACTTCAGCCAGTCCCATCCTAAATCCCCAGCTGCTGGTTCAGTATTGTCATTGCCTACTCTCCTGCTATTTCGAATTAAACAAATTCATCTCAAACTCAACAAATTGATTAATGATCCCAAATTGATATAGCTTTAAGAAAAGAATACCACCACTCCCTCTAAGTTACCTGTAGTATCATTCTCTCTCTCTCCTCCCACAATTGGGCATAAATTGTTCATTTCCTTCTAAGTAGTTTTCAAATCTAGCCTCTCCAATCCCTTCCTTTAACTATATTTTTTTATAAGCAAATGTCATTCTTCCTCAACTACATCATAAGTAGCTTGAGAGTAAAGATTGTACTGTATCATATGTATCTAAATATTTGTTGACTGATTGGTTGATGGACAACCAATCAGTAACACAAATCCATATACCTAAGTGAACTTGCCCTCCCATTCCCCTGGATTATTGAATCTTCAGAAAGTTTGTCCTAGTTTCTTCTGTTTATTTTTTCCAGCCCCAAACAGTAACTTTCACTCCTCTCCTTCCCATCCCTGAGAGCCTTCAGGCTTCCTCTAATCCCCAGCAGGATGGCCCCTGAGCCTTGTTCTAAGTGTCTAGAACGGCTCCCATCCCCTGCCCACCCAGTCCCCACCCTCCTCACTGGAAGGCAAAGGTGCTGCCGTAGAGTTTCTTGGCGGTCCGGAACCGAGCCTCCTTGGCAGGAGGGCTGCTCAGCAGGAGGAACTGGTGTGAGGTGTGCATGAACTTCAGCTGCTGCCCGGGGTGGGGGTGGGGTCAGGAAAACAGAGCAAAAAATGGAGATCAGGGAGGGAAAGGTTGGGGATAAGGAGCAAATCAGGCTTGCACTGACTCCAAATAAGGGGACTCTCCTTAGGCCCAAAGATTACTGTGAATGGACAAAGCCAACCAGGCAAGTCCAGAACCAAGCTGTTTGGAGCCCATCCCTATCCCTCACCAGAAGTTTAAAAACTTTAGAGGGAGAATGGTCACTTACCCTGCTGAGAGGTAGTTTGACAATGTGTGACCTGTTGCTAGAGATGATCCTAGGACAAAAGAGAAAAAAGGAAAAGAATAGAGTAAGTGTATGGTTAGGCCATCCCAGACAAAGCAGCCCCTGGGAGAATAAGCAAGGATTCCAGGCTGTCTGAATTGTGTGAAATGTCCAGATCACTATCTGTATATTCCTGTGGGTGATAGCCATAAAAATGTAAATGGGAAGCTACTGACCAGAGACCAACTAGTTACTGGGTAGCTAAACAATGGACAAAAGAAAGAGAGGGGTGGGAGGTGGGCTGCTACATCTAGGGCCAGAAAAGTAAGAGCACATCCAGAATTCATCTACAAAAAAAACAATAATTAGAAAGCAGGGGTCTGTATTAGGATGGTGACAACTTATACTTGGGATTTACCAACTCAGAACTGGGGCTCAGAAGCCATCTCGCCTGAGATCAGGGGAAGCCTGAAGGCTCTTAGGGATGAGGAGGAATGAAGAGAGAGTTACTTTTTGGAGCTGGAAAAAGAAAGAAGAAACTAGAACAGAATTCCTGAGGATGCAAGAATTGACTGGGCTATATGTAGGCTGAACTCAAAGACTAGGAGAGTATAAAGGCGTAAGATGCTGAGGGCTCAGCAAGGGAGCATTATCTCATGTTGTGGATACAGTTTGGGTTTTTTTGTGTTTCACCCATGTCCTTGTGATGCCATCCTGGGTGGTCTATGCCCGGTCCTTCCTCATGCTGAAAGGAAGCATGTTGCATTGAGGAAGTACTTATGTCATAGCTGACGAGGAAGAGAGGAAAGCTATGTCAGGCAAACAACAGAAGTCAAGATCAAGGAGGGAGGGCAGAAGAGAATGGTCAGAATCCTTGCCAGAAGGGAATAATAATAGTATGTTAAGGCTCTGGACTGTCTACAGAGGTCCTGAGGCAGGGGAAGGGGTAGAAGGGGGAAACAGGACTCTCTGGATGCACAGAAAATTTAGTTGAAATGAACAATGTTAAGTCCTACAAGCAAGGTGTTTTTAAAAAACCTCCTGGGAAACAAAACACCTACAGAGAACTTGAGACATCATGTCAGAATTTGTAGGATCTGATTTCTTGTCAAGGCCAGGTGTATCAATAAAACCCCAAGAAAAGGCAGCCATAGTATCTGTAACCTGGGGAAGGATGCTGAAACTACCTCTAAGAGAAAGCGTAGGCCCCAGGTCTAATACACACCCTGTGCACCACACCGTTACCCCTGTCCCTGGCAAGGATAAACCATTCTGTCCATACCACTGCAGAAGAGGATGGGCCAGGGGATCCAGCTTGTCCATCTGCTTCTTGATTTCCAGATATGAGCCCTGTAAGACAATGGCCATAAAGTTATCTCCCAGGAGAGGTGGAAGCCCTCCCGCTTTCCACAGACTATTAGGACCCACAACAAGGCAAGCACTGAAGCAAGAGGAGACAGAGTTCCCACCCTAAGGAGTCCAGTCAGGTTGGGAAGACTCATAATTAAATATGAAAATGACTGCAGATGCTTACAAAACAACATGCAGGTGGGTCTCCCTCATTTTATGCAATTCCTACAGCCCTAAAAAGTTGATGTAAATCAAAAAATAAATCAATGTCCCAGAAAGATTAAGCTAAGGAATCCTGTGGTAAAACTTTACATAAAGCAGAGTCCTTCTGACACGTAAATCATCCCTCCTAGGTATATCTTATACGTCAATCTGAACTGTGATATATAGGATTTGCTGAGAAGAGGCCCACCTGTAAATGTGAGTACAAATGAATGTCTATTCATGCAGAGACTGCAGACGAGGGGTGGGGAAGTCTGGTGAGGGGCAGCCTTGAGTCAAAGGATGGTCACTGCTCCATGCGGCCGCCCCACCCCTAGAAGGACAGAAGATGTAGGCCCCTGCACCTAGTCCCTTACCTCCAAGCTCCCCTCCTCACCCTCCCAACCCTGGGCACAGGTCCTTCCCTCACTTCTCTAATTCCCTAAGAATTATGGGAAAAACATTAAATATGAACAACTTGTGAAGGAATTAGCAGCAAAGGTAAAGGTTGAAAGACACTAGGAGTGAGAAAGAGGAGTAACAGCTAACAAAACAGAAAATAAGGACTGGAAGGCTAAAGAGGGAAGACTAACGAAAATACAGTAAGGAATTTGAGTAGCAGCTCTAAATCTTCACTCCATTCTCATGATTCCCAAGCAGAATAGGGCCCTTGAGTGGGGCAGAGGGCAGAATACCTGGGTCATCTCCCGGATGGACATCACACTATCCAGAGCTTTCTGAAGTCGCTCATAATTCTTCTTCTGCCAGAAACCAATGGGAAGAGAAAAAACAGATGAATAAAACTGATGAGAAGACGGGCCAGATGTACAAAAGAAGTCTAGGCCCCAGGAAAACAATGTAGTATGTCATGGAAAGAACACAGATTTAATGTCAGACAGTTCTGGAATTGCATGCTCGTTCTCTTTGACCAGTTGGGAGTAATAGGGTAGGTTACTTAACCTCTTAGAACCTCAGTATCACTGTGTGTAAATGAAGATTAAAATTCCTACTACTCTCAGAGATGTTCTGAGGATTAAATAATATAGGTAAAGAACCTTGGATGGTATCTAATACACAGCAATGAGAGTAACAGTGAGACACTGTGCTAGGTACTTGTGATGGTTAATTTTGTCAATGGTTTAGTGTGTCAATTTGACTGGGCCATGAAGTGACCAAACATTTGGTCAAACATTGTTCTGAATAAGTCTGTGAGGGTACTACTAGATGAGATTGACCTTTCAATAGATAGACTGAGTAAAGCAGATTGTCTTCTCTAATTCAGGTGGGTTTCATCCGGTCAGTTGGAGGCCTGAATAGAAAAAAAAGGCCAATTCCTCCTGCCGGACTGCCTGGAGCCAGGACATTGGTCTTTTCCTTCAGACCAAATATGAAGAATCGGCTCTTCTTGGATCTCGAGACTGCCAGCTTTTTGGATTGAAATTTACACCACTGCTCTCCTAGGTCCCCAGGTTGCCAACTGCAGATCCTGGGACTTCTCAGCCTACATACTGCATAAGCCAAATCTTTGTCATACATCTATCCTATTGGTTCTGTATCTCTGGAGAGCCCTAATACAGTACTTTACACTTATCACCTCTGATTTTTGTAACAATCCACAATGTAGATATTATTCCCTTTTTACAAATAAGGAAATTGAGGTCCAAAAAGGTTGAGTGACTTGCCTAACACCATTCAGCTAGAAAACAGCAGAACCATAGGTGGAATCCAGGTCAGTCCAGCTCCAAAGCTTTTATTTTCCCCTATCATGACATAACTAATATTAATTCTTCTCCCTTTCTTCTGACAAACGCAGTTATTTATTCATTAAAACAGCTAAAGCTTTGGGTTCAAGAGTTCCCAAGGAACAAATGTTCCATTTCTTCTGTCCCTCATTCCAAGGTGTTGTGTATACTAGAATGATGGCCCATACTCTCCCACTATCTTTTGTCATTTCTGTTCCTTAGCTCTGACTTTCCTCCCCAGCAACTATACCTTAGGGTTAAAGGCCAGCGTCTTGGGATCAGTGGGGTCCACCACAGAAGGATAAGGCTCAAAGATGATGCTCTTCCTAGGGGACTCCAAAGCTGCCCTACACATGGCCACCAGGAGATCCACCACCTTAGGGGAAAGGAAAGGAAAGGAGGCAGAAGCTAAGGGATTTCCCAGTGCTGGGAGTCACACAGTATCTAGCATAGGTCTACCTTCTGGAGTCTCTCAGCATTTCTCTCTGCTGTTTTTTTTTTAAATGCCTATAGGTTTATGGCTTTTTCATTAGAAAGTACACGCTCATTATACACATTCAAGCAACAAAGACTAAAAAACTGATTAAAGAAAAGATAAAAATCATCCCTGTGCCCCAAACAAATTTCATTCCTCCCAGGTAACTATTGCTAAGTTTGATGTATATCCTTCCAGATATTTTTCCTATGGAAATAATTATTTAATTACATAGGCAATTAAAAAGAGAAGTATATTATACATACTATCAGATTTTCTTTTTTATGTTTGTTATTTTCCATCCATTAATAATAGCTGTAATAGCATTTCTACTATAAGGATATATCATAGCTTATTTAACTGGACCCCCTACAGATGGGAGATTTGTTTTTGTTTTCTGATGTTCTTTTCCTATTACAAAAATACTATCATGAACATCCTTATATATGAAAGCATTTCTGGAGGTTAAATGCCAAGGAGTGAGACTGCTTGATTCTCTGGCCTTTCTTGATCCCAGCAGCTTTTCCCTCTCCCGTACCTCTGCTCCAGTGGCCACCTCCTCTGCAGCTCCAGACATGACTCCCAGTGTGTAGAAGGAGAAAACACACAGTTCACGAGTACAGACGGCTGGCTGAATGGACATATTAAACAGATGATGGTAAGGGTATGCAGTTAAGAAAATGTTGTAGGGGGAGAGCAACAGTCTCGACCTCAGACTACTCTAGAACAATGTAGGAATTTGGGGCCCTCTCTGTCAGAAGAAAACTATAAGGGAAATCTTAATTTAAATGTCTTATTGATAAGTTTGAGAGTTAATGCTGTCACCTCTATGAAGCACTCCATGACCTTCATAGGTAGTTAGATGTTCTGTCTTCTGAGTTTCCACAACACTACTCATCTCTTCTATATACTTACAGTGAAGTGTCTATCTACCCACCTAGACTTGGAGTCCTTGAGGACAGCATCACATCCAATCATCTGGGTCAATATCTGACCCCTATTTTTAAATGTTAGGTAGGACTTATATCTTCAAAAATATTCTTTCCAAACAGGACTGTTCCAATTATTTTTTGAAACAATTATTTCTAGAGTCTCGTGGAATGTGAATGGCATTCTGCCATTATCAAAGCCCAAGGAAGAATGGAAGAAAGGAAATGAGGAATGAAAAGGACTTGGCTAAGGGTCCAAGGAGAGGTCACAGAATAAAGCATACACCTTGAGCATGGACCCATTCTGGAAGACATGCTGCTCATCACACACCACGCAGTACTCATTCAATGTTGGAATCCTCTGCTCTGCATACTTCATAATCTGGGGAGAGAAGAGATTCTATCCAGTCTTTTGGAAGTACAGGCACAGATATGGGGAAAATGTTGAACTTCTTTTCTAGCTATTCTTCTCCCTTCCAGCTCTGTGCATAAAGTAGAATCTATTTTTGGGCCCTGTACTTAGTTAAACTGATGGTCTGACTCTAGAATTAAGACTACATACTATGTAAAAAACCAGCCAAGATAGAAGACCTGGATTAAGACAGCCCCTCTACTTCTTAATACCATATACAACTTTGGCAAGTCAGTGAGCCCTAGCCGTGGTTTCTTCATTTATAAAGTGGGACATTATTCACCTCAGAGGTATTGAGAGTAATGGTATGATTTCCATGAAAGCATTTTATCAACACTAACATGTACTAATCAAACTATCAATATCAGATGTAGTAACTGCAGATTGTCCCTCTGGAACAGGTTAGTATTCAGTCCATGATCAGATGGGAGGGGCACCTGAGAAGCCATTTCGACTAGCTAGAACAAAGCCTGTCTACTAGTCAAAACCACAGATTCAACTCTATGCTGGGAAGAAAGCATAAATCCAGAGCTCATATACCAATATCCTAAAGTATTTTCTTAAACACTCTGTCTTAGCATGGCTTTTTCAAGCATGTACACCTAATGTATAAATCAAGCTGTTCCCATTTCATATACTTTTGGGGTGGTAAAAGGCCAAGCAAGGGCTTTTATTCATTCAAATTTACTGAATGTCTACTGTGTACCCAGCTTACTGAAAGGTCTCCTTGATTATTCAATAATATAATAGATTGTCTTCTCAGACCTTATACTCCAACAGGGGAGATGTGGCATGTACACAAATTAATTATAATTCAAAGTAGCATGTGGTACATGACACACAGATGCCAAATAAAAAAAAAGGCACCGTAAGAGTTCAGTGAGAAGAGACATCACTTCTAGCTAATAGAATTGGAGTAACAGACATTTTACAGAAAAGATGACTGCAATAGGCAGATATGCAGAGGAAGGCCAGTGAGGGAATGACATGAACAAAGGTAACAGAGATGCAAAAGTGAAAGTATGTCAAGGAAATAAAGAGATTTAAGAAAGAAGCAATGCCCAGTAGTGGCCAAGCAGTGAAAGGGGTCTGTGAGGAAAACTGAAGACCACTTGAGCAAGGATACTGGGGAACATAAGTAAATTAGTGATCTCTTTCATCTTGACACCTATGCACTTTAAATTTGCAGTGCATCATTTGGCACTTGATCATTAATGATCTGTAAGTGTTGTCTTTCCAGTAATGCTATAAGCTTCTCGAGGATGGAAATTATGTCTCCTTTCCTCCTAGCCACACAACACTTAGTATAGTTCTAGTATAGCAGAAATATTTGTTAATTGACTAAGCAGCTGGGAAATGTTAGGGAACCAAATGGGTCAAACAACAGGTGAGTTGCTTTAGAATGAAGCTTTGGATTTGATTACCTGGACAAGGAATCCATATTCCAGAGTGGGGATGTTCTTGCAGTGACCACTGACCTGATGAGAATGAAAAGACCCTATGAGCCTCCTAGGAAGCCGGTGCCTAGACAGAGGTCACTCACATCCATCACCTAGGCACCTCCTAAATTATCTAAACCTTAGCTCCAAACAGACTAAGCAAAACAAAAGCTGGAGGGAAGACCTTTGGACATTTTTACTAACAGTTCTTGAAAAGGGCTCACTTATTGTTAACCTTCTTCAAGGTAGGTAGAATAGGTTAGTACAGCAGCTGATTACTAAGTCCTAACCACTGCCTCCTAAAACCATATATAACATCTCTTTGGGATGCCCAAACCCACCCTCTCTGCCTCATGGCCTACTATCAGAGAAGCTTGCCAGTTTAGGTATGAGTTTTCAGCCATTAAAAATGTGTTCCATTCCACCCACTCATGGTATATGCCCAGGTTTGATTTATATGCCTGGAAAACCATACTGCCACCCCATTTTGAAAAGCTATACTCTCATGTTTCCACACCCTCCTGACACCCAAGTCAAACCCTCCCCAGCCCATGTACCAAAGGAGAGGTCCGTGCTGGGGGAGGGAGGCCCACGTGCTGGGGACACAGGAGACCTGCCTGGGGGCTGGGAGGGTAGCCAAACACCTCCACCTTAGGGTTCTTCATGGTGCAGGAGATGGAACGGTTCATGAGGCGCCCAACCCGAAGCTCTGGTACACCCAATTTGCCTTTCAGCATGGAGTCCTGTATAATAGGGAAACTGGGAGACCTGGAGAAAGAACAAAGAGAAATGGTGAAACTAGGGATTTAGTATGGGCCCTAGACCAGGATGGGAGAAATGACCTACACCAAAGAGGAACTTATACCTGAGCGAAGTTCCATTGAATCTTAAATACCGTTAAAACAAGTAGATCACACCCCTGAATTGAATTTTATGTCATTATTTGTGTGTTCTTCAAATAGAAACATGAAGGGTAGGCAGAGGCAAAGCTTAGGTCACTCTCTGCAGCATCTAGGCCAGGTATAGAATGATCCCTTGGGAAGGATGTCTGTCTCATATACTCAGTATCTGTGTATGTTTATATACATATGATTAAGTGCTAAACAAAGAATTAGGCAAGAAGTAGTTGCATCCCAGAGAGCCTAATGTCTGAGTGCCTGTAAACAATAGTGCCTGGAAAGCTAAAAATCTAGGTTGGATTCGCCTTTGGGAAGATCAGAATGTGGGGAGAGGGAAGGGATGTAAGCCTGGGATCAAAAAATAGAGCTATATTTATTTCTAGAACCTAGGTAATAAATCAATGTACCCTTGTTTACAAGCAAGTAGTTGATGCCCGTTAGGATAAGAAATAAGGATGCCTTCCTAGGATAAGGAATAAGGATGAGGGTCAAACAAAGGAAAGATGGAGAGATTAGCATATATTTCTCCAAACACATACCATAACCTAGGTATTGTGTTTTTTATAAAGGATGAAGTATGAATATTTGGGTCAGGAGTAGAAGTAAAGCACACATAGGGGACAGGACCATGTAATGATGTTAGTAGTTAAAGGTCCAGAATTCAGAGGACCTAAAGAGAGGACAGAATAGATAAGTTTAGGTAATCAAGAAGGTGGGGTGGGGTTTAAGACAAGACAAAGGTTGAAATAGGGTGGAGGGAGGGAATAAAAAAAGATAAGACAAAGGTGATTAGAGATGATGGGCTCATAGGAGAGCACTTACTTGGGGATGGGTGAGAAGATGCTGAGGCCAGCTCGGAACTTCTTGATGGTACCACTTGCCTTGAACCAACTGTGTCTCTTCTCCTGCTGGGTCTTCAAGAAATCGTTGCTGAGATGTTTCCATTGTTGAGCTGTGAACATACCCAGGATCCTAAGGAATCAAAGAGAACAGACTTAGGAAAGCTCAAATAGGGGAGTAGATCAAGAAATAAGACTATGACAAGTAACTACTCTAAAACTCAGACCCAGGGACTGCAAAGCTAGTTGGGTAGTGGAAAGTGTGTCAGAAGATCCCTCTGAAATGACTTTAGCACGCGGAAATGTACTGTCCTAAAGTATCTCTTTACCCTAGGGGATAAATATCCACTCTCATTACCTAATGGATCAGAAAAATTCTGAGATACTTTTCTTTTAGAGGGTGATCCCAAAGGTGAGCCTTCAAAGGCTGTGAATGTTGGAATTTCTTGCCAGGAATAACTATACTGAGAGTGGAACAGAAGTAGTGGGATGGAGGTGAGTACCATCTTCTGCCTTGTGAATAGTAAAGAAAAGGACTAGGGACATGAGGGGTATAGTCACTGTTAGGCAAAATAGTACATTACATCCCCAAATTTATGATTTCCAACTTGAGCTGGGCCCTCAGCTAGTCTTGTCAATTCTTTGTCCTTCATCAGTTCTCTCTAGCATAAACTATTATTCTAAATCCTGTCACCTTCTTTAAGCTCCTAACTTCACCTCTCTTCCTTCCTCATAGTGAAAACTGAAACCATGAGATATCAGCTCCCTTAATTTTCCAATCCTACTGCAGAATCTGTTTTCATTTCCACCCTTACCTTGATTCCTCCTTTCTCTGGAGACAAGGTGACTCTCCTAATAAGGATTAATTCCTGTATTTGTGCTCTAGATCTCAGCCCCCTCTTACCTTTTGGGGGATCTTGATCCCTCAATCATCTCCCTCTCCAGTCAGTTCTTTCCCAAGGTCTAAAAAAAAATTCAAGTTTCTGCACCTCAGTCTAGCTACGTCTCCTTCTTACCCTCCTATCCTCAACCAAATTTCTCAATCCATACTTAGTGTTTTTACTCCATTGCCAACCACTCATTTCACAACTTACTGTACTTCTGGTTTCTGCCTTCAGCACTCTGCTACAATTGCTCTCACCCTGATGCCAAATCCAACAGAAATTCCTAAGTTCTCCTCTTACTTATCCTCTCTGGCACCTGCCCTCCTTGTAGAAACTCTCCATGTCTTCGATGACACCATTCTCTTCCCATTCTTCTAAAACATCTCTGACTTACTTTCAGGGTTTCTCCTTCTGACTGCTCATTTCCTAAGTATTTCGTCTGAGTGTTAAAGGTGTCTTGCCCTTGATCCTATCTTCTTTTCACTCTATAATGCTGTCCCTTAGCAATTTCATTTTCCACACTGGTTTTAATTTCCATCTATACACTGATATATGTATATACCTAATCTGGTTTTAATTTCCATCCATACACCCATACATACCTAATCTCTCCTGTAAGTAACAAATCTACATACCTAACAATGTATTAAGTATCTCTACTTGGATATCTCGAGATTACTTTTGACCAACATGTTTACAATGGAACTAATAATCTATCCTCATCCCACAAACCTGCTCCTCTTCTTAAATCCCTATTTAAATTGGTTCTACAATTTACCCAGACATTTAGGCTGGAAACCTAGGAGTAATTTTCCACCACTTGGCTCTTATGAACAAATATAACATATCCAAATCAGTCTTCAAGTCTTATTGAATTTATACCCCCAAAATTTCTCTAATCTCTCATCTCTATTCTCACCAACAGTCATACTTTGGTTCAGTCCCTCATCATCTCATGTCCGGGCTTCTACAAAAGCTTCCTGCTAAACTAATTCTGGTCTCTTGTTTCACCCTCTCCTATCTATTTTGCACAATACTACCAGAATGCTTTTTTCTAAAGCTAAATGTGACCATGTCCTTTCTTTGCCTAAATCCTTTCAATGCTCCCACTGCCTACAAGATAAAAACCCAAGATTATCTCTGATTTGGACCCCTTCCTACTTCTCTGGTTTCAACTCCTACCACTCTCCCCTTGCATTTTACTGGCAATATTAACAACTTAAGGCTTCCTACACATGTGCTGGTTTGTCTGACTGAGCCCTTGCAAATGTATTTACTCTCAGAGCCGGTCTATATCAGCATCTCTTATCCATCCTTGAAAACCATGAATCATCTCCCTTTCATTCATTCATTCATAGCCCTCTCCATCTGTTATCAGACTGAGTCACACCTTCTTCTGTGTCATTTCTCAGTCTTACATATTCACTTGTATTAGATCATGTATCCACTGGACTCTATTGGGGACTTCACTGAGAGTAGGATTTGTAATTCATTTCCCTTTGTATACCAAAGCTTAGCAGGTGCTCAACACATTCAATAAACTTAGAATAAACCATCTGAGCTCCTAGAGCCCAACTCCCAGGAAACCACGAGAGGTAATGTGAACAGCATGACTCTAATTCTAGGCTTGTCCTTTTCCTTAAATGCCAAGTACTGATGAGCCTCTCCTCTTACTTCCAGAAAGTCCCAAGGCCAAATACCCCAGAATCACAAGCCCCCTGACCTAACCATAAATCTGCCCCCACAAATTTATTTTAATCTTTCTTGGGAATATCCCAGAAAGACATTTTTATAAAGAAATATTCCATTCAAGGGTCTGCCTATCCATCCACAGTTCTCTCTCTTTCCCTCATATGTTCATAACCAGAAAGACAAAAATTCTTACTTTTTCAACTGAAGACCCAGCCCAAACCCCTCCTTATTCGATGGCTGGAAAACCTCAATTGATGGTTCTGCAAAGAGAAGAGAAAGCTCCTAGAATGTACAAGTCTCTATCCTCCTGGGTGTCTAACAGCCCTAGTGCATGGACTAGCTTCCTTTGATTCTAAGGGTATTCCAAACATAATGGTGGAGAAAGAAAGCATCTGACTGAGACAGAGAATAGATTCCAGGAGCTATCTGACCAATTTCAAATAACCTTCTGTGGAAAGTTGAGGGGAAGGAAAGGGCTAAATACTACCTGAGAACCAGAGAAAACAATTTCATTAACCAACGAGGCCTTTAAGGGATGGGTAACAGGTGACAGGGAATGAAGACACCAATGACAGGAGACAGAACTGCCCTTACCAAAATGGCCTAAAGATTATACCTAAGGGCCGTGTTCCTAGTTTTTCCTCTCAGGTAACTTAGGACTTTGGATTAGACCACACTAAAGAGTACCCACTTGCCCAAAGTCACTGACTTTACCTGGTCCATCAAGGTACTGGGAGAGGGAAAATCGTAGCCTCAACACAATAGGTTCTGTCCGGAGGACCTTCCAGGCCGTAGAAACTTCCTCCTACAAGAGAAAGGGAAATAGTTTCCATTTTAGCAACAGAGAGGAACGGACTTTAAGTTTTCCCTATGACACACCCATACACATGACAGTACACACCACTGTCTGCTAATGGCCTAGGAAAGACAGGGATGCATAATATGTGCTCCAAATATAGCACTCAGGAACAAAACTCCTAGCCTCCATGACAAAATCCACAAGTATAGCTAGACATGTTTGGGGGTTTTTGTGTTTTTTTTTTATTAGACATGTTTTTGACAGCTATTAGCACCACTTACATCGAGGAAGCTGATGTTGATGTGGAGGTCAATGTCCACGTCATCGATAGTTCCATATTCTCTATAGAGATACAAGAGACCACAGATGAGACTGATTAAGAGAGAAAGAAGGTAACAAAGACTGAGCTGGAGAGAGAGGTGGGCCAAAGGCCAGGGAAGAGGGAAGGGTGGAAGGCAGCTCTGTATCTAGAATCTTAGCTACAGCCTCAAGCCACTTATATAATATCAGGGCCTTCTCTAGGCCAGAAGCCTGTCTTACCTCAAAGGTGAAACCATCAACCTTAGAGGGGTCTAGGATAAAAGGGAACTTCTAAGAAAAGTGGCTATACTTCCTTACAGACTCCTGTCAGCCAAGCTTAAGTATTTTGGGTAACTCTCACTATCATTAAGCTCATAATTTACCAATGTCCACAAATCTCCTATCATACCATAAAAAGAAAAACCTTCTAGCCTTTTAACAACTCAGAAAGAAGTGGGCTTGCTCCCCTGCCATCCCTAAAGTGGAGTCCCACCTAATGGATACAGAGTTCTCACTGTAGATCTCCTTCACAGCTTCAATGTCTGCATCAAGCTGTGGGTGTCGATACAGGTCAGCTGCACAGCTCCCCTGAGTCAGCAGCAAAAGTGGCAGACAGAGGGGGAAGAAAGAGGGAGGAATGAAAGAGATGAAAAATAAAAATATTAAGAACACTAGGAACAGGAAAATCAAACAGCAGCAGTACATATAAACAAAAAGCTGCTCATATGAAGAACTCCTGGTGGTGGCACTAGCTGGGGACTTCACTGACAGATAAGCCTCCCTCCATCATCATCTCTAAGAAGTTTCAGTATACAATGGCAGGCTTTACTTAAGTTCATATTCTTAGGTCTCCAGCTTTTCCTCTCAGACCTTGACAAGTAGATTTAGGTTCCCTTCTATTAGATCTCAGAATAGGCTGAAGATTTTTTAATTTAACTCAGACTGGTTCTGTCTGAAGAGTCCAACATTCCTGCACAGGATCATGCCCTGGGTAGGGATGGCATAAGCAATCACTGGCAGCTAATGAGTGCAATGACCCCACCCCACCCCCAATGGCTAGTAAGGAAAAAGTCAGAAAATATATATTTTCAGCTAAGAAAATATGGGTAGCCTCCATGTACAGAGGATGTAGTTTATTCGGGAAAAGTATGAGTCCCAGGCAAAAGCAAGGATATTAGATAAACTGACAAGACAATACTCAGACCAAACCAACATTGTATCCTCTTATCTCTGCTCCAGAATAATCTTTCTCTCCTGATGTATCCAGAAACCCACATTCAGACCATCCAAAATGGGTCTTAGGGGATGTAATCTCACCTGAACTCCATAGAGAAATTCCTCTGATTCATTATCTCCCTCCGAATCATCATCATTCCAGAACTGGCCTTTGATGTCCTAATGATAAGAGATAACGATACAACCCTTTGTTGGGCCCCTGTTATGCCATGGAACAGAGTTGAATGATAGGATGGGAAAGATTCCCACAGAGAATGAAGAAGGTCCTCTGGGGCAGAATAACTGAGGCCCTATTCCTATTAATCCCTTCACCTCACCATTTGGGAGTGTCTGTCTCTTCCTGAATTTGGTCATATCCATAGCCTAGCCCTGACTTGGAGGGATGGAGGGAAACATTACGGAATTTTGTCCTAAAGTGTTGGTACAAGGACTGAGGCTCTGATATACAGTGGGGTTGGGATGCAGAAGACTTCAATGTCAAGGCTGATTCCTAGGCATATCTAAGCTCTAGCACAAGTTGCCCTCTTCTAGGATCATTACCCAAAGGCAGCTTCCAAGCATACCTATGTTCTCCTGTCTCATTATTCCCTTTCTATCTCTTCAATTATTTAACTCTCCCCTTCCTTCCCAAGAAAATTCACCTCTATACAGGCCAAGTAATACTGTTTCCATGCCCCTTCTCCTTCAACTTCAAATTCAAATAGCTACTCTACTTTCCAAAAGGGTGGGAGGGAAAATACCACAATTTGCCCCTGATGATCAGTTGGAGAGGAGGGCAGTCAGTTCTCACCATTGGGTCAGTGGATCACACACACTCCCAGGTCAGTGCTAGGCAGCACCCCTCCATACCACCAGTTGAACCCAGGCCAATGAGATGGGCATTTAGGAGTCCACAAAGGGAGGCAAGGAGGAGGGTGATGTCAGAGGCTGGCTGGAGATCTGCTGGAGATGGCAGGCTCTGCTGTGGTGGTGGTAACAAGTCACTGTCCTGCACAAAGTAGAACAATTGGGTGGCACAAACACAGGCACAAATGTTTATGGATACATTTTTATTATTATGCATATGTACAGACACGTGCACATAAAGACATACTTGCATGCACATACACACACTTGTACACAGTTCTTTAATGATAATCAACCATGAAAGCACTATACAAACATGGAAGATACTACTGTTCTGTTTAAGCTGGAGAGTGGGGAGTAGAACAAGTTCCTGCTCTACTTCATAATATAGCCCCTGAAGCCAAAAGTGATGGTGGCAAGATGCTTATGCTACTATCTAGTTAGGTCATTTTGAACATTTTTCATATCATCAACCCCCATCAGAATCAGATTCTTCTGGGAGTCTTTACCCCTGTTATTTCTCCTAATTATCATCTCTTATTAAACATCAGTACCACTAGAAGCCTTTATATGACACTCATAACTAACTTAAAGAGTCCTAAACAACATTGAACATCCTCTGGTAGACATGATCTGAGCCAAAATAATGCCCAGAACTCATCTTGGATCTTACTCCCCCGAATAAGAATGTAGTGATGAGCCCAACACAGAAGAACACTAACCCTTAGCTTTTTCACAAAATTAAGAACCATTATTCCAGGCCTTCCTGGCTCTGCATATATCTCAATCTCACCTACTCCAACCTTCAACAGAGGTGTTCTTGGTCTTTAAAAGGGTTCTATTGCACCTTAGGTTTCTAGATCAGTGGTTCTGGAATGGCATCTATGAATCTGCAGCATTGGTATCACCTAGAAATTTAATTAAAATGGAATTTCTTGACCCCTACTGTGATCTACTGAATTATTAACTCTAGATATGGGGTCCAGTAATCTGTGTTTATCAAGCCAAGTTACTCTGAAGCATGATAAAATTTGACAACATTCTAAATCCTTGTGTGTTCCTTGGGCCTGTGGTCTGTCCCTCAGATACCAACTTAAGTCTGGCAACTAACCCAGGATGAGGACATAGACAAAATGCCAAGGCAAACAGCATCACAGTCCTACAACTCACTGCACTGCCTGAACAATCAAAAACAATATGCAAAAGGAAACTGCAACTGCAGTTCTTAAGAGACAAAATGGCTTGTTATCTGAGATCTGCTTTAAAATACTATCCCAGCACAAAAAAAAGGAGGGTGGGGAATGGATGAAATAGTATGGCAAAATGTTAATTATTGATGAAGCTGAGTGATGGGTATGTGAGAGTTTCTTATATCTGTGTATAATGGGAAAATTTCTTAATAAGAAGTTAAGAAAAAATCAGAGGTTATTTTTGTTCCTTTCAGGGGAGATACATAAAATAATCTAAATGTGTCTACACACAGACAAAATCTTACAAAAATGATTTTAAAAAGCAAGACTCCCTTCACCTTCAAGGGCAGCTGAGAACCAGAATATGAAGATCTGAGGGTTAGGTTGTGAGACTTGAAAATAAACAGTCAGGTGTTGATCTGAAGGATCACAGAGGAATAAAGCAGGAGGCACTCATGTCCAGCATGGGCTGTCTTGGGCCGGGTGGTAGAATGATGGCAGCGTAGGGCAGAAGTACCAACTTTCTCAAGGTCTTTTGTCACTGTAGAAGTCAAGAAAAACTTAGCTTCTCTCCAAGGGCTATTGCTGCTTGGTTTCTGCTGTTATCACAAGAAGAAAAAGGTAGTTCAGAGGGAATTTTTCTTGTCAGACAATTCAGAAACTACCATCTTTTTCAAACCAGGCTATTTCAGTGAAAGGGACTTCCACCTTCTATGCTCAATGTCCATCCTCTGGAGAGATGGAAAATGGGTTTAAAAGGTGAAGAGTGAGAAAAGAGAAGTGGTAAGTCATGGAATTCACAGCATCACAGGCATTATGAAGAGCAAAGAGCCTGAAAGAGCAGCCTATTTCAAGGCTTTCATGTTATACTTAGAATACTCAGGTGCAGCAAGGTCAAGCAACTTGCTAAGGGTCAGGAGTATAGTGTAACTGGGACTTAAGCACATTTGACAGGCCTTAATTTCATCTAATCATGTGATGTGCTTCTATTTAATTAAGGGAGTTGTTAATGAATTAAGCAAGAACCACTTGATTTACCTAAATGAGGTAAAGGAGGGAACCTTACAAGAGAAGCTGGACCAGATATAAACTGCGAAGAGTGCCTAGAAAAGGGTGTTCTTCAGCTCAGTGTTTCCTTTGGACGCTGACAGCTAACATAGAATGCTTTATGATTTGCATGGGAATAAACCAAACGCAAATAAGTCTCCAGTATGGATCACAAAGGGCTTTCCCTAGGTCCTCGCGCTTCTCAGCGCGACAATTTTACATCTAGTTAAAGAAGCTTCTGATCTCAACGTTTAAACTCTGAGTTCGACTCCCAGCTGTATGGTCCTGGGAAAGGAGGTTACTCCGCTCTTATCGACTGCTCCTTTCGAAGACTAGTCCACCGAACGAAGAGTGCCGGGAAGGCCGCACCGAGGGGTGACTCTCGCGGGCTAACTCTGTCTCGGGCACCGGGTGGAAGGAGAGGTGGGGTTCGCCCGGAAAACCCTGGCCGCCACCGCGCTTCCAGGACAGGCCCTGAGGCCTCCCTTGGGGGAGCAGGGCTCCTCTCCGGCTTCCTCCGGAGATCCCTAAGACACCCAACACCTGCCTCCCGGGGAAGAAGCTCTGTGCCCGATCTGTGCCGCCAGCCGCCCGGCCTGGAACGAAGCCTGCCCAGCCCAGGCGGGCCCCTCACAGATACGGTCCGAGCCCCTCACTTCATCCACCGCGGCCGAGGCTGGGCGGGCCCCTCACCCTGTCCGCCGCCCGACCGCCCCGCCCTGTCCCCGTGGCGACCGTCCCCGGCCTCGCGAGTACTCACGGCGACCCCGGGCCGCGCGCGGCCGCCGCTGAGGGGACGAGCGGCCCGGGACGCCCCGCGGGGGCGGAGCGGCAGGCCAAGGGGCGGGGGCCAGGCCGGGCGGGCGAGGTCGCGCTCCCCCACGCCTCGTCGTTCTGTCACGGGCGCGCTGAGCCGCTCTGCGCACGCTCGCGCGGCGACCCCTTGGTCACGTGGCCCTCTCCCGACCAACTGCCGCGCGGCCTGCTTCTGGGCGCGCCACTGACCCCCCTGTCCTCCCTAGCTGGCTTTAGGACGCCTGCGCGGTGGCCGCCGGTTGGGCAGGGTGCAGAGCCGGGGTCTGGCGGGTCCTTGGAGAAACAAGAGGGATTCTGGGGGTGCGCCAAGGGCCCTCTGAAAGAGACTGTTGGCGTCTGGCGCCCCGTGTGGTTCGGAGGAATGAGCAGGGAAGGCAATCCTTGCTGCCTGTCTCCGTGAGACCCAAAGGACTCCAATAATCTCTGGTTTACAATGGGAATCAAGCACCTCCGGGTCTTTTCATTATTAAATTTAGCTCAGTTGCTCCCCTGGTAGCTGCGGTCAGCTGGAAAGCACTCTGCCCTTCTATTCAGATAATCTGGTTTCAAAGCTTGGTTTCAGCACTTAGTGACTGTTCAGCCTTAAACCAAGACTTTCACTTTTCTGAGTCTGTTTTCTCATTTGTAAAGGGGGCACAATAATTACTATTTAATGGGGCTGTTGTGGTGAGGATGAAATGAGATGGTGGGTTGAACTGTATGAAATTGCTGTTTTGTAGGATATAAAGAGTCAAATACCTGCGATTTCATACGGTTCGAGCTAATACATACAAGGTAACCAGCAAGACAGAGTACCTGGGACTAGGAAGTAGTCCGTAAATGGAAGCTGTGATGGTGGTTATTATGGTCATTAACCTCAGACGTTGCAGACCTCCCTTCATCCTAATTAGAGCTGGGTGTCTTAGGGCTCCCATATGCCCCTCTTCTCCATCAACACTAATGGGGAAAGGCTTACCTTCAATCTACTCTCCTTCCTCACTCCCTCTTTTTAACTGGACACAGCACACACAAAAAAGGCTTTGGCCCTGAGTGGCAGATGTCAAACCCATCCGTCCTGAGCCGGCCTCAGTCAGAATTTTCCCAGTGATGTTTTTTAAACTTGGATATCCTCAGCATATCCTTTCTGACTCCCTCTTCTTTTTAATGCTGTCCTGCCCCCCTCCATCCTCTCTTCCCTCCACCCCACCCCCAACTCCCGGCCTTGCCTCTCAGCCTGGACCATAAATAACACTTGTCTTAGCGTTAGTTACACCCATTGCTTATAGTAACTGGGAAAAGTGAGGGATATAAATAACAGGACTCATAGCTTTAGTCCCAGTCCCAGAGTGCAGAAATTTATAGTAGTTGGGAGTAGTTGGCTCTGTTCCCTAAAATAACTTACTGGCAAAGGCCCCGTAACAGTTTTGAGAGCCATGCATGCATAAGAATGTTTGAACATAAGCACAGGGGTCTATCCCTACCACTGAAATGTTGAAATCCAGTATTTTCATAACCTGCCTGGATTTCTCCTCCTCACCCCTCCCATCTCAAACCAGTTCTTCTATGCATAATGAATCACATGAATCTTGACTGCCTCATAGTTTGTCAGTAGCTCTCTGGCTTCACTTCTTTTCCTCTCCAGCCCAGGTCCTATGACCAGTTACTTTAACCACTTGTTAATGTGCTTGCCCTTAAAATTACAATCTTGTATCATCCCAGCCATTTACCTTCTCTACTCTCCCATCCTAAACCAGGAAAAAGGAAATTACCCAACCCTGCAGAACTGAGTTTGTAAGGGGACAGTTTTAGGGTAGTTCAGCTCATGAGCCCTATTCTTTGGGAGTTACATTTTCCACACTCATTCTCCAGATTTACAGGCCCCACAGCCATGTTTGCCTTGTGTGACCCTTGGCATCCCAGCAGCAGTTTATTGAGCTGAGTGGAATCCTAATCCAAGCAGTGCTAAGCAAATGTTCTCTCCTGGGAAACTTGAATTAGGGCTGATTCTAACTGGACTGTTTTCTTGGGCAGAAGAGCTACATACTCTGGAGCTATGGTGCACCCACCTCCTAGCTACTATGAGGAATGAGAAATGGAGAGACTGTGGAGAGAGAATGAAGCATGGAGAGGCAGAGACCAGAAATGGTGAGGCTGTTTTCTGTTTCCTAAAAGCTTCCCAGGCCCTTTCTGAGGCCCTCTGACCTTGGGGTCTATAAATCACCTTGTTTTTTTCTCTTTTTATTTTTAAACTTAATTTAACTTGAAAAAATTTTATTGAGGTACATAAAGTGCATAAATTTTAGTGTACAGCTTAATGAATTTTGATATAAGTATACACTTAGGCAACCATGCCCTGAGCAAGATGGCAAACATTCTAATTTTTTTCCCCTTCACCTATTTCACCCAATCCTCAAGCCCCCTGCCCTATGGCAACCACTGGTTTGTTCTCTGCATTTATGGGTCTATTTCTGGTTTGTTTGTTCACATTTAGATTCCACATATAAGTGAAATAATATGGTATTTGTCTTGTATTTAACTTATTCACTTAGCATAATACCTTCTAGGTCCATCCATGTTGCAAATGGCAAGATTTCATTCTTTTTTATGGCCGAGTAATATTCCATTGTGGACCCGTGGGGAAAAAAACACATCTTTTTTATGCATTCATTCTATTAATTGACATTTAGGTTGTTTCCATATTTTGGCTATTGTAAATAATGCTGTGATACACACAGGGGGGCACATATCATTTCAGATCAGTGATTTTGTTTTCACTGGGTAAATTCCCAGAAGTGGAATTGCTGGGTCCTATGGTATTTAATTTTTTTAGTTTTTTGAGAAACCTCCACCCTGCCTTCCATAGTGGCTGCACCAATTTACATTCCCACTAAGGTATTCTCTTTTCTCCACATTCTGACCAACACTTCTTATTTCCTGTCTAGTTGATGTTAGCCATTCTGACTGGTGTGAATGATTGTTGTGACTGGTGTGATGAGCCACCTTTATCTAGAATAAATAGTTCAATTTAACTGAACTTGTCCCCATATGAGCTACCACATATTCAGTCTCCTCGGTTGGGCCCTCAGTGTGCCCAGCAATCTTCCCACAAGTCAGCTTCTGCCACCATCCCCCATTCTGCTTCACAGAGAAAATTAAGGTAATGTGGAGAAAAGTGCCTTTATTTTCAGCCCCCTTCATACATTTGAATCTCTTCCACCCTTACCTTCTCAGAGGTAGAAAGGTCTCCCTTCAAAACCCAAAGGTATTCCTTTCACTGTGATCTGTATTTCATTTCCTTTTGTCTCTTCAGGAACTTGGATCCTTCACTTAAGCCTCTCCTTCATAGATGTTCAACTTTTTCCTCTCCCCTACTCTTTGATCTCAGCATAAAAACTTGATTCACTAGCCCAACCAAAATAAAATAATCCAATTTTAACCCCACACACTACTGACCATTGCACATGTTTTCTGACCTCAGTCAGGCTTCCGGGGAGTAATGAATACCCCATCTGCACATCCTCACCTCCCATGTATTCCTTAAATCTTGCAACATCTGACCTCTTCCCAAAATGTCTATTGAAAATACTTAAACTGAAGTTAGGGCTTCCAAACTGCTAAATCCAGTGGAAAAATATCAGGTTTAACTTACTGAGCCACTTGATGTCATTTACCATTTCATCCTGTCCCTGCATCCCTTTCCTCTCTTGGCTCCTATGGGCTACATTCTAGTTTCTTCTTACCCTCAACATGGTTCCTTCACAGCATTCTTAATAGACTCCTTTTCTGTCATTCACTATTTAAATAAACAGTTTAGTCCACACACATTTCTCACCTCATCACTCTTACTAGTAACCTCAACAGCGTCCACTTGAAGCAGACTTTGGTAACTTGGGGCTTCCCAGATTCTGATTCCCCTTCCTATGTTACAAGTTTTAGAGGTAATCAGAACCCACCTTCCATGACAGACTTTGAAATGGTTGGGTCTTTGCTTTCCTAGCTCTTTGGCAGCTCAGACTAAGGCATGTGACCTGGGTCTGGCCAAATAGCCCCCACAAAGTATAGATTCTGGAGAAAATGATTCAGAGAAATAGAACCGTACAGAATTCATCCTGGTGGCAGTTGCTATGTAGGGTCGGCTTGGGGTCTGTAGTGAGTACTGGTGGTGGTAACACCAGCTCTCCAATGATGATCACAATGGCGGTAGTCTTGGTGGGCTGGTTCCGGCATCTGATTTTAGCTTTTGCCTGGTAGACTGGCCTCCCATTGTTCCTGCTTATTTTCCAAGCTTGTGTGTGTTACATGGCCATCCCATGACCCACCCACTGCCCTTTCAACAAACGGTTTTTCTGTTTAAATCATCTTGTGTGACACACTGACTACAAGTGACCAGGATCCCCAAATCTCTCTCTCTTCCTTTACTTCTTGTTTCAAGTTGGGATAAGTTGTGTTTTTGACAATTCCACTTGTATGTCTCACAGGCAAGTCATTTTCTTCTCAATCTGCCTTTTAAAAAAATGTTCTCAGCTTAGTAAACATCACCTATAACTTGTTCAGCCTGAACACTGAGAAGGAAGCATCTTAAACTCCTCCTACCCTCATTTAAAATGAACCAATTTTAAAATTTCTTACCTTTTACCTCTTAATACATCTTAAATTGATCTGTCTCTTTGCATTCCTACTCTTCCTCACCAGAACCATTGCACTAGCCTCCTCTAGACACCCTATCCTAGTATCTGCTGCTCTGATCTATTCTCCACTTAGCTGCCTAGTGGAATCTTTCTAGGACCCAAATCTAATCATGTCATTCCGCTATTAAAGCCCTTCAATGGCTCATTATACCCTTTCTATGGATGTGGCTCCTACTTGACTCTGACCCTTTACTCACCTGCATCCTACACTCCTGTCAGGTCAACTTACATGTTCTTATAGACCACAAAGGACATGTCTTTATGCTCCATAAATACTTAATGGGGCTGACAGTCACACTGCCACCTCTTCCCCCTGCCCCCTTTCACCCTACAGAGTTGGATACATGACCCACAGGCCAGGCAGGGGATTCCATCACCCTGACCAAAGTAATTAGTTCAGGTATGGGTTTGAACTGAGTAGAGCCCAATCACAAGCTTCCCCTCAAAACTCTCTTGCTTTTGAGGTCATGGTGCTAGGAGCATGTGAGATAAAAGTTGCTGGCATGAAGATCTCCCTGATCTTCCCTGAAAAAAGTGTGTCTACATCGGGAAAGAAAATAGGACCAAGGCACAAAGAGAAGCAGAGCCATTAGAGAGATCTGATGACATTTCTTTGAGCCCTTGAATTCGGCCCTGCCTGAAGTCAGTGATTCCATGACCCTTCTCAGCTCCCTTCTTCTTAAGCTCGTTTGGGTTGGTTGGAAAGGAGTGTGCAAACAACAGACTCTAGAATGTGGAATTGGAGAAACTGAAGTGAAATCAGTGGGGACCTGATAACCCTTGACTGGGAAGTTGGCCATCCCTGTTATGTGGCATCAAATCTGCTGGTTAAATGATTTCCTATTTTATCTTGAGATTTGGGTCATGCATCCACCCTAGATGGAGATTTCAGGGACACACTGGGAAAATGTCTGGATGTTGGAGTATGCCGGCCTCTTCTCAAAATTTTCAGTTGTGTCCTGTGGTTTTAATCAGACCCATGCCGGCAGAACCAGAAACATACATAGCTGTGTTTGGAGTTCTCGTTTCTGCCTGTAGCCAGCAAGCTAGACTGCCAGGGCTAGATAATCATGCATCTTATAGATTATAAAAACCAGATCCTTGTCTCAAGGCTAAAGTGAGAACAAAGGCATGGAGGTGGGGTATCCAACAGGAGATATGATAACCTAGGGCCTGGGAAGTTCCAGAGAAAAAGCCAGATCCTCCAAGCCATACCTGAATGTGTCTTTTTTCTCTCAAATTCCAGAACATTTATTTCACTTAGAATTCAGTCAGCCCTGGGGGTTTTGGTGCCTCGGGGACCTTGGCTGTGAATCCTGCTGGAGGGAGTGGGAGGTGCTGGTCACAAATGTCACGCACCTTCTTGGACTCCCTAGGATGCCTCCTCCCTTCTTTCTCTCAGTCAGTACCTACTATGCCAAGGAGTCCCTCCACTCTCACATCTGTGGTAGAAATGCCACATGACGGCAAGGGGATCTGACTCCCCAAGGGGCAAATGATGCAACTCACAAGTACAGCGGAGCTCTCTGTGGAGTATGCCTTGGCCAGTGGAAAACAGGAGATGAGAGAGGAACAGAGAGATAAATTCCCCCTCAGTTCTCCTCCTGGTGAACTGCCCAGGGTGCAGTTTTTCCTCACAAATACTATATGCTTAGCAAACAACACTTTCAAGGAACCTACACTCTCCTTGGGGCTCATATGTGGCACTGGTCAACACAATGATGTGTTGTCTCGCATTGCTTTACATCTTTCCTTGCCTCATGTCTCTTCTGTCCTCTCATCATCCTGAGCTTCCATCTTCCCAAACAATGTGAGCACTTTAATCCTTGCCTCAGAGTGTGCTTTCTAGAGTACTTAGGCTAAGATATAGAGCCACAATCAAAGCGCCCTTCCCAACACTGATCCTGGGGTAGCAAGCAGGTTCTGAGGACACAACTGCTTTCACCTGCTCAAATGCAGGGCATATAGCCCAGACTGATGGCTTCTCTTCCAGGGCCTGGTGTCAAGGACACTGGATCAGGCCATTTCTGGTCTACTCCCTAGGGAAACTGGGTCTTACTTCACAGGCCCTCTTCATGGTTCCCTGAATTTTCTCCTGGCACCTAAGAATTCCCTCTGGAAAATTCAGACCCAGGCTTGCAGCCTGCTCTGCCTTCTGGGTCTCTGTGCTCTTAGGCAACTAGAGGGCTGTTGGCCAGAACCTGGAAGTTCAAAGGTTCCTCTACAAATGGTCAAAGGCTGTGATCATCCCAGGCTGCTAGAGGGTGGAGGATGCTGTGATCACATTGTCTTAAGCCAGGGCTAGGGAGAAAAAGAGTGGCTCTCTGCCCTTTCTGAGTTTGTGCTTAGCGCAGACTTGATCACTTCTTTGCAGACCCCACATGGCTCAGGATGGAAGGGCAGCTGCATAGTCTGCATCGGCTCTGAGCTCCTTGAGCCCTGGAGGTTTCTTCCTTGGTTGGCTCTCCCAAAGGACACAGCGCTGTGTAACCTGATTGTACAAATATACTGGCCATGAAGGGAGGCCAGTAGGCCAAAAACAGCCTCTGAGTCCCTGCTGGATTCAGCTGTGTCACGATGCACACAGGTGCCTTTGGGACGATGGATAACAACAATTATAACAAAGCTGGAACAGAGCAAGAGAGATTTTGTGATAGCATCCTTAGCACGCTCTTTTGGAGAGCATCACATGCATGTTCCGTTCCACTGAGGCAGAGGTGAGAGTCCAGGTCTAGTCACAGCACAAAGTAGATCTAGAGCTGCTTCCAAGGTAAGAGGTCATTAGTTCCATCTCAGACAAAAGGTCTTTTCCCCCTATGTCCAAGACACCAAGGCTATATCCAGAGAGAGAGACATTACAGGGGCTCTGCTAAAGGCTAAAGACTCTACCCACAGTCCCCCAGTTATACAAGTTCTCAGAGGGCCCCCAAATTCAGTGTCCACTGACAGACTCCTCTCAGGAGTGCTTTGGTGATGTGGCCTCACAGTGTAATGGACCATGGCCAGAGGGTGAGGAGTGAAGTAAAAGCTGCAAGTTGGCCAGAATTAGTGCTGTGTGGTTGCCTTACTCCTGTCCTATGCATCTGTTTGGGGCTGAAGCCTAGGCACCAGTTCCACTCAGGGATTTGGACTCTCTGGTCAGGGCCACTGGAGCAGACCAGTCAAGTGTTGAACAGGTAATCTCTCTGTGCCAATACTGAGCAGATTAAGGCTGATTTATCACAGGCCCTTATGGAAGCCTAGAAGCTGAAGCAGAGGGAAATGGGCAAAGCATGACATGTTGCTAAGAGACAGAAATCATAAGCACCAGACTCAGACTCTAGGACTAGGACTCAGTAAGACTCTTGATGCTGGTTACAAGCTCACAGAGAGCCCAGAAACTGAATGAGTCTCTTTGAAAGGAATCGTATCACCAGAGAACGCTCACGCCTGGCAAACAGGGATCTGAGAACGCATATTCTTCAGGGCAATCTTCAGGCCCAAGAACATGTTCAAAGAGTAGAGAAAAGCTGCAATTCCAGGCAGGGCATCCTCTCAGGGATGTCCACAAAGGACAATGGGTAAAGGAGATATTTCCCAGTGGGAAGGACCAAGAGCAATCAGTTTTGTTGACCAAGAAACTTACTCCACTGTCCAGAATCTACATGCTATAGATTAGTGACCATTGTTTTTTCTTCTCCCCTATCCGAAATGGTTGTCCTATTTCCCTCCACTACTTCATATGTTATGTTAGGGGTAGCTAAATTTATCTTTTAGCCAGAGACTGCAAAATCATGTTATATCCAGACCTGATCAAGAATTGCACATCAAGGGGTTGACATCCAAAATATATAAAGAACTCACGCACCTCAACAAACAAAAAGCAAATAATCCAATTAAGAAATGGGCAGAGGACATGAATAGACACTTCTCCAAAGAAGAAATTCAGATGGCCAACAGGCACATGAAAAGATGCTCCACATCGCTAAAAATCAGAGAAATGCAAATTAAAACCACAATGAGATATCACCTCACACCAGTGAGGGTGGCCAACATCCAAAACACAAACAACAACACATGTTGGTGAGGATATGGAGAAAAGGGAACCCTCCTACACTGCTGGTGGGAATGCAAATTAGTTCAACCATTGTGGAAAGCAGTATGGAGGTTCCTCAAAAAACTCAGAATAGAAATACCATTTGACCCAGGAATCCCACTCCAAGGAATTTGCCCTAAGAATGCAGCAGACCAGTTTGAAAAAGACATATGCACCCCTATGTTTATCGCAGCACTATGTACAATAGCCAAGAAATGGAAGCAACCGAAGTGTCCATCAGTAGATGAATGGATAAAGAAGATGTGGTACATATACACAATGGAATATTATTCAGCCATACGAAGAAAACAAATCCTACCATTTGCAACAACACGGATGGAGCTAGAGGGTATTATGCTCAGTGAAATAAGCCAAGCCGAAAAAGACAAGTACCAAATGATTTCACTCATATGTGGAGTATAAGAACTAAGAAAAAAACTGAAGGAACAAAACAGCAGCAGACTCACAGAACCCAAGAACGGACTAATAGTTACCAAAGGGAAAGGAACTGAGGAGGATGGGTGGGAAGGGAGGGACAAGGGGGAACAAGGGGCAGTACGATTAGCAGACGTAATGTTGGGGGGGGGGCGGCACGAGGAGGGCAGTACAACTCAGAGAAGACAAGTAATGATTCTATAGCATCTCACTACACTGATGGACAGTGACTGTAATGGGTTGGTGGGGGGGACCTGATGAAGAGGGTAGATTAATCACCATAATATTGCACTTGTAATTGTAGATTGATACCAAAATAAATTATATATATATATAAAAAAAAGAATTGCACATCACAAGAGAACCCTGAAGGCTCAATAAAGGAACTGGACATGATCTGTTTTGTTACTCACTGGGAAGTAGGTGAGTGTACTTTTTGTTGAGTCTAGGATCATTGCATTGTTAGGAAGCACATTTTTGAAACTGTGTTTATCAAGAAAACATAGGTAGATGCTGAGCAATAAAGGGGTGGAACATAGTAGAAGCCTATTGCTTATCTGCCCATCATCCCTTCCTTTTGGACCCATTTCTCTCCTCCACAGAGCCCTGGTGAAGTTGTCAATCATGGCAGTCTATTCTTCTACCCCAGAGATGGGCATAAGAGCTTTAGAGCTAGGACTTTAGAGCTAGAAATAGTGAGGCCAACATGCAAAAGAAAGCAAAGCCAAGAGATGGAGATATCATCATTTGAACCCCTAGATCCAGCCATGTCTGACAGATATATATCCTTTGATTTATCAATTATGTAAGCCAATTAATTGTGTAAGGCACCACCATAATTCCTATTGGCTTAAAGATTTAAGTTTGGTTTTTAACACTTGCACCTGAAATGGTTCAGATTAATACATGCACATACAACAGAAACACAAACACCATGTTGTTCAAATTCATTAGATATTATACAAGTGTTCCATGATCTTATAGGGGTCAGCAAACTTTTTGCCTAAAGAACCAGGTAAGTATTTTAGGCTTTGTGGGCTACATATGGTCTCTGTCTCATATTCTTTTTTGTTTTGTTTCTATTTTTAAAGCCCTTTAGAAATGTAAACACCATTCTCAGTTTGTAGGCCATAGACAAACAGGCTGCAGGCCAGATCTGCCCAGAGGCCATAGTTTGCTGACCCCTAATCTAGACCCTGCCAACCCCTGCATCATTGGTGCACACCCAGTCCCTAACCACGGAGCAAAATACTTTGCCATTTTGGTTCAAGTGTCTTGACATGACTTGGTGATGAGTTAAGGTTCAGGGTAGAGTTAGGAATGGGAAAAAGGGTCTTTTCTTGGTGCCCACTGTCTGCCACATAGTAAGCGCTGAGTAAAGAGTGATCATTATTTCTTGGTGATAATTTATCAAAATAATGCAGCTGCCCAAATGGCTTTGTCTAATCGTCCTAGTTTATCCTTGAAGATCCTTCCCTTTCTTCATCTCTTTCAGGAAACCTTTCCTTGACCTCCCTTACCAATCAAGTCCAAAGTAGGTACTCTTCTGCTTGCTATCAAGGACCATGTGGCCTCCCGTTACAACTACTTACCAGTCTATCTTTTCCCTAACTCTGAGTACTTAGAACATGCCTGAGCCCCAACTCCTAGCACAGTGCTTAGCACCTAGCACTGTAAGTCTCTGTGCTTCCACATGAGTATCTGTTTGAATATGCAGGTGTTACCTAGCTCCATCTGAGTCGAGGGCGGCCAGTCTATGTGTCAGCATTATGTTGGTATACAGATGCCCTCAACACTGGTTCCTCTCTCAGCTGGAAATATTTTGTTGGTATATACCACACCTTACCTGGTAATATTTTTACCATAATTATTTTTCATCCCATCCCCTCCAAAAATGAGTCAAAGACAGAGGAACAGGTGCGAACAAATTTTCTTAGAAACTGTTATGAAGGAGGAACCTCCAACCTCACCCCCACATCATTTACTGTCTGATGTGATTTCAGATCAAAGGCTTCCAGCCTCAGCAATGCTAGGAACCAGAGTGCCCACCACATAGTTAGGGCCTCAGACTAGTTTGATCCATGTCTATGGGGTAGAGGGGAAATCTCCTCCTGGGAAAAATATGTGCAAGGCCCTGCAGGCCCAGGAAAGGCTGACCAAGGCAAGGTGGAGTCACGGTGTTTGTTTTAAGCTGAATCTTTTGCCCATCTCACAGAAGCAGGCAGGAGGCACCACCATTGATCAACTTTATATGGCACCCACTGTATACAACAGACAGACAAAGACAGACAGACAGAGCACACACTACTTCTAAGCTGAACACTGCTCACCATCTAGAAGCACCTTCGATAAGCACATGTGAGACACTCTTGCATAGGAAAGATGTACTTTTTAAAGGTATGAAGAAGTATTTTGGCAAAACATCTACTTCCCTCCCAGGTCCTGGGTAAAGAGGGACCTCTAAATTCTGAAGCTTCTACATATTGAAAATTATCCCCTTCTCAATGGCAGTATATATACAGTAACAAACCTTCCAAGTCGGTTGTCACAGCCCTCTACATAAATCCTGCATCTACTTTACAGATGGGCGAACTTAAGGTGGCCCAGAGCCAGGGGACACAGTGGCTGGCTCAAGGTGAGGGCAAACAGAAGGTGTCTCCGCTCACCCGAAGGCAGGGCCTCTGTCTATTTGGATGGGGACGGGAAAGGCTGGCGTGGTCAAAACTCTCTTTCTTCCTGCCTGGGAAGCAGTGGTTCCATGGGGAAGGCTGTCAGGAAGGAAAGGCAGGTTCCCATGCCTGCTGGCTAGGGGGCCTCTCAGGGCGGGAAAGGCCAGGGCAGACCAGAGCTCCTCCCCAGGCCTCTTCAGGTCTGCTCTCTGAGTTTGAAGGTTATGGGTTCACTGCTTCTGTAACTCTCTCATTACCTGCATATGAGCCTAGAGCTCAAGTTTTTAATTATTTTTTAAAGGTGGGTCTGGAGGATGGTTGAAGAGGGAATGAGACACAGAACAATCTTTCTACAGCCCCCTTCTGCTGAAGCTGGGGCTTTCGCGGGTCTCCACCCTGTCTCCTAGGAATATTTAAAGGCAGCTTTTACAAGATTATACTTTCTTTGTTGCTTTTCATGTGTGTGGGTTTTTTTGTTTTTGTTTTTTGTTTCTTTGTTTTAATTTATATATATATATATATTCTTAAAAAAGCAATAGTCCTTTGGTCCCTAATCTCTAAGGAATGATATGATTTTGAAAGAAGTAAATATGGGCTTCTCGTGCAGAGAAGCCTGTGGCACCCCCAAGGCCCTCCGCTGGTTCCCCTAGACAGTCAGTCCTCAGCCAGCCCCAGCTGCCTTGCCAGCCTGAGCTCTATGCCACAGGCACAGGCCAACCCCTTGATGAAGATGTCCCTAACGTGGCCTGAGCCCCAGGCGCCGGCCGCAGGTCCGATCCACCTCCCTGCAGCTGCTCCTGCGGGAAGGGCTGCTCAAGCATTGCTCTGCTTTTCCTTTCCTTTCTCTTCACTCTTCAGTTTCTGTTGTTGGGTATTAATTGATAAGGAGAGAGAGGAAAGAAAAACAAAGGCAAAAATCACTCTGGAGGGCAGGACAAGAGCAGCTTGCCCCATCAGAGACATCTTGGGTGAGTGACTGGGCCTCTCTTCCTGAGAAGCAGAGCAGAAGCAGGGTCAAGGCAAGAGCCTGATCTACTGAAGCCAGACCCTGGGTCCTGGGCAGATGACCCCAGCCCCACACCTCCTCCAGTGGGCACTCTGAGGGAGGCTCAAGTGAGGCAGGGCCCGGTGGATCTTCTGAGACAGCAAATCTCTACAAGTTGCAGGCAGCTGGCCCTGCCAGAAACCCGAGAGCTTGTCATTTCCTTCCCCATCACCCACCAGGCCCTGCAGAGCCTGTTTCTTGGCCACATTTACCTCTCTTCTCAGTTCCCTATTCACTGTCCATTATCCCAGCCCTTGCATCTCATCCCTTCTTTGCTTAAACTCAATTGTTCTCTGCCATTTTCAGGATAAGGTTCAAACTCATGGCCTTTAAGGCCTTTCACAAACTGGCCCAAACCTACTCTTCCAGTCTCATTTTCCAACCCCTGCCCTGCCCACACACAGGTTCTCTCCTCTGGTGGCCCCTGTGGCTATCTCTGGAGCAAAACTACCTGGTTGGATCTTGCTGCAATCGTCTCTCCCAGACTGTGGGGCAGGAATGTTATCTAGTTTGTCTCAGTCATGGAATGAAGGAAAAACCCACAGTCTTCAAATGAGTATTCCTCCTAACTCCTGGCTCTACTCTCCCAGATTTTTACAGAGGGGAGCACCTCAGCCTCCCAAAAGAAACATCAAAGCTGAGAGGGCCTCCATCACTCAGGCACCATCTGCCCGAGATCCACCAAGGACCCACCTTTCTGTGGCTGGTCAGTGAGAGCAGATCAGTAAGGCCGATTGGCATCCTTGGGCCTCTTTAGCTGGACCTTGAGCCTCTTCATGCCAATTTGAAAGCCATTCATGGCCTGAATGGCTGTCTGGGCACTGGTTGGATTGTCAAAGCTAACAAACCCTGGAGGGTGTGGGCAGAGAGGTTAGCTGGGAACTCTGCTCGGCAGGGCCTCCTTTCTCTCTGAGTAGCCCCCTCTTTTCCCTGCCCCCTCAGGCCAGTTCCATCAAACATAGACCCCTCCATCCTCCATCATTTGTATGTGCATATGCACATTTGGACACACACTCACACTTACAAAGGCAATTG
The DNA here is from genome assembly GCA_032199065.1 of Smutsia gigantea. NCBI lineage: Eukaryota > Metazoa > Chordata > Mammalia > Pholidota > Manidae > Smutsia > Smutsia gigantea. The sequence continues at coordinate 66,205 of JAVSCE010008887.1, forward strand.
GCCTGAGTTTCCTAAAGGTGTGATTCTTGGAAGGACAGGAGGAGGCAGTTCTGAGTGGATATGTTGTGGAGTGGGCAGTGTGTTGGTTGGGGTGTTCCCTTTTCCTCCCTGGCATGGGTTGACGCTCTTCCTCCACAGCTTCCAGTCTGGTTCTCTGAACTGCAGTTGGAGTTGAGGGGTGTTTTGGTCCCAGGTCCAGCCTCCTCCTGCCCTGGCTAGACTCTAAAGCCTGACCTGATCAAGCATCTTCCAGACACCTGACTTTCCCAGGTGAACCTGCAATAGACTTGGGCTTAACACTGTCACTGGTCTGTGGCCTTGCTTTGTGCCACATACACTTAGTCTCTGGGAATCATTTATTTATGGAGGACAATCTTAGGGTCTGTAAGGAATCTTGAAGTTAGGAATGGGTGTGGCCCAGGGATGGGGCTCAGCTCACCAAAACACTTGCTCTGGTTGGTGGCTCGGTCCACAAAGACTTTGGCAGAGACAACAGCTCCAAAGGGCAGGAATGTCTGTATGAGTTCTGCATCACCAAACTCCTGAGGCAGGTGATAGATGAAGAGGTTACAGCCTTCAGGACCTGCAGGAACAGTAGCAGGCTGGCTCAGGAGAGGGACTCTGGGTCTGGCCCCACCAGGCCCTGATCTCCAGCCCCCTGTCCCTCACCTTCTCTTTGCTGCTGGGGCAGGGCTGAAGGCTGCTGGGAAAAAGCTGTGCTCACTGGGGCATAGGCCGATGGATAGGCTGCTGAAGACAGAGGTGGGAGTGGGCAGTAACCCCCAGGAGCCACCTCCCAAGAGGGGCCCCAACTGCCTGGCTACCTCTGACCAATTCAGGCCATTGTCTGGTAACCCTCACCCCTACAGAGGTCGTTCTGGGCCCGGGGTGGGGGGGCATGGGAGGGTTGACTCCTCACAGAGCCTAACCCCCCCCCAAGTCTCCCTACTCCTTTCTGGGGCCCTTCAAACCCCCCAGGCCGCAAAGCGCCAAATGAAACCTGCGAAGTGGTGCATCCCAGCGTAGGCCTGCTGCAGGGGGTCAGCCACGCCGGGGCTCTGGGCTGGGGAGAGAGCGGCGCGAGGCCCACGGTGAAGGCGGGCAGGCGGGAGGGGTCCGGCAGGGAGTGTGGGAGGTGGAGGGAGGCTATGAGAGGTAGCAGGGAAGGAGGAGGAGGCCCTTCCAGGGAGGCTGCGCCCCCCACCCCCCGCTCCCCACTCCATTCTGGGGAGATTTGGGCGGAGCGGGGGGGCCCACCTGGGTAAGGGGAGAGCCCGTTATTGTAGAGAGGGTCGGAGCCCGGCTGTCCGTTGGTCTGGGGGGTCAGAGAGCCGAATCCATTGACCCCGATGGGCGCTGGAAGCCCGGGAAGCGCGCCGGGGCCGCTGCCGGGCGCGGAGTTGGCGGCTGGTGGCGGCGGAGGGAGGATGGTCAGCCACGGCTGCGCCCTCCCCCATCCCCCGCCTGCCCGGGCCCCCCGGCCGGCCCTACCTGCAGCCGGCAAGAGCGGCGCCGCTACCAGGCTGAAGGCCGCCACGTGCTGCATCTGCGCCGCCACGGCGGCCACCGGGCCTAGGCCCGGGCCCTGCGCCGCCGCCAGCAAGGCCGCCTGGTGCTGCAGGATCTTAGGGAGGCACGAAGGGCGCGTGTGGGAGCCCGGCGACGGGAAGCTCTCCCAGCCCCCGCCCGCCCGCCGGGGTCGGGCACCTACCGCCGTGGTGTAGGCCCCGCAGGCCCCCAGCGGCAGCGGCGCCGGGGGGAACGCGCCCAGCTGGCCCGCCATTTGCTGCATGCGACGCAGCGCGCGCTCCCGGTCCGTGTCCGCCAGCTTGACCACAAGGCTGGACGAGGCGCCCTGGGTAGGGCAGGGAAGGGAGCGGTGACGGGTCCAGCCCCCAGCCCTGGCCCTGGCCAAGCGCCTTGCCCATCAGCCCGTTGCTGGGGCACTGATCACAGGTGGGGAGGAGCCCGTCCCCACCCCACTGGCCTCACCGCCATGGTCCGGCTACCGTGCAGACTCTGGATGGCCGCCTGAGCTTCCCCCTGACTCCCGAACTTCACAAAGGCGCAGCCTGGAGCAGGGTAGAGGGATGGTGGCGGCTCAGGCCACAGGGACCAAAGGATCATGTGACCGAGGGTGGGCAGGGTCACCAGGACATCCCGGGGTCCTCTCAAGTCACCTTTACTCGTGCCGTCAGGGCTCCGCAAGACCGTGCACTCCTCTATATGGCCGAAGGGCTGGAACAGGCGCCTGACATCCTCCTCGCCCTGCTGCTTCCCCAGCATCCCCACAAACAGCTTTCGGTCCTCTGGGGAAAAATTGAGGCGTGACCTGGGGAGCCTAAACCCTCCTGGACTCCCTAGTGTAGCTGGAGGAGCTTAGGAAGGTAGCTCACCACAGTCTAGCTCTGAGGGTTGGAGGAGGTTTAGGGAGTGAGAAGGCCCTGGGACTTCAAGGCTGGGTTTCTTTGCTCAGGCACATTATCTACTGACAGATCTGAAGAAAAACTCAACCCAGATTTCCATCAGGAAAACCTGGGTCCTGGAGAACCCAGGAGGACTCATTGCTGCTCTTGTGGAATGTGATTCAGTCAGTATTTTTGGGTGGGCAGGACCCTCTATGTATCTTTTATTATGTTTGACCTTTCTGTTCTTAAGAGTTTTAGAAAGACTATTTTGGGCTGTTTTAGCCCTCTGGAGAAGAGGAGGGCCTTGCTGGTAAGCCCGATATAAGTGGCTAGAATCACTGCCCCTTCCTGCTCGAGTCAAGGAAGGTTCTGGGTAAAAAAAAAAACCCAGCACAGAAAACAGTTGTGTCATGGTCCTGCCTCACCCCCAGACACAGCCCTGGAATGATGAATCCCCACCCTCAGGACCAAACTCCACCGGGACACCCCTCCCAAAGGCCTAAAAGGGCAGGAAGTTTGGGTTCCTAAGTCTCCAACTGCAGTGTTTTCCCCACGACACTTGCTGAAGCACTGACCCCTTTCCTTAATCCCCACTTCCACGACCTCATTCTCTCACTGAACTTCCAGGGTCTCCATGAGCCCTGCTGCCTCCTTTCTGACTTCCCCTGTTTTCTTGCTCTGATCTCTCCCCAGGTAAGTCTCTGAATTTGGGATGGGGCTTCATCCAGACGATACAAGTTGGGAGAGAAGGGGTGGGTGGGAATCTGGCTTCAGACTTCACCTTTGTGAGATCCTAAAGCCCAAGAAAACACATCCCAAACTCCTTAACAAGCTTGGCTAGGCCAAAGGGGGAACCTTGGATCCTGAGAGCAGGGGAAACAAGACTGGTGAGGGCCATAGACTGAAGCCTGGAGGACAGTGAAAAGGTATATGAGATTGCCTGGAGTTAGCAGTGGAGGGAAATCCCCAATAAGGTTATGTATGTAGCCACATTGTACCTGGTATTGTGGGGTTCAGCTGGGGCTGCCCTGGGTACCCTGAGGTGTCTGTCTGTTAATGCTGTGTGTGTGTGTGTGTGCAGGGGCTGTGGTTTATGGAGGACCGGCAGGGTGTGATTCAGCACATCCTGCCCTTTCTCTAAAGGATTACTGCCCAGTGATCCTGAGGTGAATGGGTGCACAACATACTTGTGGTGGGAATTCTAGAGGAGGTGCTGACCTCTGGAGGGTACAATCTTGTGGTATGCTTCACTTCAGGGAGTGTCAGCCACACAACAGTGCCTTGGAAAAGATCACTGGCTTTCCAACCTTTTTTAAAAAAAGCTATGGAATCCATTGTTTTAATAAAATATTAGGATGAAGCTCAAAATGTAAGAGAAAAGCAGAACTGTTCTGACTGAAGCTAGAAAAGTATGGGGGTTGGGGCTGGGTGTGGAGGGCCCAGCGGCGGAAAGCTGTCCCGGCTCCCCACCCGGGCCTAGTTCCTCTTGCTCGATCTTCTCTAGTAGCCACTAAAGGGGACTCCAGGGAAAGTCCTTTGAAAACTGCTGACCTAAAAGATAAAGAACAGTGTTCTACATGGTGTATGAAGAGGGATCTGAGATCATCCTGTTCAGGAATCTGAGAAGACAGTGAAGGTCTTTCATAAATCTCTTGACCAGTCTGATGGTGCCTTTGCCTTGACATCGGAAGACAGGCCCCATTTGGTCAGGGAATCAAATCTCAGTAGGCTGTGTCATTGCTCTGTGTGTTCTGCAGAGAGGTCTAGGAGGGGCTGAAGAAGATCATAGGGTCTTCAGAGTCCCAAGGCTGAAAGGGGGCTTCAGGATGCCCTGATTTATAGTGCAGCTGTCACTGTGTGGAGTCTGCAAGATGGTGATGACACCTAGGTAAGATGTCCTGCCACATGGACCAGCACCCAGGTAGCCCCAGGTAGGAAGAGAGATATCAAGGCCAAGATGGAGCCCCCAGGACAGGAAAGAAGGTTGTGTGGATAGTGTGATCTGATCCTTCATCCGCTCTTCCTTATGTTGCTCTACTCTGCTGTCAGTGGTCAGTTCAAGCTCATGTCACAGACCATGAAATTCTCTGATTTTTCTTGCCTAGTGAGAGTCTCTCAAGTTAAAATTTTTCATTTATGTGACAGGGCAATGACCCTATCGTTCTGGACTCTGAGCTGTATAGAATTTTAAATTGAAATGAGGTTGGGTTATAATCTGGGCTCTGTGTTGCCCATTTCACAGATATCACTTTGAATCTTGGTATCCTAAGATTTATAGGAACCTTGATGGTATTTGAATGATGATGATCTGGGCCACAGTGACCATGAGCCTCAGGTGACCCCGAAATGGTGGGATAAGTTTCTTAAGAGACCTGTTCAAAGAGAAATACAGGCTAGACCCCTGAGAATAGCCCCCAGATCCACAGCCCTGAAGATTCTGAAGGCTGATTAATGTCTCCAGAGAGAGCTATTACTGGGATTTAGCCCAGAAAATTTAATTTCCTCTAGGTCAAACTCTACCAGTTTGGTAAGAAGAGGATTCTTTAAGAGGTAGGATAGAAATGTCTAAATAAAAGCATCCCATGGGTGGTGGATGGGTCCCTAGAAAGATAGGAATATCAAATAGGAAGTCTCAACCTTCTTGGAATAGAAGGAGTTGGAAGTTAGCATCACTGTAGAGTTGAGACATGGTTGGAAGGACACACAGTTGAATGATATAATTACATTTCCTGTTGGCAAACAATGTGTACTCCTTGCTTTTCCACAAAATGCTGTTTTGAACCCAAACAAAGGTGTTGGGGCCCCTAAGGCCCATCTCCATAAAGCTGTCTTGTGCAGCTGGTCATACAGCTCACGGATTCTAATACAGCAAATGATGGGGTTGACAACCCACAGTTAGAGTCAGTCCACTCCATCCTCCTCAGGAAAGGCACCAAGACGCTGTTCAAGAAAAGAGGCCATGTCTCAAGTTGGCCCATAGGATAGGAGCTCAAATTTTTGGCTTCTAGGTCTCTCACACCCACTCACCTCCATGTCAATGGGGTATTGTGACTGTAGGGGCAGTGTATGGACCAGGTTTCAGCATCAGGATGTCTGAATACATCCTTAAAATGCTGGGCCACTTTTCAGTTCAAATACCAACCTAGAAGATCCTGCTGGTGGCAGCATTTGGAGCAAAACATCTCTCCCTGATGTTTCAGTGATGACAGCAGCGTAAGGGGCCAAGGAAGACTGGGAAAGTGATTGAAGGAAATATCCAGGGCAAGCAGTGTCCTGGCCAGATCTGATGGGCATCAAGAAGAGCTTTAATTCCACATATGCAAAAAAATACCTGTTAGAACTAATAAACAATTTCAGTAAAGTTGCAGAGTACAAAATCAACAAACGAAAATCAGGTGTGTTTTTATACACTAGCAATGAGCAACCTGAAAAGGAAATTAAGAAAACAATTTCACTGATAATAGCATCAAAAAAATGAAATACTTAGGAATAAACTTAAAGAGACAAAAGACTTGTACCCTGAAAACTACAAAACATTTTTTCAAACAATTGGAAGAAATTAAAGAAGACACAAATAAATGGAGAACATCCTGTGTTCATGGACTGAAAGACTTAATATCGTTAGGTATCACTACTACCCAAAGAGATCTACAGATTTAATGCAATCCCTATCAAAATCCCAATGGCATGTTTTTGCAGAAATAGAAAAATCCATCTTGAAATTCATATGCATTCTTAAAAGACCCTGAGTGGCCAAAACAATCTTGAAAAGAAGAAAGTTGGAGGTCTCACACTTCCTGACTTCAAAATTTATCACAGAGCTACAGTAATCAATGTGGTATCTGCATAAAGACAGACATATAGACCAACACAATGAATAGAATAGAGAGGCCAGAAATACGCCCTCACATATATGATCAGATGATTTTTTGACAAGAGTGCTGGTCTTTTCAACAGATGGTGCTGAGAAAACTGGATACCTACATGCAAAAGAATGAAGTTGTACCCTTACCTGGTACCATATACAAGAATGAACTGAAAACATATCAAAGACCTAAACACAATGCTAAAACTAAACTCTTAGAAGAACACACAGGAGAAAAGCTTCATGACCTTGCATTTGGCAGTGATTTTTTGGATATAACACCAAAAGCAAAAGTAAAAATAGATAAACTGGACTACATAAAAATTAAAAACTTCTGTGCATCAGTGGATACAATCAGAGTGAAAAAGCAGCCTAACAGAATGGGAGAAAATATTTGCAAGTCATAGATATGTTAAGTGGTTCATATCCAGAATATAAAGAGCTCCTACAATTCAACAACAACAAAACAAATAATCTCATTAGAAAATGAGCAAAGAAGAATTAATATCATCAAAATGGCCAAACTGCCTAAAGCAATCTATAGATTCAATACAATCCCTATAAAAATACGGACAGCATTCTTCAACGAACTAGAACAAATCGTTCTAAAATTCATATAGAGCCACAAAAGACCCCGAATAGCCAAAGCAATCCTGAGAAGGAAGAATAAAGCATGGGGAATTACGCTTCCCAACTTCAAGATCTACTACAAAGCCACAGTAATCAAGACAATTTGGTACTGGCACAAGAACAGACACATAGACCAATGGAACAGAATAGAGAGTCCAGATATTAACCCAAGCATATATGGTCAATTAATATACAATAAAGGAGCCATGGATATACAATAGGGAAATGACAGCCTCTTCAACAGCTGGTGTTGGCAAAACTGGACAGCTACATGTAAGAGAATGAAACTGGATTACCGTCTAACTCCATACACAAAAGTAAACTCAAAATGGATCAAAGACCTGAATGTAAGTCATGAAACCATTAAACTCTTAGAAGAAAACATAGGCAAAACTCTCTTGAATATAAACATGAACAACTTTTTCATGAGCATATCTCCCCAGGCAAGGGAAACAAAAGCAAAAATGAACAAGTGGGACTATATCAAACTAAAAGGCTTCTGTACAGCAAAGGACACCATCAGTAGAACAAAAAGGCATCCTACAGTATGGGAGAATATATTCATAAATGACATATCCGAAAAGGGGTTGACATCCAAATTATATAAAGAGCTCATACGCCTCAACAAACAAAAAGCAAATAATCTGATTAAAAAATGGGCAGAGGATCTGAACAGACACTTCTCCAAAGAAGAAATTCAGATGGCCAACAGGCAAATGAAAAGATGCTCCACATTGCTAATTATCAGAGAAATGCAAATTAAAACCACAATGAGATATAACCTCACACCAGTGAGGATGGTCAACATCCAAAAGACAAACAACAACAAATGTTGGTGAGGATGTGGAGAAAGGGAAACCCTCCTACACTGCTGGTGGGAATGTAAAATAGTTCAACCATTGTGGAAAGCAGCATGGAGGTTCCTCAAAAAACTAAAAATAGAAATACCATTTGACACAGGAATTCCATTCCTAGGAATTTACCCTAAGAATGCAGCAGTCCTGTTTGAAAAAGACATATGCACCCGTATGCTTATCACAGCACTATTTACAATAGCCAAGAAATGGAAGCAACCGAAGTGTCCATCAGTAGATGAATGGATAAATAAGATGTGGCACATATACACAATAGAGTATTATTCAGCCAGAAGAAAACAAATCCTACCATTTGCAACAACATGGATGGAGCTAGAGGGTATTATTCTCAGTGAAATAAGCCAAGATAAGAAAGACAAGTACCAAATGATTTCATTCATCTGTGGAATATAACAACAAAGCAAAAACTGAAGGAACAAAACAGCAGCAGACTCACAAAACCCAAGAATGGACTAACAGTTTCCAAAGGGAAAGGGACTGGGGGTTGGGGGGGATGGGAGGGATAAGGGGAAAAAGGGGTATTACGATTAGCTCATATAACGTAGGGGGGGACACGGGGAAGGCAGTGTAGCACAGAGAAGACAAGTAGTGACTCTGAAGCATTTTACTATGCTGATGGACAGTAACTGTAATGGGGTGTGTGGTGGGGACTTGATAATGGGGGGAATCAAGTAACCACAGTGTTGCTCATGTGATTGTATATTAATGATGCCATAATAAAAAAAAGAAAAGAATGAGCAAAGGACTTGAATAGTCATTTCTCCAAAGAAGATATACAAATGGCCAACAAGCATATAAAAAGATGCTCAATATTACTAATCATTAAGGAAGAACAAATCAAAACCACAATGTAATATCACCTCACACCCATTAGAATGATTGTTAATAAAAAAGAGAGAGAGAGAGAGAAGAAAAGAACAAGTGGTGGCAAAGATACAGAGAAATTGAACCTCTTGTGCAGTGTTGGTGGGAATGTAAAATGGTAAAGCCACTATGCAAAACACTATGGGGGTTCTAAAAAAATTTTTAAATGGAACTACCGTATGATCCAAGCATAGCAGTTCTGGGTATACATCCAAAAGAACTGGAAGCAGATCTGAGAGAGATTTGTACACTCATGTTCACAGTAGCATTGTCCACAATGGTCAAAAGGTGGAAGCAACCTAAAGGTCTATCAGCCCATGAATGGATAAACAGGATGTGGTTTATACACACAATGGAATATTATTCAGCCTTATTAAGAAGCAAGGAAATTCTGACCACGCTGCAACAAGGATGAACCTTGAAGATACTATGCTAGTGTTTAAATAAGCCAGTCACACAAAGACAAATACTGTATGATTTCACTTACATGAGGTATCTGCCGTAGTCAGACTCATAGAAACAGAGTATAATGGTGATTACCAGGGGCTGGAGGGAGGGAGAAATGGGAGTTGTTGTCTAATGGGTACAGGCTTTGAGTTTTGTAAGATGAAAAGTTCTGGAGATTGGTCGCACAATATGAGTATACTTAACACTACTGAACTCTATAAAAATGGCAAAGATGGTAAAGTTTGTTTTTTGTCTATTTTACCACAATTTAAAAATATAATAATAAAAGAAGGGATTTAAGGAGGGCTGAAAGATAGGGAGTTAGACTAAAAAAGAACAGAGACTGTACCGTCCCTCCATCCTGATCCAGGAGAGCCAGGAAGTGAGTAAGAAAGGTAGACCAAGCCTGGCTTCCAGGTTCTCCTAAGAGAGAAGAATCTCAACCTCCAGAGATGCATTTTCCTTTTGCAGGCTATATACCTCTATCTGAAGGACTTGTCAGAGGCTCAGCCATAGCTATGGCCTAAAAGTGTTAACACCAATCAGCTTTAGGTGATCCATTCTGAGTCAAGCTAATGGAAAGCACCTCTCTTTACCTCTGGAGATAGAATGCATTTCAGGAAGTGAAACATTAATTTGAGTAAAGCCTTAAGCAGTACTGTGAAATGTATCGAGTCAGGTCTTAGCTGGAAGAATAGTTTTTAGAATTAAATAAGTATACGGATCAAAAACAAATATGAGTGTCAACTGACACAGATGTTGCTAAAGTCCCTAACTGATTTAGGTCAGAGAATATGTCCCAGGATTATGAAATTCTGAAAATTCCAGCTTAAATTTTAATTTTAACTCAAAGTTCAGTTGTTAAACACTGAAAAAAAACAGAATCCGAGAAAAAATTTGGAAAAGATGGCTGACCTTGTATTCACTGCTGCTATTTAAACAAATTCTTGTAGCCAGGCAGGAATTACTCCAACAGATACAGGTAGGGTGATGATAGGAGGGTTGATGGGAAAACAGATAATTAGCTTTTGAGTTAAGTCAAATTTCAAGATTAAAAAAGTGATGCCTCACCTCAGAGGATATTTAAAATTTTAAAGTTAAAAAAACTAAAGTGCAAAGAGTGTTTGGATTGATTACTTAACCTATTTCTGTACTTTATGCATCTTGGGTACATAAATATTTGCTCGGTTAAAAATATAGCCAACTTAGGGAATGGAACAAATAGAGCAATCAATCACCATTGTGGTTTATGAATTTATTGATTTTATGTTATGAAATTTGAAAGAAAGGGAAGAATATACAGGAATTCAACAGTTTTGAAGATTTTTGCCTTAAAACTAAAATATACTTTTCCTTTAAGATTGTACTTATGATTTAACTAATTTTTAGTGCCTCCATAGTGGAGATAATGTAAGTTAGAAAAATGAACCACATCTCCATTCTGAAGAGCAAATAAAGTAGACTTATTTGGTTACTATTCTCTGAGGGATTTGGAGATCCCCAGCTCTGACCTCATATAATTTGAGGTTAACATTTTGAAATACATGAACCTTGAATTTTTATCCAGGCAAACATTTTAATGTTCACATTCAAATAAATCCAAGGGAAAGGTTTTGGCAACTATGTATGTTTAATGTATAAATGGGTGAATTTAGTATAATTAGGAGACAGTTTCATTTTGGAAAATTAGGTATATCACTCATCCTGACATGGGATGTAAAATGTGGACATAGAGTATGGAGTACATGAATAGCATGAAACTTAGCTGCAGAATCTACAGGAACTGGCTGGCACATGACATAGTCCATGAAGACTTGGGTGCACATTTGGCACTCTGAGTGTCCACAAGGCCGCAGGGGATGGCCATGGGAGAAGAGGATCCCAGCACATCTATCAGGCAGATCCTGTTGTTGGCTGCAACTATTATTGCATTGTAAGTATCAAATGTGTAAGTGCTACCAATAACTTCTTAAAGTAATACAACATACAGTATGTTTAAAATATAGGTCATACCAACCACAAATCTCATGTCTATTGATTAAAAATAAGAGGAATACTATTCTGTTGCATTGGCATCAGAATTCAAGGCACACAATGTAAGTAATTTTTTGTTAAAAAGCTCACATGTGTACAATAGATGACTCCTGCAAGGCAGATGGGAAGAACTGGAAGTCTTTGGGCCAAAGAATCAGACTGACAGGTTTGGTTAGGCTCTCACAGTGCTGGTCCACTTAAAAGAATTGAATTAGTTACCGACATTTAATATAATTAACATGTAAAATTTTAACTAAATCATGACGGTCTCACTCACTTAAGGTTACCTACCTGGCTCCTGTGGCATTTGAGTTGGTGATCCCCGTTTTATGGGAAGAAAAAAATCTAAGAATCCTTCCAGAAGAAAATGGCATATTTGCCTTGATACCCCTTAGATTGCATCTGCTTTGATACCAGTATTCTTATCAGATATAGAAACCTCTGTTAATCAGCTGTAAACTAAAGAATTTAATTTCAGGAATAATAAAAAAATTCAGGCTCACAGGCTTAAATCTATCAGGAGAGATGTGACCATTCACTCTGCAGGTTTACAGAATGTTTGGTTGGGACCACAGGGATGAGACTTGAATAGGGCAAGCTGTTCCACATTGGTGTCAAATGTTACATTTTGAAAGCAAAATTCAATACCATTATAAAAGTTGAGTTTCTAAAGCATTAGTTTATGTTAAATTCAGCAGAGAGCTGAACTTACTTAAGGAGAGATATATGATAGCATTGAGGAAAAGGAACATATTTTGATTAGCAAAAAGATTATCTAACAGCTCTGTTGGTAGTAAAATACTTATAAATTGTAAAGGTCCAACTGCTCTGAAAGATTTGGTATATATGCCTCCTCTCTCTTGAATAAGTAGGAGGGAGCGTTTGGTGACTGAGGGGGAGCAGAGAGGAATTGAGAGGTCTGGTCACCAAACCTGCAAGAACGATTATCCATGGATGCATATGGACTATGTGCTCCTTAAAAGGCACCACATATCACGAAACATCTCTGTAATGCATAACTACTAAAATTGGGGATTCTGTTGCCAATTTTATTCTGCAGACCTTTTCAATTAGGTTTGCTTTTCCTGCTCTCTTAAGCTGCTCTCATCTGAACAGGTGCATAGGTGGGCTGCCATAGATACAGCATTTTTCAGTGATCTGACACCTGGAAACTTGTACAAAAATGAGGAGGAAAATGATAAAACTCAGGCTGGTGCCATTGCCTGGGGCCCAGATGGCTGGGACCAGGCCAAGCAGAAGTGTTATCAGCTCCTTTGTGCAGCTGCCCTCACCCTGACAAGATGTGTTAGACTCCAAACAGCAGGAGTGCCCCTAGCATTGTGAACTTAGTTCCTAAACCAGACTTCAAGATGCATCACATTCTGAGCTCTGTATATGCCACTCCCTCTGCCTGAACCACTTGCCCTCTTTCCTCCTTCCTCTGTTTGACTACTTCTTGTTCATTCATCAATGTCAGCTTAAATATTACTACTTCTGGGAGTTCACCATGACCTCCCAGACTAAGTTAGGTGCCCCTTCTTTGTGCTCCTGTAATCCCTCCAGGACTTGAAAAGCACTGATCACACTGACTTATAACCCTTTGTTTACTTTCCTATATCACCTCATAGCTCCAGGGCTCAGTGAGGCCAGGTTCTACATCTGTGCTGTTCATATCTGTATTCCTAATGTGCAGTAAGGTGCTCAGAAGATATTGGTTGTATGGTTGAATAAACTACAGCCCAACCTGACTGCTTTTTAGCTTACTCAAGTGCTCTCAGCTGACCTCTCAGCCATGGGACTGTCTAGTGTTTGTAGGCAGGGCTTAGAAGATGGCCAGCAATGGCCTTGATGCCTAACAGTTTCCTAAAAGGCAGAAATTCTTGGGACAAGTGAACTAGAGGTTTGGAATGGAGGCTGGAACTTCTCAAAAACCTGTCTGGAAAGAATGAGATTGGAAGGGAGAATGTGTGTATGGAGGGGAGGCAGGAAGCTTGGAAATATCTCTTCAAGGCAAAGATAACATTTGACCTGAAATCAAGAATCAGACCAGAGGTCAGAGAATCTAAAAGGATGAAGGAAGGATTTCTTGGAAGAAAAACTCCACAATGGAACCGTGAAACTCCCAGAGCCCCTAGTGGGTGTGGACACTGAGCGTGACATTTGAGAGGGCATGCGCAACTAATAAATGTCTGTCAGTTGGGTTCCATTCTCTCACTAATGTTGGGAAGCTTCTTTCACCTAACAAAGCCGTGGCTGATCTTGGGTAAAGTAGGGGGAGATTCTTATCTAAGGGAGAGAGTCAACGGACATCAGGGAGGGCTATAGGTAGATATCCTGGAATGATGTGAGACTCAGGAGTGAGAAACACACCAAGAACTGACCCCAGAAGCAACCATTGCTTTTCCAGGGTGGAAGATGGCCAGAACACAGCTGGTGTTGTCAAAAAGCACAGGCCCTCTACCCTTTCTTTTCTTAAGCAGTATTGGTCTTAATGGAAACGGAGTAGCTAAAAAACCTCTAAAGACTTTCCATGGTTCTCAGCAGAGAGTCAAATTCCTTAATGTGGCCTACAAAGTCTGTCTTACCAGCCTCCTGTTTTACCAGGAGTAACCAGGCAATTGCAGTGAAGGAATGAATGGCCCCAATCTAGAGTGGACTGGGTTCTCTGTAATCAGAAGAACCTGGGAAAGGTGGAAAACTCAGCCTGGTTCTTCAAATAAAACTGGAAGTTCCACCTGGGAAAACAGGAATCAACTCTTTCCAAGGCCAAGGTAGCAAGAGCTCCCTTCCTCTATCCCCAACATCTTCTTAGGTCCTTCCTGCCTCTTCTGGGTCTGGGGACCCTGGAACACCATCCCTCCTCAGTCTGAGCTGGGAAGGCTGAGCTGTTTCTGGTGTTAATCAACTCTGGGCCCTACTTGTCTCCCTAATCCAGGGCTCTAGTAATAAACCATGGGTAGGACTGACTCCAGGAGTGGGCCCACCATCCCCTACATGCGTGGTAATCCCAAGGTTTATCAGACAGGATAGTTACCTCCTCGACCCTCACTGGCAGCCGGCTTCACTTGGATCGGACGATTCATCTGAAAGACATCAGACCAACACACCCCGTTGGCATGACTGCCTGGTCCTGGGGCCCCAGTTCTCCTCCCCTGTACTCCTCAGGATCTAGTAAGCCCCGGGCCCTTTGAACTCTGCTCTCCATCACTCTCACAGTAGGACTATAGAATTTATCCAATATTCCTTCCTCAAAGCCAAGAATTTAGAAGCTAGGAAACCTGAAGGGTTGGGTGACAGGAAGTTCAGTGGCAAATACAGGATGGACTGCAGCAGCTCAAGAGATTCTCCTGCCTTGGCCTCTGGGCAGGGACCATGTGAGGCCTTTCCCTCTGTCACCTGGACCTCCTTAAAGGCTTTAGGGAGAGGTGTTTTATGGGAGGGTGAAACTGATACTGCAGATTTGTGGTTTGTGTCTAAAACTGAGAATATAATTCTATATATGTCATTTAACTTAAACAATCTAAGACTCAGATTTAGTGCTGTCTACCCCAACTTTGCCATTTAAATGGTTGTATGACTTTGAGTAAATCACCCTCTTTCAGATTCAACTTCTCAAATAGGGAAAACCTTCCCCAAGCTTCTGTATCACCCCTCAGTTCCCTCCCTGGGCCCCCCATCCTTGGCCCCTGCTCTTCTCATGCTTCCCCTTCTTCCTGGATAGTCTCACCCACACCCACAGCCTCTGCTACTGTCTCCACAGGGATGACTCAGAGATCTGTGTTTCCAGCCCACACCTCCCTCCTGAGCTTCAGACCCATGTGTCCAGCTGTTTGCTGGACATACCAACTAAGAAGTCCCCCTGGCACCTTCCACTCGACACCCCCAAACTAGAGCTCATCTTTTTGCCCAGACCTGAACCTTCCAGTCATCCAACCTATAAACCTGGAAAGCAGCCTGACTCCTCCCTTCCACCCCTCTCCCACCAACCGATTTCACTTTCTGATCCAGGGGTTCCCTGATGGGGGCAGATAAGAATCACCTAGGAGCCATATCAAATTCTCAAGTTGGGGGACTGTATCACTTGTAAAAACTCCTAGATTTCAATATACACCCCATACATCCCCAACCCCCAACCCCCCTGAGAGAATTCATGATTGAATCCCCATCTCACCTTCCTCTCATGGGTGTTGTGGGGATCACATGAGATAATGGGGACGCAAAAGGTCTTTGTAAACTGCCAAGAGCTGGGTGCGTAGGACATGAGCAATTATTGTTGGGGGGAGACAGCTGAGTGCCGGGAGGAAAGACCAGTGGCCTTCCTGCTCATGGAAGAAGGGGCGCTGATGCCCAGCTGGCCTGAGGAGAAGATGATCTGACCCCCTCCCCTCAGGAAATGCACTGCTTCTGCACCAATCAGGGGCCACCCCATCACCTACCAATGTGCTAGTTGCCGAGACAACAGGCAGCTTCCTGTTACCATAGCCACAAGTGCTACCCGGTAACCATGGTAACGCCCTAGCAGTCACAGTTGAGCAATTTCCTTTGGATCAAATTTGGGGGTGGGGGAGTAGGGAGGGCTTATTAAAAAATTTTTTTTCAAGGACAGGAAAACAGGCCAAGCCTGAACCAGCACAGGCCCCTCCCACCCGGGCCTCAGGTTCTTCTACACCCTGACACACCCACCCGCTGGTGGTGGAGCCCCTGCCGTGTACCAGGCTGTGGGTGGGGGCCGAGACACCGACAGGACTCAGGCTGCAGTCTAGAGGGGATGACAGATCAATCCAAGCAGATCAGGGCGAGCTGGACAGGTCTGGACTGGCCTGGACCAGGGACCAGGAGGACAGGACCCGTCCCTGGGCATGGCCACCTGTGATTGTGGAGGAGAGACCAAGAGACAGAGCCATGGAGAGCAGGGACACAGGGAGGGATGAAGAGACACAGGCAGACAGATATGATGAGAGAGGAAAACAGACCTAGAAAGGGGCTAGTAAAGATAAATAAATACTGGTGGAGAAGGGACGGGAAGGAGGGGATAAGGGGACAGAAGAGGACACAGGAAAGGTAGGAAGAAGTGTGGTGGAGGAGAAGAAAAGTGGGGTAGAAGCCTGGGGTGGGGGGCAGTGAGGGTGAGCAAGACCATCATTATTTTATTAGTTCTTGAATAGATCCCAAGAATTTCTCTCCAGAGCCTAGAGTGAAGAGCACGTGTGACAGCAGTGGTTGCCATGGCAGCTGCCTCCCCAGCTGGGTTTCTGGGAAGACAGCTCATCAGTGCTCTAGGGATGCCCTTCCCCACCCCCACATTTCCCCACTCCACCACTCTGCTGGAGAGTGGACATTAGGTGGTACATACATGACCCACATGGATCTGGCAGGTCCAGGCCTCAGAGACTGGGCACCCAGGCTTTCCAACATTCAGGCATGCTGCCAGCATTTTCTGAACTGAATGCCTGGGGCTAGGCCCTTCAGAGGGCACAGTGATGCCCTTGGGACCCTGTTCTCAAAGGCTCACAGAGCGGAAGATAATACCACCATTTCCTGAGTACCCACTATGTGCCAGGCCCTTCCTTGGGGTACTTTACACATATTATCTCTAAATTCCTTCCAAGCACTCTGCAAGGTAATATCATTGTCCCGGTAGTATGGGTAGAAAGCTGAGGCTGAGGGAGGTTAAATCACTTGTCCAAGATCACATGGGAAGTGGTTGAGCTGGGATTTGCCCCCAGGTCTGACACTAAAGCCCAAGATTTTTGTATTTTGCTGCACACCTCCATTTGTAAGACATGAACACAAATTATGAGGCACAGAGGGACCAGGGCCCTAGGAGGAGCGCTATGGAAGAGGCTGACTCCAGCTGGAGAAAGCTTCCTGGAGGAGGCAGAATTTGACCTGGGCCTTGCAGAACTGAGTCTGGCCATGTGGAGATAATGGCAGAGATAGGGTTGGAGGCTGAGGTATGGAGAAGAAGCTGCAAGTCTGAAGGAGCAAGAGGAGTTCTCAGAGGCAGCCAGAGTAGAGCAAAGTTGCTTCTGAGTCAGATGTGGATTTAGATCACGGCTTCATCACTGGCAACTTCTTTAAGGTCTCTGAGCCTCAGAATCCACCTTAGCAAAAGGGGGAATCATGACCCTATCTTGCAGTGTTGTGGTGAAATGACAAAAGCTAGATCTTAGTAGGTACACTGGACATAATAATAATAATACTTTTTTTTAATGGCAGGATGTGAAACTGAAAGGTAGGCAAGAGTCAGATTGGGGCAGGCTGTGAAAACCACGACAAAGAATTTTGACTTTGTTGTATTTCAAAAGCAATAAGGATCCAGAGAGGGATATTAAATAGGGGACTAGTCCAATCCTGTCTGTCATTTGAAGGATTCCATGAGCTGTCACTATGCAGAGAAATGATTGGAGAGGGAAAGATTAGAGGCAGGAAAATCAGTGATACAGGTAAGAGGTGAGGTTGACCTAGACCAGGGTAGACGGAAATGGACAGATTCAAGAGATGTTTAGGAAGAATTAACCAGACTTCAAGTGCTATTGGATGTGAGGACTGAGGGAGAGGAGGGACTCTTAGGTTTATGGCTCAGGTGTTGGGGAGACTGGGAGTTTGGAGGTAACAGGGCAAGACCCCGGGGAGGAGCCCAAGAGGATGAGGACCGAGCTGGGGAGGATACTGCTCCTCAGGGCTCCGGGCCTTCAGTCCCCACGAGGAAGGGGTCAGGGAAGAGGTCTGGGGTTTAGATGTGCTCTGTGTGGCTGGAAATAGAGAGCTGCCCACATGAACTAGCTGGGCAACCCTCCCCTGCCTCATGCCTGCCAGAGCCAGAGGAGGAACATGGGAGTTGGGTGAGATAATCACAGTTCTCCTTTGAGGAAAAGAGGACATTGCCTCCCGGCTGAGACCTTTCACGGGATCTCAGGTGAGCTCTTGCTCTTGGCTGAGCACCTACTCCCTTGAGTTTCCCAGGTAGAGTCCAGGCCCGTGTCTGCTTCAGGGCCCATCCCTGAGGGGGAAATCAAGAGAGAATGTCAGAAAGAGGAGAGAACAACTTACTTCAGGCAGTGGAGTGGGGAAGGTCAGAGGCAGCACAGACATGCGTGAGGCCCTGGTCCTTCTGCCCCTGTGAGCAGAAGGGAAGGCGGGACCTAAAGAAGACTTGCCTTTGGGCTTAGCACTGCTGCCTTCAGACTCTTCTGTCCTGATGCCAACTACTGCCTCCACTCTGCACACATGCCCGCAGCCCCTCTCCCACCACAGGAAAAGTGCTCATCAGAACTTCCCCAGAGAAGGGACCAAAGTAGGGTCTGAGAGAGGTATCGTGGGTGCAGGGAAGAGTGGAGCAGAGAAAAAGCAAACTTCACCGTATTTAGCACTATTCTACTTCACCGCCTCCTCTAATGCAATCCACTACCAAGTCCCACTGTTCCTAGAATCTACACGGATATCCTAAACAGGTCTCCAGTCCATCCTCTCCTCCCATCCTGCCCTAGCCCAGCTCCGGGCTGGCCTCATCACTCCCCTGCACTCAAGCAACAGGGTCCTAAAGGGTCATCTGCCTCTGCTGTCACTTCCTCTCCCAACACGACCCTCACACTGTAGCCAGAGTGATCTCTTCCGACCAGTCCCTCACTCGTCCCCACTTAGAATCCACTATGGTTTCCTGTTACAAGCCTCCCAATAAAGCCCCAAATCCTATGTCTGGCAGTCAAAACTTGTGAGTCCTAACACCCCTGCTGCTCAACATTCACGATACTCTCCAGTCACACGGAACCTTAGCCGTCTTTGCTGGACACAGTCTCTGCCACTTCTCATACTGTCCCCAGAATTCCAGGATTTGTCTTTGTCCTTTAGGTCACTAAACCCTCAAATGTGATGAAATATGATCATGATTCAGCTCACACAGCATCTCCACTGTTAAGCATCTACTTACTCTCTGCTTCTGATGCCTCTTTTATGTGCCCAGATGTAAACCCCACTGAGATGCAGTAAGTTATTTCTGGGCTGGAAGCTCCTTGAAGGAAAAGGCTAACTCACTCACTGGGTGGCTGCTAGCACATACGGTGCCTCTGTGTGAGTTACAAAAAGGCGCTCCCTCCAGCCCTGCACATGAATTCGAAAAAATGTGCCCCTTCTTCTGGGCTGACACAGTCCTGTGATAATGTGCATGGCTTGGTCAGTAGAGCATGGCTGCCTTTTAGCTTTTCCACTCAAGCTGCGTTGGGCAGGGCACAACCTGCGAAGGCACATGTACTCAGTTATGTCTGTCTCCTTCACAATGTTTGAGGGCTGGCTGGCTGGCTGGCTGCTCAAGGGAAAAGAAGTCATGAGCAGGGAGAGAGACAAGTAGTGGTGCACCTTCCAAATCCCAGAATGTGGGACTGAGGTTGGGCCTCACCTTCTTCAGGTGGATTCTAGAGCCTAAAGTGAGGCAGAAAAATGTAGCGCAAGCTTCATGGGGAAGAAGCTGCAGATGATGGGACAGACCCCTTAGTTCTGAAGGAAGACCTGAATGGGGAGGCAAGCCTTGATAGGCAACAGAACTTAGCAGGGGCCATGTAGAGGGAAGCCAAGGGGAGGTCCCAGTCCAGTGGATACCATGAAATTCCCCCTAGGGGTCCAAGTTTCCTGGGCCCAACCTTTTGACCCAACTTTCCCAGTCCCATAGTGCCAGGGCAGCCTCTCTCATAGGAACCGAGACTGCAGTCCTCTGCCTGCTTCTCCAGAAGATGGTAGCTGTGCCCAGGACCCATTGCCTGCAAAGATCTGGGCGCCTTCCTTACTCCATGTGGTGGGCCTGAGGCCAGCTGACTAAGGCTGCTGCGGCCCCTGGCAGGCCCAGAGGAAAGACTGATGGCACGGACATTGCTGGGGCCGGCCAACAGAGTCATCGATTTTCATTTAGGAGAATAATTAAATATTAATTTTCACTTTGTTAAGCTGGAGAGGGTGAAGAAAGCCAGTCCTGGCAGAGGAAGCCAGGCCATGTTGGAAGCCTGCAGAGGGAAGGGTGGGAAGGGACAAGTGTACTTGGTCACCATCTCCTCCAGAACCTTAGACCCCTGTCTGCCACCAGCTTGGCTCAGGTAATAGTGCAGTGGTTAAGTGCATGAGTTCTGGAACCAGACTACTTGGGTTCAAAGACCAGATCTTCCTATTAGTAGCTACATGACCTTGGGCAAGCCACTTGTTTTCTATGACTCAGTTTCCTCTCCTCTAAGACAAGAATTCCAATAACAATACCTCTTAATAGAGGACTAAATGAATTCAAACATGTAAAATGCTAGGTGCCCTGTCTGATATCAACAAACATTAGTTATTATTACTTGTCTTTTCTCCTACAGGATTTATCACACAAGTCTAGGACTTCACAGTACTTATCTCAGGTGGTCTCAGCCTCATAGAGCCTCCAGGTAGCCCTTATCTCATGGCACCTTATGCCTGGCTGAGAAGGGGTTTTGTTCTCCCAAAGTGCATCTTCTGTTTTCAGTGCCTTCCATTTGCTTTCAGGATAAAGTCCAAATCCCTCAGCTTGGCATCCAAAGTTTCCTCTTCAATCTCTGCCCTCTGTGGATCTTCTCTTGGCCTGGCCTATGCTCACATGGGCCCTCCCCCACACTGCCAGCCCCCATTTCACACCCATCTTGTTCCTTATGTCTCTGCATCTTTCCCATGCTGTTTCCCACATGGAGTGTTACAGTTCTTCTCACTGACTCTCAATTTTAGCAGCAAAAGTCACTGACTCCCATGGTTGGATGAGTAACTTCCCCTACGACTCCCGCTGACGCTGTTACTATCACCACTACTACTACCACCTGCTAACACCTGTGTTGACTACTTACTGTCTGCCAAGAACTGTGCTAAGCACTTAACATGACTTAGTTCATTTAATTATTATTACAACAACCTTATGAGTTCAATTTTACACATGAGGAAGCTTATGCTTAGATTGGTAAAGACTTGCCCAAGGCGACAGTTAGTGAGTAGGGCCTGGATCCACACCCAGGTCTGCCTGACTCGACAGCCTGCATACAGAGGGTGAGAAGTTGCTATTACTTGACACTGAGTGTTCAAACATAAGGCTCAAGTTGCTTCCATTACTAGGATTGGTTCTAGGATCTGACACAAGATTAGCAGTTTGGTCAATTCTAGGCAAAGCTTGTCCCATTTCTGGACAGCTCCAATTCAGAGAAATGGCTGCTTTATGCTGATGTCTGTTCTTTATACCCATTGATCCTGTTTCTGTCCTCTAGGGCCACCCATAGAAAACCAAATCCCTCTTCAGAATCTGAATATGCCAACAGTAATATTTATCGAGATCTTACTCTGTTCTGTGCCAGGCCCTTGCTAAGCCTCAGCTAATCCTCATGATAGCTCACTGGGCTAAATGTTAGTATAACCCACTCCTTACAGATAAGGAAATTGAAGTTCAGTAGTCTAAGCAATGTATCGGGAGACACAGAAATAGTAAATTGGCAAAGCTGGAATTCAAATCCAGGTCTGCAAGACTAGGAAAGTAATATTCTTAATTACTATGTTATGATGACTCCCTATTAAAGCCCCACTAAGCCCTATCTTCTCCAACTAAATAACCCAAACTTCTTCAAACTATCATCCCATAATATATTTTAAGTTTCCATCCCATCCTGCTTTCTTCCTGGTAGGCTAATGACCCTCTTTAACCTGAAGCCTAGAACTAGATATAGTCCCAGATTTGGCGTGCCTAGGACATTTGAACAATGCTCTTGTTCTAGACACACCACTCTTGACAAGAAAACATAAGGTCATGTAGTATAACTTGCTCTTGTGAACGCACACTAGTTCCTAACACCACTTTCTTCCTGCTACATGGTCAGTAGGTCCCACTTTGCCTTTGGCCAGTGATTAGCCATTAGCCAAAATGATAGCAGATGCATTGGTATATAATGGCCTAGCTGCCCATATAATCAGGTCTCTCTTAACTTTAGTCAAGTGTTTGGGGTGTGGAATGAAAGCAATCTTGGTGAGTTCAAGGCACCTCAAAAAACATGACAGGAAGAGGACCAGAGGGAAGTGCTACTAAGGACCCTAGGACTGGAGACTCAGCCCAGCAGAGCCTCTACCCCATGTATTTGTATACATGTTAACACAAGTGACAAAGGACACCTGAAGCCATGATTTTCTCCAGGGTGGACAAATTCTAGCATAGCCTACAACAACCAATGCCTGTCCTAAAAGATGGGGTGGAACTCTTGGCCCAAGGGTCTTAAGCCCATTTCTTTGAGCCAGAAGACTGAAAATAACAAAGAACCTGCAGCTTTTCAGGGAACCAGTAAGCCCACTCTAAGAATGATGACTCTGCTTCTAGTTTCTGGCCCCAACCCAGTCACTACATGCTTCTTCGGCATGCACACAGGGCATGTCTCCAGCCTGAGGTGATTCCCACCCCCCAACCCTGGTGGACTTACCCCTGGCAGGGTCTTCTGCTCATGTAGTGCACTCTGAGCCTTGAGAGCAGAGTCCCGGGCGCAGTAGGTGAGGAAGGCACAGCCTGGGGAGGAAGAGGCTGGCTCAGGGGGTTTGCTGAAACCCCCAAGTACTCTTCCTGGAAAGACCCCATTAAAGTGACAAACGCAAGGCCACTCTCCTTTAAACAAGGACACTGCTTCTGAGAAGACTTCTCTACCTGCCACTTTCTGTGTCCCAGACTCTGGTTCCCTCTCATCTGCTCCTGGCTTCTTGCCTAGGGAATGTTAGTACCCACACCCAATCATATGCTAATACAATTCCACATCTCCCCTCCTTTCTCCAACCATAAATCCTGTTGGGGTTAAACCTCTCTAAGCAGCTTTGCTTTCAGCTTTAACCCCAGCCTCCCACTTCTTTTTGGGATTCATACTCACAGAGTCTCCCGGAGTCAGCCTCCCTTCCTTCCCAACTCGGTTTCAGATGGAAGGAAATGGAAGAGGAGGAGGGTTGGGAGGCGAGCCCAGGATCCCACAACTCCTTTCTAACACATCCCTCCTCCAAGTTTGAAGCTGAGGAATGGATTAATTTGAGGCTTGGAAGATAAGACTCCTTTAAAGGCTTCCTGTAGGTGGCAGCTTCCAGGGACCTCCAATCCTATCCAAGGAGCTTGACCTATCAGCTCTCCCAGGGCTTCAAGATAGGACCTGTTAAAGGGTTTTTGTCCCCCAAATCTGACTTCTCTAAAAGAGTCAGTAGATATAGGGCAGAGAAGGAGTCTGGGTTGAGCCAAAGGGTCAGTCCTACCCCTTTGTTCAGCCTCAGAACCTCAGTAGGCTGCTAGCAAACACAGGGAGGATCTCTTCCTTTCCAACACTCACTGAGTATTCACTGATTCCGAAAATATTTATTGAATACTTACTTATTATGGTGGGACTTTATAATATGCTTGATTATAAAGTGGCAACAAGACACATCCCCTGCCCTTTACATTGGGATTATGTAAAGGCTCATGAGGGGCATGTAATTGATTTCAAAGGGTTGAGGAATGTGTCAAAGAACACACTGAGTCCTCAGTAAAAAATAGGGGTTAACCAGGTGACAAGAGGGTGGTGATTATGTCAGGCAGAAGGAATAACACATATGAAAACTGAATCAAGAACTTGGTGTGTTTAGGAAATGGATGGAAGGCCAGTATGGTTGGAGACTGGTGAACGGGGGCAGAGTAGCCAGTGAGGCGTACAAAGATCAGGTCATCTACAATCCTGTATGCCTCAGTCTGGATTTCGAACTTTTTCCTAAGAGCATTGAAAAGCCACTAAAGCATTTTAATCAGGGTTGTGATATTATATCTTTGTTTTCAAAAAGGGCCTTCTGCGTGTAGGAAGAAGAAAGACTGAAGGAAGGGATAATGGGTGTGGGAATCCATTAGGAGCTTGATGCAGTTTTCCACTTAGACTAGACTTAGAAAGGCAAATAGGAACATTTTCTCCTATGTTTTCTATGTGGCTTCTCCCTTAAGGTGGGTGGATATCTGGCATTCCTTGAGTTAGAGGGACTTTGAGAACTCCTGGGACAAACTCTTATCATGTCAGTAGGAAAACAGAAGCCCAGAGAGTATGTCAGTGACAGGATAGGGTTTGGAATCTCCTAACTCCTAGAATGAGATTGTTTGCAAAACACTGTGGCTGCCTCCCTTGGTACGCAGCCATCAAAAGGAAAATGAGTCACTCTGACTTTTGGATGTCACTGTTGCTGGGAAAAGGGTGAGGAAGATATTGACTTAGAGATCCAATCTTACAAGGCAACCCTTGCTTAAAGAGTTGCTGGTTGGTTTGGGATAGTTCACTAAACACTTGATTCTGCTTATATCTCTGCTCCATCTTCTGCCATCAAGCCATATCAGCTGGTATCAGAATTGGGCAGGGCTAGAGCCCTGTCTGAAAGGCTCAAGGGCACAGCTGCTGCCTAAAGGAGCCCTGTGTTGACTACCTGGAATAGTGGGTGGAAGACGGAGAGAGGGAAAGTCAAAGAAGCATGGTTTGAGGGTCAGATGAATGAAAAAACAGGAAGAATTAGAGCTAGAGAGAGAGAGCAAGAACAAAAGAGAGAAGGAGAATGAAGGAATGGTTCAGAGACTCTGATGGGGTTTGGGTAGGAATTAAAGTTCCTATGGACTCCCCTTACTATACAGATGGACCAGAAAGATTAGCTTGTACTTATGTACTAAAATGTCTAGGAAATAAGAAAATAAGTTGCTATGGGTGGATGGACAGCTAGGCAGCTGGATTGCATTAGAAAGAATCTGGATGGTATGGTCTTGTCCTTTCATGCCCCCCTTAAAATAACCCATCTCAGAAGGTGGAAGATGCACTGCTACCTAGCTGGTCCCAAATTTTCTATGGGTGTTTTCCTGAAGCCCCTACATGAGTGTGCCTACGAACTCCTCAAGGCCTCCCGGTTAAAAAGAGGTGGCAGCTTAATTCCAGCTCTCAACCATTGGGGAAGTACCTTTAGCTGGTACCCAGGACCTACCACTTCTCTCTTAGAGAGATCATATAGGATAGTTGATGACATTTCCCCCAAAATCCTGAAACTGCTGCCTGGTGAAGGTGGTGAGAGAAAAAGGTGTTTCTACTCAAATCATTTCCTTCCCCTGTCCATGTATGACATGTAACTCTGGCTGTCTTACTCCAGCCCAGCCTGGACAGACTTTCTTGCATGTAAACAAGCCTCCTCCCTCTCTCTACAGGAAGTGAGAGGTGTGGCTGGACAGGACTATGGTGCCTCTCTAGCAAGGGCATAGAGAAGGCCTCTTTCTGCCTTTTCAATCTGAGCCATTCTGAGGCTCTGGTCCACAGGTTCTGCTCCAGGACCAGCCTGTGAGGGAGGGAAAGCAGGAGGCTGTGAAGAGGATTTGGGAGGGACAAAGATGAGGCACAGGAGTGGGGAGATTAGAGTATAAAAGAAATGTAGGTTCGGCTGAAAGGAAACCAAAGATGAGGGAGACAAGGAGGCAGGAGTTCCCAGCTGAGGTCTGGGTTAAGGGTTCAACAAATCAGAAGAGACAGAGTACTGGGATTCTGGAGGTGGGTGGGAGAGATCAGGATTACTGTTAAACACGAGGGTGGAATTTGGAGCTGAGAGCCTCCTGGGAGGGTAATTGCATTCTATGAGTTAGAAAGGCCTAGGTTCTGAAGAAAGTGGGAGTTTGGGTCTGTGGGGTTTTAGGTTGGCAGTCTGAGTCAGAAGAAGCCTCTGGGGGCTGGCTGGGCATGGACGCCAGAAGGAGGGGTGCAAGTCCAAGATGGTCTGTGGGTTGTCAGGCCTGAATGGCATGGCATCAAATGGGGGTGGGAGGATCAGGAATAACTGTGTCTGGGGTTTGGGGGATTGAGGATACCAGAGACCTAGAAGATGAAATAAGTTACCATTCCAGGATTTGAGATGTGTGTGTGATAGTAGGGATGGAGGAAGATCCAACTGAAAGGCAGGGACTGTTGGGATGTGACTGGTGAAGGGTAGGGAGTTGGAGCTTAGAGTGAATAACATGTCTAGGAACAGAGTGATGAAGAGCTGGAGGCCAGACATCAGAAAATTCTGGGTTGGGGGCTCTTGAATCTGGGGAGGAGACGAGGCTAAAGGGGCTGGTACTGAACTGATGTTGGACCTGCTCTAGTTAGGGCTGGAGTTGGGGCTGCGGTTGAGGCTGGGGTTTGGGCCGGGCCGCACTCTAATCGGATTGGGGCTGGACTGGGCTGGGCAGGGCAGGGCTGGGCTGGGCTGGGCTGACCCCGCGCACCTTTGTGGAGGCCGGTGAGCCGGTCCTTCAGCACCGTCAGCTCGTAGATGCGGCCGAACTCCTCGAACAGCGGCTTGAGGTCTTGCTCGTCCAAGCCCCGCGGGATCTGCCCCACGAAGAGCTTGATGGCGTCGTGGTCCTTCATGGGCACGGCAGGACCGGGATTTAGCCCGCTCATGCCGACGCCGCTGTCCGCGGTGCTGAAACCCAGGCGCGGGCTGGGGCCGGCGGGCGGCGCAGACCCTCCGGGCGCCGCGGCCATATCCCAGCCCGGTTCGCCCTCCCGCCGGTCCCACGAGGTCCCGCCTGTCCCGCCGTCCCCTCCCTGGACCGGTGGTGAGGGCCAGGGGGAGGGGGCGGGGCCCGGACGGCGAGGGCGGGGGGCTACACAGGAAGGCGTAGAGGGGGTGGGACGGGCTGGAAAGGGGCGGGGCAGGAGGCGGGGCAGGACCGGGCCGAGGCGGCGGGACGCTGGGGTCTGGCTTGAGGTCCCCGCGCGGCGTTCTCTGGGATCCCGCCCGAGCTCTCCCGGAGCCGAGCCCAGAGCCCCAGCCCCCGTGCTTGGTGACGTCAGGCAGCTGGCCGCCGAGTCTACGCAAATGATTTGCATAATAAGGAAGCAGCGACCAATCAGAGCTTGAGTTGACCGGGCTGGGCCGGGGGCGGGAGGGGCAACTGGGCTCACGCGCTCCACTCCCCATGGCAACCGGACCCTCAGATGCCCTGGGTCTGTAGAGTGTATGAGGGCGTGGCCGTGGATCGCGCGTGTGCGCCTTGGACCGCGTGAGGGGAAGTAGCTTCGTCATGCGTGGTGATGTCTGCGGGAGTCAGAGCTACCCCCTTCCTCACACATGAGCACACACGCAGGCACGCACACCTCCCATCGCTGGAGCGTTTCCTGCGGGGGTGGATGGGGATTCCCACTACCAAAGCCAGTTCCTCGGCCCCATCACACACCTCTCTCAGGTGTCTTCAACCACTTGCTTACAAACCAGCCCCAAACACGTTCGTCTTTCCTGATCCCAACAATTGAAAAAATTTAAAAGAAAGAAAAACAAAAACAAAAACTCCAAAACACTACTTGAACACGGATTCCTCCTCAGGAGAGTGAGGGAACTTAAATTAGCCATATTTGCTCAGGTTCTGGCTCGTTCCAATTCCGTGAGCTTGGGAGTGTTATCCTCCTTTTCCGGAAAAGGAAGCTGAGGGTCTGAGAGTCAAGGTTAGGACTAGGCCTGCCTCTAACGTCCGCTGGGCCCAGGGCAAGAAATGGAAATAGACATACCGCTTGCGTAAATATTTAAAATATTTAAATAAAGTTAAAATTTGTTAAGTAAAATGTCCATCTCTTATTTTCATAAATGCACGTTTATAATAAAAATGAAAATATGTGTAAAGCTGTTTTTATATAACTGAAGCTTGACAAGATATCAGAGCTGGTGGGATTTTATTGCTCTTGTTCATGTCTGAATAAAGATATATATTTTATAAATCACGTATTTCATAAAACGTTTTTCTTGCCTTCTTTGAATGAAGTTGCTAAACTGTAGCCGTTGACTCATTCAAGAAACTGCTCAAAAGCAGCAATGGCGATGGGAATCATCAAAATATTTTTACATCAATATTCAAATTCAGAAAATGTGATTTTAAAAAATAAATTTAAAACTTGTATTAGAAGTTACTCCTTTAATTATCTGATTATAAAATAGGTTACTAGAACATTTCACTTCATTCAGTTCAACGTATTTTAAAATTTACTTGAAACTTCCTCTTTGACCCAGGGATTATGTATAAATATACTGTTTAGTTTCTAAGTGTTTGGATATTTTCCTGTTATCTTTCTGTTACTGATCTCTAGTTGCAAGCTGTTGTAGTCAGAGAACAAACTCTGTATGATTTTAATTCTTTTATATTTGTTGAGTTTTTGTGACCCTAAGTCTATGATCTATCTTGGTAAATGTTGTTAGTACTTGAAATTAATTATATTCTGCTGTTGTTGGGAGAAGTTTTCTATAAATGCTGATTAGATCCTGTTGGCTGGTGGTATTGTTAAGGTCTTCTGTATCCATGCTGGTTTTATGTATAGTTGTTTTATGAACTATTGAGAGAGGGCTGTTGAAGTCTCCAGCTGAAACTGTGTATTTATCTATTTATCTATTTCTCCTTTTAGTCCTATTAGTGTTTGCTTGGCATATTTTGCAGCTGTTGATTGTGCATACACATGGCAAATTGACTCTCATCATTATGTAATGTTATTCTCTGTTCTTGATAATTTTCTTGCTCTGAGATCTACTTTATCTGATGTTAGCCATTCCCAATTAATTTTGGTTAATGTTTGCATAGTGTCTCTTTTCCCATCCTTTTACTTTCAACCTACCTATACTGTTCTATTTGAAGTGAGTTTCTTGTCAACAACATATAGTTGGGTCATTTAAAAAATCCAGACCACCAGCCTTTGTCTTTAATTGCTGTATTTAGACCATTTATGTTTAATGTAATTATCAACATGTCAGGGCTTAAATATGGCACTTAATTTTTTTGTTTTTGTTTTTTTTTTTGGTTTCCTCTGTTCATTTCTCTATTTTCTTGTTTTTGCTACCTTATGGGTTACTTGTTCCTTATTCTAGGTACATTATACATACATGTTCTCATTTACTCTTGACATTTTATCAGTTCAAATGAAGTGTTGGAAACTTACTTTACATACCTTCAAGTCCCTTTATTGTTCCTCATTTATAATTGTCTTAAATATGTCCTCTACATACTTTGAAAACCACATCAATGTTATTCGAGAACTTTGGAAAAACTCAAGAGCAGCAGTCTGTTATATTTACTCTTTCGATTGTTCTTTCCTCCTTCTAGATAATCCAAGATTCCTTCTTATATCATTTCCTTTACACTTTAAGAACTTCTTTAGCAATTCTTTTAAGGTAGTTCTGCCTGTGACAAATTCTCTAAGTTTTCCTTCATCTGAAAATGTCCTGATTTTTCCTTCATTCCTCAAGGATATTTTTGCTGGATAAAAAATTCTGGTTTGACAGTTCTTTTCTTTCAGCATTTAAAAAATGTGCCACTTCTTTATGGCCTCCATACTCTCCAATGAGAAGTCTGTTGTCCTCTGAATTGTTTTTCCCTTAAAGGTATCATCTCTTTCTTGCTGCTTCATTATTATTCTTTATCTTTAGTTTTCAGAAGTTTGACTATGATGTGTCCTAACATGGAGTTTTCTGACTTTATCCTGTTTGGGATTTGCTCTGCTTCTTTAATCCATAAATGTATGTCTTTTGCTAAATTTGGATAGTTTTCAGCTATTCTTTCTTCAAGTACTTTTTCAGCCCCTTCCTCTTTCTCCTTTTTCTCCATGACTATGACAGGAATGTTAGATCTTTTGTTATAATAGGTCCCTGAGTCTCTGTTAAAATTTTTTAAAGCCTATTTTCTCTCTGTTGTTCAGATTGGAAAAGTTCTATTATTTTTTTTCCTATTGAGAAAATCTTATTGAACATTATTCCTGCATCACACTTATTGAAAGAAAAACTTAATTTTCTCTGAAGGCACTCTATCATTTCACATGATCTCTAACCTAATGTTTTTTGTATTAAAAATACACATTAAATATGAAATTAGTAAAATGCAGCATATAAAACTTAATATTTAGCAAAAGCAAGTCCAAAAAAAGTTATCATATAGTAATAGAACAGTACCCACAGTATTTAAGATGTTTCCTATGTAAATCACATTTGAATGCAATTTTTAGAACCATAGTTAAATATATTTTGCAATTTGTTAACTGCAGGCATACACATTTTTCTTCCACCATATAATCTGTTCCTTTGATTGAGCTGACAACATCTGCTAGAAACCATGGAATGCAGCACAAAAAACAGTGGTTATTTTTCAAGATCTAAGTAATCTGGTCCACCTTTACTGTAGTTTGCTGAGGTTTCTGCTCCACTGAAGTCAAACCAGGGTTTTCTTTCTGAAATCTCTCAAATTTCTCTGAATTTGGTCTTGCACCCAAGGATCAGCTGCATATTCAGATTCTAGAAGAGAAGTCCACCAATTTGCTGCATCTCTCTTTGTCTTTGTAAGATCAATGCGGACCATTTTTCTGTCCTCTAAAGTCTACATTCTTTCATCAGCTGTTGTAGAATCAAAAAGTTTGCCCTTGAGGACCTTACGGCCACCTGCTGCCAGCACCACATGCTGGCTCTGCAAGCCACACTGGATATCCTGGGTGCAGATGCCTGGTGGCAGTTGAACTTCAATAAACACCTCTTCCAAGGTCTGGTGTCACTGGCTCCATGGAGTCCAGCACGGAACCACTCCACTGTGCTCCTCAAATGGGGCTGACATACTTCAGCTGCCTCCTGACTGCAGCCTCTATTTTATCTTTAAGTTCACTGATTTTTTTTCTCCATTGTCTACATTTGATGTTAAGCTCATCCAGTGAGTTTTTCATTTTGGTTGTTGTGTTTTCAGTTCTAAAATTTCCATTTGGTTCTTATTTATATTTTCTATTTCTTTGCTGAGACTTTCTATTTTTTTCATTTGTTTCAAATATGTTTGTAATTACTTATTGAAACATTTTATAATGAGTGCTTTAAAATCTTTGACAAATAATTCCAACATCTGTGTCCTCTCAATTTTGGTACCTATTATGTGGCTATGGATATTTTATTATGACTCTGAATATTAAAAATTTCCATTTTAGCAGGTTTCCTTTGACCCTGTATTAGATGAGACAACAGAGACGCTGCCTTGTTACTGTCACGTGGGGGTTGAAGTTCAGGTTTCCTACCAGAACTCTGTTGAAACTACCCCAAATTGTAGGGAAGGGGATCTCGTTACTACTGGATGGAGGTGGAAACTTCCAAGTAGGCACCCTTGACACCATTTCAGCATGGAATGTGGACCATGTGGCCTCCACTGAACCCACAGAAGAGAAGTTTGTTACTGCTGGGTAGGGATGAAAGTCTTAGCTCTCTATCTGACCTTCTCTGACACCACCTTGGTGGTTCTGGATGTGGTGTTACAGCCAGCCACAGCCTAGGTGAACTCAATCAGAGTTTCTGGGGTGGGACCAAGGCATATGTATGTCTTAAAGCTGTCCTGTCAATTCCAATGTGCTTGCAAACAAGGTTAAGAACTATTGCTTTAGAAGTTCTTTTCATGAGGAGTCTGTTGGTGGTGAACTCTGCTATGCTTCTCTGGAAATTCTTTATATTGGCCCATGTCTGGACTGGGAGTTTAGTGAGTCTACAATTATTTTTCTCGACATTCTGAGGTATTATTTCACCGTCCTTTGGTTTATATTTTTGTTTATGAGAAGTCAACTGTCAGTCAACTTGCCATTTCTCTGAAGGTAATTGGCTTTCCCTGTGGCCATTCAAGATCTTTTCATTTCTTTTGGTAATCTTCATTTTCAAAATGATGTGTAATTTTGAGTGTATTTTAATTTTGAGTTGTTTAAGTGTACAATTCTTTTTCTTTAAATTGCTTGAAATTTCTAGTGCTTCCTAAATCTGCATACTTATATTTTTCTTCATTCTGGGGAAACCTCAGTCATTATTTCTTCAATTAGTGTCTTTCTGTGTGCTGTGATGTGCTGATAAGGCCTCTTTCCCTGCTCTTTGGTGAAGTATCTGTTATAGTTGTGGGGAGTGTTGTGGGAAGACAGTTTTCAGCTGTCAGCCCCTCCAGAGATTGTCCCAAGGTCATGCTCCTTCCCAGAGGCCCACATCCAGTGACTGACCAATATGCACTATAAAGATCTATGTATCTCAGCCCAAAGCAGAACAATTCTGAAGGCCAGATGAGCTCCTTTGGGGTCAGCTGTAGTTGTTGTTGACCCAGAATCACAGCTCATCTTCTTCCTCTATTTATTACAGTTTCCTCTCCCTCCCTTTTAATGAAAATTGATTCCAACAGCGCTCCTCAGTAAGGACCTGAATGCTAAACTTGATCTGAGGTAACTTCCTAGGGAGCCAAACCTGCAGTATTCCTTCCTTTAAAAAAATGTCCTCCATTTACTACTGTTTGTGTGACGATAAAATCCACTGTCATTTTGTTTTGTTCCTTTTAGTTTAGTTTTCATAATAGGTGTGTAATCGTATCTCATTGTGGTTTTAATTTCCATTTCCCTAATGATGAATGATATTGAGAATCTTAAACTTACCTTTTTCCTTATTAGTTCTGTAACTTTTTTTAAATCTTAATTTTTTTCCAGTGGTTACATTTCTGAATTTTTCTAATTCTTACTTATACTCATTTCTTTTATAATATTTCACTTTGTTTTTTTTTTTCTGAGTAAATCTTTCTGCCATGCTTTCATCGTCAATAGGGACATTACTGTATTCCTTATTCTTTTTTTAATAATGACTTAGGATTCAGTTGAGGTCAGTTTCAACTGCTCATGTTTAAGTGCAATGAATTTTTCTGTTTATAAGGAACAATGCAAATAATGTTTTAGCTTCAAAACTTGTTTTTTCTTTAAAGAAGTGATAAAAATATGCCCTTTGACTTCTGAGATCTGCATCTTCAACTTTTATCAGGGCCTTCTATTTTGCCTTATTGCCCTCACCCAGTTCTCATCAGTTTCTCCTCAGTTTGAGGTTTGTCCTGGAAGGTTTTTTGTTACAATCAAGATACTATAGGGCTTAGATCACTTCAACATCTCCAGAAATTAATCTAGTTCCTTGGCATTAACTCGCAAATGAAGTCTGCATGACTTCCTCCTAGTTTTGGCGACCAGACTGTATTTACCATTTATTCGCTTCCTGTCAGTGATGTGTGGGTTCTCCTATTCCCCGGGATATAACACCCCTTCATTACTTTCCCTTTGCTTTCTCCTGTACAGATGCTGAATACATATTAGTTTTATAAGCACTGATGATTCACTCCCAAATGCTAATATTTTGGGATTTGTAGGGTGATTTTTTTTAAACTGACTTATTGAGGTATGATTGAGTACAATGAAATGTATGTATTTAGAGTATATAATTTGACAAACTGATATGAGCCCATGAAATCATCACAATCAAGATAGTAAGCATCACAGTCAAAGGTTTAATTGTGCTCCTTTATAATCTCTCCTGCTCCTCCCTGCCTCCCCCATCCCCAAGCAACCATTGTGTGTATATATATATATATATGCATAAAAATATATGCATATTTTTGCAGTGGATTAGTTTGTATTTTCTATAGTTTATCTAAATGGAATCATACAGTAGGTACTTTTTTCTGGCTTCTTTCACTTAGCAAATTATTTTTAGATTCATTCATGTTATTGTAAGCATCATAGTTCATTTCTTTCTATTGCTAAGTAATATTCCATTGTATGTATATACCAGTTTGTTTATCCACTCACCTTTTGATGGGCATTTGAGTTTTTCCCAGTTTTTGGCTATTAGAAGCAGAGCTGCTATGAATATTCATGTACACATCTTTCTGTGGACATGTATTTCCTTTACTCTTGGGTCAATACCAAAGAATGGAATGCCAAAGGTGTATGTTTAGCTTTTTAAGAATCTGTCAAACTGTTTTCCAAAGTAGTTGTTTTATTTTACATTCTTACTAGCAGTGTTTGAGAATTAAGTTCTCCCACATTCTTGCCAACACTTGTTATAGTCAGTGTTTTACATTTTAGCCATTCTAATCGGTGTGTATCTCATTATGGCTTTAATATACATTTCCTTAATGATGTTGAGAATCGCTTCATGTGCATATCTATCATCTATCAAAATCTTTTCCCCATTAAAAAATTGGGTTGTTTTCTTATCTTTGCATTATGTGAGTTCCTTAGATATTATAGTTCCAAGTCCATTGTCAAATTTATGCTTTGCAAAGATTTTTCTCCCAGGCTATGACTTGTATTTTCATTCTCTAAACAAGGACTTTTGAAGAACAGTTTTTAATTTTAATGACCAATTTATCAATTTGGCATTTAATAGATTATGCATTTGGTAGCATATCTAAGAAATCTTTGCCTAAACCAAAGACAAATATTTCCCGTTTTCTTCTAGTTTAATAGTATAAGGTTTTGCATTTAGTTTTATGAATCATCTTTAGTTAATTTTTGTGTATGGTGTGAAGAATGAGTTATGAGTTAAATTTTTTTTTTTGCACATGGATATCCACAACCATTGTTTCAGCACCATTTGTTGAGAAGTTTCCTTTCTCCGTTGAATTGCGTGTCAAAGGTCAGTTGTATGTATTTATGTGTTTATTTCTGGGCTTATTTTGTTTCATCGGTCTATTTCTCTATCTTTAAGCCACTACCACACTGCCTTGATTACTGTAGCTTTACCATAATTCTCAAATAAGTTAGTGTTAAACCTCCAAGTTGTTTCTTTTTCAGAGAGCAGATGTCTCGTGCAGTGCAAAGCATGGCTGATGGCTGGGTGCACCACAGGGTGGAATTAACTAGGTGAGCTTGGATCCATATTCCAAGTACAAATCCTGACTCAGCCTGTGTAACCATGAACAAGTCATTTAACCTTTCAGCATCTGTTTCCTTATCTGCCAGACAAGACTTACATTGATACCCACTCCTCACTGGTTGGGATAAGGATTAAATAAGTGAACAACCAATGAAGTGTTTATACAGTGCCTCACACCCAAGCACATGCAAGTGATGAAGCACTTTTATTCTCTTAGATGAAATCTCTATAAGTATCTTCAAATTGCTGGTTTATGTGAGTCTAGATAAACATCTGCACTTTTCTCTGAATTTCTATATTCACTTATTTTTTTATAACAGATTATCCAGATACCCGCAACATGCTCATATATTCAGCAGCACAACAGCATAGCACACACTCCCCTCTTCCCTGCCCACACCTGTCTGCCAACTGGTTTGTCTCCCCTCACACACATATTCCCTTTGAGTGACTTCCAAAACATCCCTTTCTAATTTGCTATAAAGTAAGCCATAAAGAGTAATGATGAAGAAAAAAAATCACAGCTAGGTATCAGATATTCTAGAGGAAATGGGATTTAAAGTGAATTCTAGAAAGTGGTTACTTTGGAAAGGAAGGGACTGGGAAGGGGGCATATGTAGTTTTCATGTCTTAAAAAAAAAATCTGCAGCAAATAAGACTATTGAGGTGTGGTAAAGCCAGGTAGTGGTTATACTGTGTTTATTATTTCAGTCTCTACACTCCTCTGTTTGAAACATTTGAAATCATTAAAAAATAAAAGTACTTATTGTGGTAGGGAAGACATAACATGGATGTGGTTAGGGCACAATAATTATTGTGAAAATAAGCAAGGTTCACGGACATTTTCATTTTAAAAGTCTTGTTGAAAAATGCAGGAAGCAGCACACACACACACACACACACACACACACACACACAGAGACTGCTTCAAAAAGGACTTTTTAAAATTGTGACTGTGAAGATTTGTATAAATAGTAATGAAAAACTTCAACAAGTAAACATTTCACTGAAATTAGTAATATGTATTTGTATTATATATATAGGAAGTTGGAATAAATGGCTACTCATTTCCAAACTGTCAGAGTTTATTTATAAAGGGAAAAATATAGAAAGATTTTAATAGACAAAGCTCCCAATTCCTACTTATTTTCTTCCTTGGTGGGAAAAAAAGCATATGATACACAGTTATCATGGCCTGTATTGATTAGTCTTACGAGTGATATTGACAAAAACGATAAAAATCTAAAGTTTAGATTAAGGTAATGCTGCCCCCAAGCATGTCTATCTACATTAATAATAATTAAATCCAGCCCATATCCATAGAATCCTTTTGCTGTCCTCACCCCCTTGGTGCCCTTACTGCTAGTGTTGTGGACCTGCTCTGCTCCGAGGTCCTCGGCTGTCCTATCCCTATGCGAATCCACTGAGAGGCACCTCACAGCACCAGATGGCAAGAAGGGAGAAGGGTCTGGCATGCGGCCTCAACTCCCACCAAGGAAAGGAAAGGGGCGGTTTAATGCCTTTCCGGCCTCTCTTCCCTCCTTTACTTTTATTATCATTAGGTCAGCTTTTTGCTTCTGGGGTAGATTCACAGGAGGGTAGGGGAAGGAGACTGTGCCCTAAGATCACAGAGCCAAGAAATGGGTGCAGGCACTTCCCCGCCCCCTGGTGGTGCACAGAGAACACAGGATGCCCCACACAGGGCAGCGCACTGAATTCAGAGCCCAGGGGAAGGGAGATGAATGGGGAAAGCGGTGATTCCGTGCACTGGAACAGACTTGGCAGTCACCGCGGGCACTGCCTTTCAGCAGTTCAAGGTCTGATGGTGTTCTTCAGACAGATGCCCTCATGATCTGCGGGCCCAGAGGAGCAGTGTGGAGCTGGGGAATAGCACATCCCAGGATGGAAAGTCTTGAGTTGACCACACTTTTTTTTTAATTGTAAAAATAACATTAATGAAAATGTTTACCGTTAAGAATAAGAAATCAGACACCTTTATTGCTTTGCCACAAGTGTTTTCATGGTCTCTTCCTTCACTGTCTTGAGACTGAGAACTTAGTGTCTGATCTTCTAATTTAACATTATCTCATGTAGCAATGTTACAGTTCTGATCAAGAAGGAAGCGGGGGCATTTGAAATTTAGCAGCAGTTCTGCATAGTCCCTGCCTGGGACCACCTCACTGGATTATCTGAGTAATGGAGGTAAGGGGGCCTCTATGGGGGGTACAGACGGTAAAGCCTTGGCTTATGTCTCTCCAGGCCACAGCCCTGGGCTGGGCTAAGCTGGGCTGTGTTAAAACCGTCTCCAAGACTCTGCAGGTAGAAGGTGCTCACCCTGTCCGTGCACAGGAAGGCAGGGCTGGTGTACCTCCAATCAGGTTCCCAAAGGAGCATGACTGAGGGGCTGAAAGATGTTGCTGAAGGACCAAATTTTACTTAGATCTCTCCTCAGACCTGCCTTCCCCAAGTTTCTCTATTCACCAGACTGGAAACTTTCTGAAAGAAACGCCTGGGACTTCTCCATTGTCCTTCTAGCCCAGAACCACGTAAAAGAACTTAAATAACGGTCAGAGAGATCCTCATCTATAACAGTTGCTATCCACTATTACCCCCATCTCGGGGCTGCATTATTACTTCTGAACATGAACCCACAAAGGGGCAGCCTGGGTCCACGAGCCATTTCCTCCTACGGAAAACCAGGCACGTGTGCACAGAGCTTCTTTCAGAGCCACGTGCTCACCTCCTGGCCCCCGGGGGCTTTCCTCTCATGGTCTCAGCTGAGCCATGGATTCTCTGAGAAGATGCGACTGGGCTACAAATGGGTGGGAGGAGGTGGGTAGGAGTTGCTGGCATTTGGAGGAATTGACCAGGGACCAAGTCCTTTGATTCGACACCTACCACAGTGCCAAGACCACTATTATGTGTTCAATATTTAAAAAAACAGTTGCATGAAACTAAAGTAATAAGAAACCCAAAGCATTAGGGGAGGAAGTGTGTGAGTGTGCGCGGTAGAGGAACTATTCCTTCCCAGATTGGGTCCGGAATCCTTCCCACTGCCCAGAGCTTCTTTGGGCTCCCTATGTCTTCTTCCATCCATAGAAGGCTTGGAGTTTTAAGTGACCTCCCCTTGGAAAGAAGTGACCAGGCTGAGGACAGGGAGATGTGTCTGGACTATAGCTGGTGGGTGGGAGACGTGTCACATAACTCACAGGCTCTACAAGGGTTACGTGTTTCATTCCCAGCCCTCAGCTTAGAAGATCCCTGCAGGGGCAGATACTGAGCCCAACCTGGCTGGGCCTGCTGAGCCCTATCACTCTCAGGAGCAGCAGGCCAGTCCTGGCAACTCCCCTGCCCAAAGCCACTCACTTGTTTTTGCACAGGTAATCCAGGCTCATCATAGAAAAATGCCACGTCACTCTTTATTGAGCACCAGCACCGGCCACCTCCTCTCCAAGCACAGGGACACACGGGCAAGGGGCTCCGTCCCCCAGCCGGGAGGAAATGGAAGCCTGGCCCCACTACCACTCTCCTAGGGCCAGCACCCTCCTCAGTGTTCGGGAATGCTTGCTCAGGTCTGCTCAAACTCCTGTTCACAGTAGCCTACATGGAGGGGCTGGGCCTGGACACCTCGCCTGCAAGAGGACATGAAGAAATGGTGAGATGAGCCACTCAGGAAAGGGGTTGGTCTTAGGCACCAGCAACACCTTCTCCACCACAACCAACAGCCTCCCCTCTTCCCCGATTTCGGTGGATCTCAAACTGCCACTGAACATCAAGAGCTCTCGGGGATCTCATGTCCAGACATTCTCATGCGGGGCAGGGGGGCTGCATGCTGGCAAGAGCCCAGACCCTGAATAGGGGCCCCAGGTAATGCTGATTATAGGGGCACCCAGGAAATTTGGACACCACCTCCCTGTTTCTCAGTCTCTGTACCCCAGCCCCAAACTGCTTAGTCCCTTTAAAAAAGAGGTCATGCCTGAGGGGTGCTCTTGGCCCACTGGGCCCCCTTTCAGTGGCTAAAATGCTCTATAGGCAGTGGTGGTGGGGGACTGAAACACTGTTCGGTCCACGCACAGGGTGTGGGCATGACATGCTGTCCTTGGGTCTCAGCCTCACAAGTTCCAGGACCTGTCCTTAGCAGACTTCTAGGCATACCTCCTTTATTACCCAAATGAGCGACATGCTTAGAGATGGTAAGGAACTAGTGCAAAGTGACCCAATAAATTATAGGCAGTTGAGACTTAGACCCACCATGATTGGCTCTCTTAGCTGTGCCCTAGGCCGTTGTCCCCCAGGTTCTCAAGAACTACTCAATGACCAGATCAGGGAAATGACTGTCGTACGCAGCTCCATCCCCAACGGGGGCACAGGTGTCACGGGAGCCGACAAATCATGGCAGTGGCTGAGAGCACGAACTTTGAAGTCAGCCTGCTTGAAACCCTGTTTTTAGTGACTTGGGGCAAGTCACTTAACTTCTCTGCCTCTGTTGCCTATCTCTAAAAGGGGGAATCAAACCCACCTTGTAGGGTTGTGGTGAAGATCCAATGAAGTAACACCTGTGAAAGGCTGAGAACAGGGCTTGCCACACTGTAAGCCTCTGGGAGCGTTAGCTCTTCTCCTGTCAGTAAGGGGCCCCAGGGCGCTGACCTGCCCACCCTCTTGGGAAGGTCCCACAGCTTGCTCACCTCAGCAGCTCACAGCGGAAATCTGCCAAACGTTTGTAGGCAGAGTCCGGGTCAGTCACTGACTCGTTGCTCCACAGCCTCTCGGCAACAGCCCCCGCTCTGGGCCTGGAAGAAGGGGACAGGAACCAGGTGGGGCCTCTATTCCCTGCCAGGGTGCTGGACACCCACCGGCTACTGCCTCTTGCCTAGGTGCCTTGGACTAGTTCATGGTCAAGGCTACTCAGAGCGACGGCCCGGCTGGAGGGCTCCTAGGGACTTCTGGGGCCCAGCTCATCTTCATTAAAATGTGGATGATGATCCCACTCTCCTCCTCTCCCCAAGATAGGGGAACCAGAGTAAGTGTCAGAGGCAGCGTGAACTGCTACTGCCAGGAGCCGCAGCAGCAGGGGTCCTCGAGATGTAAGATCTACACACCCAGCCAGGCTCAGGGAGGCCGCTGAGGAAACAGCACAGGAAGACTTGACAGGAATCATGGACGCCAGCGGGGGCTCCTGAGCAAGTCGCCTGTGCTCTGCGGGTCTCATCTTATCTGTGACGTGGGACGACGATCTCTGTCCCACATGCCTACTGGCTGTTGGAGCCAGGCGGGAGGTGGCGGTGACATGCCACAGAAGGGTCGCCGCAAGGCCCCTTCTCTCAGGCCCGGCAGGAGGGCACCGAGTCTGCAAGCGAGAGCCCATGCCCACAGCATCCCACCTCCACAGCCTCAGAAAGCCCTTACCAGAGTCTGGGGGCCAGGTTGGTGCTGTCCACATACTCCCCCCACATACAGGCCTCTCCACCAATCACGAGAGCCTTCTGCTCAGGGCCACCTGAGGGAAAATAAGCAACGGCAGGCTGCTGGCGGCGGCGGTCGGTTCTTCTAGGGTTCCCCTCAACCACTCTCGCATGTGGCCCTATCCCCAGATAGGTCATTTCATCTTCTAAGCGGAAATGTCTAGGCCAGACCCTCCTGCACCCTGCCCTGTGTCCCAGCACAGTCTCTTCAGGTCAGCCAGGAGAGCTCCCCGCTTTCACCTTCAAATGCCAGGGGCTCCACCATGTAGGCGTTCTTCCAGTCAGGGCCATAACTTATGCAGTTCAGATACCAAGGAGCAGAAAGCAGGGCCCGGAAGCCGGCACTGGTGATCTGGTGCAGCTCATTCCAATAGTCTACTGGTATCTTTTGTCGCCATACCTGGATGATTGTATCCGGCCGAACCTGTCACAAAAGGTCAGGTGACAGAAATGGCAGTAGCTGAGGGGAGTCCGGGGCTACATTCTTATGCAAGCAACCCAGGCCAAGGAGTGTGTGCCCCCTGTGCTCCCCAGCAGCAAAGTATTTCTTTCTGACTCCTAACCATTGAGCTCCTAATCCAGTGCAGAGGCCAAAGATTCCAGAGGCCCTAGGAGAGCTCCCTGCTGCTGCCTCCCTAAGGCCTTCTGTAGCCTCCCTGTCCACACTGACAGAGTAACACTGGCTGTGAACCAAGGGCGGCTAGCAGTGGGGCCCAGGAGACTCATAAGGAGCTACCACGTCCAAGAGTCTCCAGGTGTTTCTGAACACCTGAGGGTCAAGGTGCCTGCAGAACCTCTGCATGTGGCGGGAGGCTGGGATCTTACTAGGCAGGAGTAAAGGAGAAGACAGCCATGCTCCCAGACCTAGAAGACCCTAGTCTACGACTCAGGAAGGAAAACCCAACCCAGCATACCAGTCTCAGGAATCCCAAGTAACCTAACTGCAGAAGTAACTCTTGGTTGGTTGCTAGGGAGGAAAGACAGAGGCTCTGACACCCACACCCAGGGCTCAGACCTCTGTAACCTTTCTAGAGGATGAGAGATTGCCTCCAGTGTTCTGGACATTAAAAACTAACTCAAAACAGGAGGATCACTCCATGCAGAGTCAGGGAAGGGGCTGGGAGACCGGAGGGAGGCACCTCTCTCTGCCCTGGCTCACCTTTACTTTATTATCAAACACCTCCTGCCACACCACATAGCCCTTGCCATAGGCAGAGAGGACGTCCAGCAGTCTAGAGAATAAAGAGAGTGTCTGCTCAGTACAGATCGGCTCTAGGCTGTTGGTGCCAGTGCCATAGGGGTTGAGCCTAGCTAGGGGCCCATTCCTGACTGAGCAGTGCTCCCCACCCGGGAACCGCCTCCTCCAAACCAGGAAGGATGGACCAAGGACTCCTTCAGGGATCCCGAGAGTGGTCAAGCAGGGCCTGACCCTGGTTCTGAAAGTGAGGACCCCACACCAGGTGATCCCAAGGGACCCTGCCCACCCTCCTTCCTTTCTCACGTCTGGATGTAGAAGGATTCCAGCTGCTTGAAGTCACTGCCAAAGCCCTTCTGCTTCATAAAGGCCTGGATATCTGGGTTGGACTTCCTGAGTCCCAAGAGAAAATGAAGATTAATTCTTTCAACATCATTAAAGCCCAAAGCTCGGGGATCAGTTACCTGGCATCTCACAATTTCCTTTTTTCACTGAAAAACTGGCCACAGAAGAGCTCAGAGGCCCCAAGTATAGAAGGTGTGGCTGAACAAAACCGTACAACGGGGGCTGAGGCCAAGGCCGAGAGAGGATGAGCCTGGACTTGAAGAGTTTTAAGGTCAGACTCTCACAGAGACCGCGAATGGATCTCTGGACTACCACACGTGCCTCTGCGGTCTTGGCTTGGGGCTCTGGCACACTGGATTCTGGTTCCCTTTCTAGCCCTTTACCCCAGGCATAGTCTGTTTTTCTGTTAGTACTTATTCTTTATTCCGGTTGGCTACAAGCATTGCTGTCTGTCACCCACTGCAGCTCCCTTGTCCCACAATGCCTACATTTTGCTCACATTTCCTCCTGGTATGTTTTTCCCCTCCTCCACATCT
The DNA here is from genome assembly GCA_032199065.1 of Smutsia gigantea. Lineage (NCBI taxonomy): Eukaryota > Metazoa > Chordata > Mammalia > Pholidota > Manidae > Smutsia > Smutsia gigantea. The sequence goes on from JAVSCE010008887.1 coordinate 108,551, forward strand.
CAAAAAAGCCAAACTATTTCCCCAGGTCCAGTTTAAGAGCCCACTTCTCAAGAAGCCCCTCAACCTCTTTTGAACTAAGTAGATTAAAGGGCTTAGACCTTCCAATTTAATACTAAGTAGATACTATCTCAAAGTCATCTGTGGCTTAATTCTTCAACCCACCTATTTTTAGGCTTCAAAGGCAGGGATTATTTTTCCTTATCCTGCATTTTCCCAAGACAATTATGTTCCCAGAGCTGGTTTTTCCATATCTCAACAATATGACAGGAGGAAGGGAAAGTTTCACATTCAAAGCTTTGCCAAAATCAGGCAGGCTTCTCTGTAGGTGGAGAGAGGAAAGGCCCAAACCTGAGTCTTGGGACTGAGAAAGATTGTTGTCTCAGAGGTTAGCCCCTGAGGAGTACCTGAGAAAGATAGCTTCTCAGAGGCTAGTCCCTGTTCTAAGTAAACAATTCATCAAGCCAGCATGGAAAGAACAAAGGGCTCTTACCAGCAGGAGAAATCAACTTCATCTCCTCCAAGGTGAAGATAAAAATCTGGGAAGACAGAGCTGACCTCCAAGAAGAATGCACTCATGAACTCATAGGTACTGTTGAGAATGGGATTCACTGGTCCAAAGATGCCAGAGGGCTGAGACCCAGAGTAGCAAGGAGTCAATAATCCAGGGACACCTAAGCCAATAGAGAACCCCATAGAAGTGTCACAAATACAGAGTCCCACACACAGTCATATACGTAAGGACATTTAAATTGCCAAAAGTAAGACGATTGTGTTCATAAACGTTACACACACACAGGCAGGAATACCAGGCCCTCACAGACACTGGTATTCATGAATGTTTAGTCACATCAAATACAAATACACCCACAATCACAGACAGAGGCTGGGTTACAGCCAGACAACTGTCAGCACACACATTCGTGCCTTGACACACTGCTTCCAGCAGGGGTCACCCTGCTCCCAAAGGCTACTCACACTCTCATAGAAAAGCAGAGGAAGCCTGATCCAGTCAAACTGGCAAAATCTTTCCTTCACTCTAGGGGACAACCAACCTGCAAGGGCATCATTAAAACAAGGATATTTGACAAGACTCTGCCCATATTTTACTAGTAAGAAGTGGTCTCCTTTGCCCAAAGTAAGTTCTGCCTATCCAAATTCCCAGGGGGAAGAAGCTGATGGAAAACATTCTTCCAAAGACCAAGATCCTGCAGCCCCACTGAGGGGGGTCAGCAGACTCCCTCCAACCGCTGGCACTATTCTTACCTGGTCCCCAAGACAAAGTGTGGCCAGGGGTGTCAAACTCTGCCAACACACGGATACCCCGAAGCCGTGCATATTCAATCACCTTCTTCACATCTTGCAGTGTGTAGATGTGCGTGGCAGGGTTGTACGACCCCTGAAAGGCATAAGACACCCTTGAAGATCTCATTTCCTGAAGGCAGGCAGAGTAGAGGACATTCAAAATGCCTCCAGGACACTGACTCTAGCCACAGCCCTTTGGTATCAGGGACTATCTTCAAGGAACTTTATTGTAATTTCCAACAAACTGTCACATCTATTGTTTTATCTGAGTATCATAATGCCAGTGAGATGAGCAAGGTAAGTATTACGCCTATCTAACAGAATATAAATAAATAAACAAAAAGAAAATGAGACCAGAACAGATTATGCCCTGAATGTCACAGAGCAAATTAACAGCAAAGCTTGGACTTGACCTCAGGTTCAGGTTCACTTCAAATCCAGTGCCTGTCCCCTATGCCGGTGTGTCCCTAAAACTGGCTGGTTAGGAGGAGAGCTGGTATCCTTATCAGCAGGGCTACAGCCAGACTCAGACATATACCCTAAACTTGGTCTGGGCAAAATGGAGACATACCTTTCTGGTAAGTTCTGGAAAACTGAAGCTCTCATATGGGAAGGAAGAGTCATCGACGAGATGCCAGTGGAACACATTGAATTTATTATAGGCCATGACATCCTGTAGATCAGAGTACACAGTGTGAATCATCACAGCTTTTCCAGTGTCAGCCTCAAGCCTGGGAAGGTGGGCAGACTGGCAGGCTACTCCACACATCTCAATATGCTCAACCTGCCCCGGCTTCCTGTTAAGTGTTTATAGGGTCTCTGTCAACCCTTCCCATCAGGAAGTGCCTGTCATGGAGGGAAGACCCAGCACATTTCTTCTTTTCCCATTCCAAAGATGGCTGACAGAAGTCACTTTTGAGATGACTTCTGGCCACACTGAGAGGAGGGCTGCAGCTGTGTGGTTCCCTGGAGTCTTCCAGAAGCCCCACAATACCCTGAATTCTGACACTTCCTCCTCCTATTTGTTTTGGGTTGTCTGAATAGTGTTTATATAAACTGTAATGTGTGTTGTGTATTCAGTAGCTCCATAACCCATAAATCTCAGATGCCAAGATTTATGCATGTGTCTATTCCTTTGGTTCCACTAGAGGAGCAAAGGAAAGGGTAGACACATAAGTTGGATCAGCAAGTGTCAGATAAGATGAACCATCAAACCCAAGATAGTTAGGAACATTCCCAGCTAAGGCTTTTGACCATGTCTTTCCTACAACCTTGTCTTAACTAAACTAAAATCAGCTCTGCTCTTTCGAAGCAGCTATTTCCCCACACTACCTTCTGCACCCCTGGAGGCAGCCTGGACACAGATCCATGGTAGCCAAGGGGGTAGACATAAATCACTCTTACTATTTTTCTCTTAGACCAGGTAATCTTACACATTTTTCCCTAGGAGCTCCCAAAATCCATCTGTTCTTCTTGTAACTACTTAGGGATACGGTACTTGGTCTACCCTTTACCCTATTACCCCAGGACCTGAGGGCAAAGAAGGCCTTAAGGCTTGGGTACCAGAGTGTCCAGGATGCTAGCCAGTGGCAGGTAATGGCGAGATGTATCCAACAACAAGCCCCGGTGAGGGAAGCGAGGAAAGTCCTCAATCTTCGTCTTGTTGATCAAATACTGCGCAGAACAAACATTGACCATGTCAGGATTTAAAGGGAACTCACAGTTGGGGTGGAAGGAGATGAAGAAAAGTCTCCCGAGATCCCTGAAAAGCCGACTTGTGACTGCTGGGGTAACTATGTCCCCAGATGCCCCACACCGCTACCACAATGACCGTAAGCAGGCACCTATCCAGAAAGTGACTGTCCAAATATAGCTGTCCCACACACCACTCAGTCTACAAACTCTGCATTTTCATTGATGGTTTCTTTTCTTCAAAGCAAGGTGGTCTCAAGGTCATTACTAAATAATGTCTCAAAGGTACTAAATAACAGTGATTCCAAAAGACAAATTTACCAAATCAGTTCCTCCCACATAGCTCCTTGTATACTGTTGTTGGGGCCACTGCAGGCCACCAAGGGCTCTGTCTAAGGCAAAATGAGATAATTCTAGGACTCTCAACTCTCAACATTTAAATCCCAGAAACTTAAAAGGAGCCCTTTTGAAGGCCAACACTCACCATGCCCAGAGGAGATCTCCAAACAAGCTGGCTAAAAGTCTCTAGACCTATGGGGAAGTAGAGAGGCAGAGTAAAGACTTCAGAGGTGGGAGAAGAGATGCATCCATTTGGAATGTTCCCAGTGGAGCAGAGGATAATGCTTAGCACCCCGTGAAAGTGGGTAAGTATAGTCTTGATGATTCTCAACCTCATGAAAAGGGGATACTAGGAAGCCAGGTATCTATATTTTCACTGTATTCTATTCTGGGAGTGGCAGTGTAAGGGGTTTCAGTGCCCCTCCTAACAACACACTACCTCTCACAACCCCACATACCTCTTTTCCATATCCTAAGCCTTGAATTCACAAGAATATTAAGAAGAGAAGCCAATCACCTAAGACTGGGAACAAGACAGGGATGCCCACTCTCCCCACTGTTATTCAACATAGTACTGGAGATCCTAGCCATGGCAATCAGACAAAACAAAGACATACAAGGCATCCAGATTGGTAAAGAAGAAGTCAAACTGTCACTATTTGCAGATGACATGATATTGTACATAAAAAACCCTAAAGACTCCACTCCAAAACTACTAGAATATCTGAATTCAGCAAAGTTGCCGGATACAAAATTAATACACAGAAATCTGTTGCTTTCTTATACACTAACAATGAGCTAACAGAAAGAGAAATCAGGAATACAATTCCATTCACAACTGCATCAAAAAGAATAAAATACCTGGGAATAAACCTAACCAAGGAAGTGAAAGACTTATACTCTGAAAACTACAAGACACTCATGAGAGAAATTAAAGAAGAAACCAATAAATGGAAACACATCCCATGCTCATGGATAGGAAGAATAAATATTGTCAAAATGACTACACTACCTAAAGCAATCTACAGATTCAGTGCAATCCCTATCAAAATACCAACAGCATTCTTCAATGAACTGGAACAAATAATTCTAAAATTCATATGGAACCACAAAAGACCCTGAATAGCCAAAGAAATCCTGAGAAGGAAGAATAAAGCAGGGGGAATTACACTCCCTGACTTCAAGCTCTACTACAAGCCACAGTAATCAAGAAATTTAGTACTGGCACAAGAACAGACCCACAGACCAGTGGAACAGAAAAGAGATTCCAGATATTAACCCAAACATATATGGTCAATTAATATATGATAAAGGAGCCTTGAATATACAATGGAGAAATGACAGCCTCTTCAATAGCTGGTGTTGGCAAAACTGGACAGCTACATGTAAGAGAATGAAACTGGATCATTGCCTAACCCCATACACAAAAATAAATTCAAAACGGATCAAAGACCTGAAGGTAAGTCATGAAACCATAAAACTCTTAGAAAAAAACATAGGCAAAAATCTCTTGGACACAAACATGAGCAACTTCTTTCATGAACATATCTCCCCAGGAAAGGGAAACAAAAGCAAAAAGGAACAAGTGGGACTATATCAAGCCAAAAAGCTCTGTACAGCAAAGGACACCATCACTAGAACAAAAAGACATCCTACAGTATGGGAGAATATAGTCATAAATGACATATCCAACAAGGGGTTGACATCCAAAATATATAAAGAGCTCACGCACCTCAACAAACAAAAAGCAAATAATCCAATTAAAAAATGGGCAGAGGATCTGAACAGACACTTCTCCAAAGAAGAAATTCAGATGGCCAACAGGCACATGAAAAGATGCTCCACATCGCTAATCATCAGAGAAATGCAGATTAAAACCACAATGAGACATCACCTCACACCAGTGAGGATGGCCGCCATCCAAAAGACAAACAACAACAAATGTTGGTGAGGATGTGGAGAAAGGGGAACCCTCCTACACTGCTGGTGGGAATGCAAATTAGTTCAACCATTGTGGAAAGCAGTATGGAGGTTCCTCAAAAAACTCAAAATGGAAATACCATTTGACCCAGGAATTCCACTCCTAGGAATTTACCCTAAGAATGCAGCAGCCCAGTTTGAAAAAGACATATGCACCCCTATGTTTATCGCAGCACTATGTACAATAGCCAAGAAATGGAAGCAACCTAAGTGTCCATCAGTAGATGAATGGATAAAGTAGATGTGGTACATATACACAATGGAATATTATTCAGCCATAAGAAGAAAACAAATCCTACCATTTGCAACAACATGGATGGAGCTAGAGGTATTATGCTCAGTGAAATAAGCCAAGCCGAAAAAGACAAGTATCAAATGATTTCACTCATATGTGGAGTATAAGAACAAAGAAAAAAACTGAAGGAACAAAACAGCAGCAGACTCACAGAACCCAAGATGGACTAACAGTTACCAAAGGGAAAGGGACTGGGGAGGATGGGTGGGAAGTGAGGGGCAAGGGGGAAAAGGGGGCATTATGATTAGCAGACACAATGTAGGGGGGCGGCCAAGGGGAGGGCTGTACAACTCAGGGAAGACAAGCAGTGATTCTATAGCATCTCACTATGCTTATGGACAGTGACTGGAATGGGGTATGTGGTGGGGACTTGATGATGTGGGGAGTCTAGTAACCATAATGTTGCACATGTAGTTGTAGATTAATGATATCAAAAAAAAAAAAAAAAAGAAGAGAAGCCAAGATGTGTGAGTCCAGGGTTTTCTACATCCTTAACAGCCAAGGCCCACTTCTGGAAACCCAGCCGAAGCCCTATGGAGGACTCCTAGTCCCAGATTTTCAGAATGAGAGAATCTGTGAGTACTCAGTAGTCACTCAGCACCTCTGCTGAGGCAGACTGCTAGTATACTTGGCTTCTCTCCACCCTGATTCTGATGCCCAGCATTCTGGAATCCCAGACTTCCCCTTCCCCTCAATCGGACTATGCAGGAGCACCTGCACGAAAGAAAGTCCCAGCGGGAAGCAGGGGAGTCAGCAGGCTGGCTCTCCAGAACACAGGGGAGGGCAGCGCAGGCACAAGTGAGTGAAGACAAACCAAAACTAGGCGGGGACCTCTGCGAGAATTTCCCTCTCATTCAGCAACAGAGCTTTTACCACAGGGAGTAGAGGGATCTGGCTAAGTCTGCATCTAGGGACCCAATAAATACCTTTCAGTAAATCAGCTGGAAGAGCACAGCCCTCTCACCTAATCTGCTTCCAAAATAATATGGCTGTTCATGTTTTGCTACTAGTTCCCTGTTCTTTGACATTTTCTGCTTCTTTCGATATAGTTTTCCTTTTTAAATAACCTTTCCAATTCTACATCTTTACCAAAGCAGAAGAGGCTGTGTTTTGGCAGAGTCAGCCCCTCTCCCCAGCTGCCTGTCCCCTGTTGGCACCCAACTTCTAGGGACAGCTGTAAAGACAGCACTCCCTTCAGGGAGATGGGAAGCATTCCAGTTGGTCTCCACAAAGAAGGTTCCCTAAAGTGGGGGTGCTCGCTGGGCCCCAGACCTGTTCTCCCACACCACCCATGCCAACCTTCCCACAGCATCGGCCCCACCATGTTACCTCGGAGAGCACCCCAGACAGTCTCAGAGCGGAGGAAACACTGCTCATCATTTATGGTCAGGGTATCTGAAATGACAGAAATAACCACATTTTGATTAGGAATTTCTACTCTCAGAATATAGGTCACATGTTCTGTTTAAATCCTTGGATTACAAAACAGCAGGACCAACTTTTTTTTTCTTTCAAAGAGGAGGCAGTCCCAGAGCAGAGCAGCTACAGGTCAGCCAGGCTGTGGGCCTGAGTGGGAGGGTGGTGAGCCGGGGGCTGGGCAGGCCCTGGAATGTAATGCGTGATGAGGTTCAGGCTGGAGTGCAGTCCTCTGCAAAGCACCACTGACCCCGTGGGTCAGGTTCCCCGCCAAGACACAAACTCCTGACAGCGTTTAGCTGAAAGTACCAAGGGACAGAGATGCTAGGAGGGCTGTGTCCTGGTTACTGAAGTTTCTGAAGCCTTTGTAATCACTTTCCTTTCCCTACATCTCCAGGCTTCAGCTACTTCATCCACGAATGTGAGGGAGGAGCCAAGACTTGAATGTTTGCTTTGGAGCCTGAGAAGTCCCCCAATGCTGCTGCTCAGGGAAGACAGGAGGCAGTCACAGGACTAATGGCTTGGCTTCACTTCAGTACACATCATCAAAGACTCCTTCTCTTCCCAGTGTAGGATCTCTTAGAGAAAACCAGCAAAATATACAAATTCCTAAAATGACAATGTTATTATTTATCAGTCCAGATGACAAGTGTCGTGGGGACTCCGTGGACAGCCAGTGTGATGCTGTACAGCCGACCCTTAGACACTGGTTAGAGTACATACGGACTCACCTTCACTGGCTCTCCGTACTCGGTGACCTTAGTCTCTAAGTCACGGAGGGCTCCAGGCCTACCACTGGCAACTTAGGCCAGGCCATCCAGGTATAGCTCCAGACAAGTGCCGGCTCTTCTAGAACAGGGAACGGTGCGGTACTTACAATTCTCCACAGACTCCAAAGAAGGAAGCTGATCACATCCAGGAGTGACCACAAGGACAACCAACGAATTCTTCTCCAATGTACTCTTTTTTCCTGCAAGGACAAGGTAAATAAGCTCAGTGTGGCTGACCTGCCGCCAGAAGCAACAGGCAACACCGAGGCCCTAAGGAAGGTGCCTGGCTCTCCCTTCAGCGTGCATGTCTGCCGCGAGAGGAAGGGAGGAGAGGGCACTGACCCCTGGCCCAGACACTGCCTCGTCATTTGTTCAACCTTTTCATTTTCGTTGTACTCCCTTTCTCCCCAATAGCCCGCCCCAACCCATGTCTGAATGATATGGTGGCCTCTTCGTATATTTCTGGCTTGGTACAGCCCAAGCACATGATTCCAAGACCTCAACAACTGCTTCTGAACTAGAGGCAGCTCGACAGCACTGCCGCTCCAAGTGTGGTCTCCACATTAGTTGCTGGTTTGCACACTGTGTTATTGGCTGGCCACTGGGTATGAAGCTTATCCGATGCTAGAATGCAACTGTTACATCAGGACAAACACAATGTTTAGTTCTAACATTTTTTCATAACAAGATCTTCTTGATGAAGAAACAGTTTTACCTTCCAGTGCATCTGCTTCTCATCTCACTGCAGACTGGCACTTGAAGTAGCCCTGCTCTTGAGGGCCCCAGTGGACAAAGCCCAGGAGCTACAAAGCAGATGATAGGAGGATCTCCTATGCACAGGAGGCCTGGAACGATCCAGCTGGTGCCCCAGTGAAGGCCCATGGTCACCAACCCATTCTACTTCCTTCCCTCCTCTTCCCAAACAGATTCTCTGACCAAGGTAGACTTCTGCCCAACAGTGGACGGCCACCTGCTCTGAGCCAACATTCGTAATATAGTTCTAAAGATCCAGTCCAGGCAGACAGAAAGCTAAAGCCAAAATATTAATGCGCTACCTCTTGTCATCCTCCTACTGGTTTTTCTCCGTGACCTTTGGGGTAGTTTTGATTGTACTGACCCAAGCGTGAACCTCAGTGAACTCCCTTTCTCCACCCTTTTCTAGAGCCGCAGCTCCTACTGGCACCACAACATCCATGACTTCCCAGGGAACCACACGTGCAGGCATAGGATGGCCTGGCAGAAGGCACAGAGACAGAATTCCGATCAAACTGAAACCCCAAATATTATCCATGTCAGACAGAAGGAACTCAAGAGCCTCGAACCATCTCAAGGGAGTGTGCTCAAACCCGAGCACCACCACATGGGTACATCCCAGTTCCTAGGTCTGCCGAGAAGCAAGCCAGTAAGAGGCCCTTTCCTACCAACATGAACAGACACTGTCTTTCCCTGCTCTGTAAATACCCTGTATCCACACCCGAATACCTGCCTAAACCCTGCAGGGAGAAGGGAATCTGAGACCATTCCGGGCCAGGCCCACTCACATCTTCAGTCTCAACCCTGAGAACTCATCCCCACAACACAGAAGGAAAGCCAGACTTTCAGGGCAGAGACCATTCTCAAAGCAGAATCTCCAGGGCCATCACAAGCCCCTGAAGCAGCCAGCCACCTCTATAAACTGCAAAGACCAAGGGGGACTTAACTGAGGGGCAGGAGCGAAAACACTGTAAAAGAGTATCCCTTGGTAAACTACACCCTCATTCCTTACCTCCCCGACCCCTCCAACAACCTCACAGTCACGGTGCCCTGATGTCACTGTGTGGAGAACTCAATGCGCACGACCACCCAGGCGGCCATCCAAGAGAGGGCAAAACTCCTGAGCTTTAATGTTAATCACCCGGACATCAACCTCCCGCACTGAGGAGAAATCACAGGTATCGATGAGAGGCTGCTCGATTACCAGGTTTACTTAACCATTACTTGGAAGACAAGAAAACATCTACTACTGCTTGTTGTGGCTATTATATTTTTGCTTTCCTAAAACACACCTGCAACTCCATTCTCTAAATCCACAGTCTTTTGTGGGGATAGTCACAGACCCCTTTGAAGATCTGATGAGAATGAAAGGATTTTTTTTCCCTAGGACAATGACCCCAATTGAAGGGCTCATCCCTTCATCCGCTGCCACCAACCTCATCGGGAAGAATCCCTGCCCTAAGTACTCCCAATGACTCATATGGGTTTGGGCTGAGAAAGAAGATAGAGTCATGGCTGCTATTTAAACAAGCTATGAGGGGGAAGGTCGGGGGAGGCAGCGATCTGAGAGCTGGCAAAACAGAAGGGACACTGGGTCATGCAAAGGTCGTAAACAGGCTATCATCAGGTTTTCCACTTCCAAGCTGTTACTCTGAAGAGAGCAGGAAATGGACAGGCCAGGCCAGCCGCCTCTGCTCCCGCCCACACGGCCTGCGCTGGGGCAAGCTGAGGTCTAGGAAGCCCGGTGTGGCGAGCAGCCCGATCGGCCAGCAGTCCCAGGGGCATGCTCACAGCGAGCCTGGGGGGACAGCAGGAAACTGGCAGCCTCAAGTGCTCAGGAAGCAGCATGGAAAACAGAGCGCCGGGCGGGAAATCAGGAAAGGATGGTTCTGGTTCTGCCGCTGCCAAACCCTCGGGGCTCCCGTTTCCTGCCCTGTAAACAATGGCAGGTGGGGCAGATGCCCGCCTCTCAGAGCTGACATTTCCTGGTCCCACCGACTCCACACACACTCTAGCGTCCCGCTCCATGACCCATCTCCGCAGCTCCTTCTTCCCCCACTTTCACGTAAACCTGCTCTTTCTTTTGGGTTCACTGAAAAGTTGTTTTTTTTTAATTTAAAAAGTTGAAAAAATGGAAAAATGGAAAACAGCACAGAAGTGTTTACCACACACAAAAAAATCGAAGTTATCTTCAGCATCCCTCTTCAGAACCCTCCCTTGTGCCCCCTGTTGGCATAAAAGCCTTACTCATCACAGACAGGTCAGCTCTGGATGTGGAACCCTGAGGCCCCTTGAATGCCAAAGTCCTGCTGCCAAGCCTTCTCCGGGTACTACGATCCTTCCGTCTCCTTTCTGTCCTCAGTTCTCTCCCATCTTCACTTCCTTCCGTGCTCACCCAGAAGTGGTCATCCATCACCTCAGACACTATCTAACCCTCTCAACCATCTGTCTTTTTCTTCTGTTACAAAACCCTCAGCCCTGGATCAGTCTAACATCTGCCTTCTGTGCACCTAGTCCTGGTTACCACACCCTACTGGAGCGAAGGGGCAAAATTATATAACAGTGGGACTGGGCCCCTATAAAATCATGGTCTCTCAACTTGGCTGGGCCCTTAATGCTGCCCTGACATCTATCTCCACCACTGCTTTTTTTCTGTTCTATGCAACAGCTATTTCAAACTTGTACCACCTTCTTCAAGTCTGTAACTTGCCCACAACCTCCTTTACTCTCAGCAGACAAATCAGAAGAGGACTCCCATCCATCTCTACCTTCCCCTCTCCTCCCTGACAAAAATATCTGCAACCCATGCCTGGTCTTTACCTTCTCCTCCTACCTTGGTGGAAGGGGTTTCCTTTCACCTGTGCTCTGGATTTCTCCCCAGGTTCCTCCTGTATAAATTATTTCCCTTTCCCCTAAAGTCTTCAAATTATTTCTTTCTGCTGATTCTTTCCCATCACTATTAAAATAATTTTAAGTCTGCCTGGTCTCAACTCCATGTCTTCTCAAACAGTCACTCCTTCTCTCGTCTTCTGGTCACAAAGAAACTCTAGAGGAAATGTATCCTGAGCAGTTAGATGCTGAATCTCAAAGTCAGATCTGGGCTCAAATCTTGGTTCTAACACTTTCTAGCTGAGGTAACCTATAGGCAAGTTATTTTCCCTCTGTGAGTGGCAGTCTCCTCATCTGTAAAATGGGGACCTCAGAGTACCCACCTTATTGGGCTGTTGGGAATATAAAATGAGTCAATGCAGGTAAAGCCCTTAGCTCAGGGCCCAGCACCTAAGTGCTCATGGAGTTGGTCGTCCTTAGTCCGCTCTATGTAGCCACTTCTTGACAAGCCGTCTACTCCTCAGTCCACTATAACCTGACTTCCTCCTCCACCACTCCTCTGAAAATGCCTTCAGAACCAAGGTCCTGTGGTTCAGTGACTAAACTCAAGGGATCCTTTTCAATTCGTTCATTCATTTATTTAAGTTATTTACTGAGTGCTTACTCTGTGCCAGACTGTTCTAAGTGCCAAGGGTATAGCAGTGATCAAAACAGACAAATATCCCTGCTGTCACAGAGGTAATATTCTAGTGACAACTCACTTCCGGGACCACTTGGTAGTATCAGACATCCCTGACATTCTTGAAATTAAACCCCCTTGACTCAGGAGACACAGCTGTCCTTCGGTTTTCCTTCTGACTCCTTGCACATGCTCTTCCTTAACCCAGCCCTACATGCCGGTGTGCTCCAGGGCCTCCAGGGCTCCAGGCTTCTCTTTTTTTCCTCACTTACACCCTGGATAATGTCATCCACTCCCCACAGAACACTGATGGTTCTGAAATCTACCTTTCCATGCCGACTCTTCTTCTGGGGCTCTGGACTCATACACCCCCTACTCAGACGTCTCAAAAGTACCTCGAATCTTAAATACAAAACTGAACTAACCCTTCATTCCACTAATTCACCCAGACCAGAAACCTCCTTCTCCCATCTTTTGAGTAGATCACAAGTTCATTCAGTCAGAGTATTCACTGACTGTCTACTCTGTGTCAAACATTGTGCTAAGCACTGAGATTTTAACAGTAAAAAAGAAAGATCCAAAGATGTCTTACAACTACAAAATCCTTATCATCTTGTGTTACCGTCACCATCTTCCCACCGCTACTGGGTCAAAGCCTTAATTCAGTATCTCATAAATTCTCACCTGGATGACTGTAAAAATCTCCCAGTTGCTCTCCCTGCCTCCTATATACACCCCATTTCAATCTAGTATCCTCTGTAATCTTTTAAAATGAAAATCAGATTACGACAACCTCTGTTCAGACTCCTACAATGGTTCCCCATAGCTTTCAGGAGAAAAGCCCAGAATCCACTGGATGACTGTCTCGTCTTTCTTAGCTCCTGTGCAGGAACTCTCATAGGAGCACAATGAGCTCTTTACAGAACTCTGAAAATCCCATATTTTCTCCAGGGGAAACAAACTTTGCATTGCCTCCACATCTCACCTGATTAAGAAATAGCTCTGGTTTTCCTTTTATAAAACTTTCCTGTCCTTCCTGCACCCTCTCCTGAGAGAACTTCCTATGTGATCATAATGCAATGTATACATACATTTTTCATTTGATGCATCTTAATATATGCTATTTATCTACCTCCTCACTGAGGCTGTGAGTTCCTCAACAGCGGGGACCAATCTCAGTATCTTTGTATTCTCAGTGCCTGACATAAGGTAGTCATTCAATAAATGTTTGCTGAAAAAATGAATGGCACTAGAATTTTTTAAAATGCATATTTAATGCTATGTATGCATAATGATTGTGCTACATGATAATCAGGCTTAAATGGCAACCAGTTAATGTAGAGATTACTTTTATACACCCAAACTTAGTGTTCTCAGGTCCTGGGACTGGGGTGGGGAATGGTTAAGATGATACCCAGGCATACAGAAAGTACCTTTTCAGACCCTGCCCTGAAGACCCCTGGTCCATAAATCCAAAGATTCCGGTCTTTCTACTTCTCTGGATGGAAGAACCCATTCCTGCATTAGGGTACCCAGAAACTATGTCTTTATTTTGGGACTAGGGTGGGGAATGGTAAGATGATACCCAGGCATACAGAAAGTACCTTTTCAGACCCTGCCCTGAAGACCCCTGGTCCATAAATCCAAAGATTCCGGTCTTTCTACTTCTCTGGATGGAAGAACTCATTCCTGCATTAGGGTACCCAGAAACTATGTCTTTATTTTGGGACTGGGGTGGGGAATGGTAAGATGATACCCAGGCATACAGAAAGTACCTTTTCAGACCCTGCCCTGAAGACCCCTGGTCCATAAATCCAAAGATTCCGGTCTTTCTACTTCTCTGGATGGAAGAACTCATTCCTGCATTAGGGTACCCAGAAACTATGTCTTTACCTCAGTGCACAGTTGCCTCCCCCTCCACACACCCTGCTCCTCCCTCAATCCAAACATTCCCTTCATATCAATGTGCTTCACACAATCTCAGCAGCACATTCATTTTGGTTATAAAGTGGCATTTGGTTTGGCTTCAAGAGTGGAACCTAGGAAAGTCACCCCAGCATCTGGCACCTTCCCACTCTCTCAGGTCTACTCTGCTCGCCTATGTCCCGGTACTCCCCTAGGCTGGTGCCAATACTGGTTTTCCATGCTAGCTGTTGCCCTCCATTCCCACCTTTATGTATGTCACATCCAGGCCTCTCCCCCCCACCCCCCGCATATTTAGCCTAATGAAAGCCCTTGAAATCATTCACTGCCCACTCATTTCCTCATTCCAAAGAAGAAGCATTGAGCATCTACCATGCATCAGGAACAGGGCTAGGTGGTGGAGTGGTTAAAAGGCAAACCAAGCCCTGGGTCCCTGCCCTTGAGGAGCTCACAGTCCAGTGGGAGACACAAATACAAACAACTACAAAACAGTGTAATAAGGGCTACAGTAGGTATCACAGCTGCCCCCAGGAAGGAGGGATGGCTTAATGTGGGAGGGGACCTCTGAGGAGGACTTTAACCCCTGAGTTGGTGTTTGTCAGGCTACGAAGAGGGAAAAAGGTATTCCAAGCCTGGAAACAGCTGATGCAAAAGTGTGGGTAGAGGAGGCGGCGGACCAGTCTCGTCAAACTGCTTATCCCAGTGACGTGGGACAAGAACCCGCAGAGAGCCCAGCTGCCCTCAGCCGGGGGCCTCTCCACAGCGCTGCTGCATGCAGTCTGGGCCGTGATGCCTCTTCCCACGAGTCCCAAGATCTCTCACCCTCCAGAGACTGCTAATGAGGCAGGGCAGGGCCCTGGGACAAGCATCACAATTGACTTCTGCCTATGATGAAAAATTCTGAGATACAAAGAGTATAGTATGAACGGGAGGGACTCCATCTTAAGGCTAAGATTCCAATTAAAAAACCAGGCAGTCAGGAGGTAAGATCCTAACATTCTTTGGTAATCAGCCAATAACCTACCCTATGTTATGGTGGGGCAAGCAGTCCTAAATGATATGTCCCTACTACTTGAGGGTAATCACTGTCTTAGAGAGGAACAGGATCAAGAAATTCCTGTGTTAAGTTTATCTTACAGAATATGTATAGGACTGACTGTGGATGATGACATGATGTCTCTCCCCAGAAAGAGACATCGTGAGACCACATCAAGCCTACACACTCCCACCAACCTACTGCCCCACTCTTTTTTTTTAAATTTATTTTGGATCATTAATCTACGATTATATGTGCAGTATTATGATTATTAAACTACCCCCCTCATCAGGTCCCCCCCACCAACCCCATTACAGTCACTGTCCATCAGCGTGGTGAGATGCTATAGAATCACTACTTGTCTTCTCTGAGTTGTACAGCTCTCCCCATGTCCCCCCAGCATAACGTCTGTTAATCGTAATGCCCCCTTTTCCCTCTTATCCCTCCCTTCCCACCCATCTCCCCAGTCCCTTTCCCTTTGGTAACTATTAGTCCGTTCTTGGGTTCTGTGAGTCTGAGGCTGTTTTGTTCCTTCAGTTTTTTCTTTGTTCTTATACTCCACATATGAGTGAAATCATTTGATACTCATCTTTTTCGGCTTGTATTGCCCCACTCTTGAAAGCCTTAAAAGACAGAATCCTAAGCCCTTAAGTGCACTTCCTCCTGAGGTTACCCACACTCCCCTTTCTTCAAGTGTGTATGTTTCATCTTAAATAAAGACTTCTATCTGCTCAACTTACTGCGTTTTGTCTTTGCATTCTTCCAGTGGCAAGCATCTTTTGTTACTTCACTATTTCACTCAATTTTCTAGACTTGAGTACAAATCTTCACTCTCTTTGTTCTACTCAAGACAAGTAGGCAAGGGCTACTGAGACCTCTGGTTTGGTCTTGCAAGTTCCCATCGCCTGTATGACCCAGACAGAACTGCAGCTGTAAGGTCATGCTCTTTAGTAGCCTGCCTGAAAATCTCCTTTCCTTGCTTTTGGGGAAGTTCTCAGAACATAATCTCACTCCATCCAGTGCTCTGTGGCTCCCCCAAATCCTGGGGTGGTAGGGACTTAGTTCCCGCCCTGTGCAGATCCAAGCGGACATTGGACATCAGGTGACCCTGGCTTTAGGAGTTGGCAAGGGATCTGCCCTATGCCAAGCAGGAGATCCAGGAGCTTCCCTTTCCTCCCTCTGCTCTTCCTTGCTCTCTGCTGCCTGCAAATCTGCTGCAATTCCCTGCTATTCTCACTTAATGAATTCCTTCCTTACCTGCAACTCATTCAACCTGCTAGAGAATTCTTTCTCGTTCAGAGTCAACCCTCCCCCATCGAGGGTTGAGGTTTCACCTACTGCGGAGGGAGAGACCTCAGCACACACAGCTGCCTGATAACACTAATACCTACTCGGACGTACAATCTATACAGCCCTTCCATCTTCTTTTGTCAATGTTGTAGTTAAAGGTTTTCTTTTTCCCTTACTTTAAAAACATAATCTGTTCTCCCCACCCCAAATGGAAAGAGAACATCTCCCTATACTTCTAGATCTCAAGAGATAACTTCAGTTAACATTTTGAGTCTTTCATTTCTTTGTAAATACATAGATTTATTACTTTTAAAACAAAAATGAGATCCTAATGCATTTTGTAACTTTTTCCACTTAACAACATTATTTGCAGGTCTTTTAATGTCAATATATATAGATCTATATCATTATTTGTTAAGTACTGAATAGAACTTCATTTTTGAGATATACTTTAAGAAGTTGAAAGTCCTAACTTCTCTTTGTGGACATTTGGGAATGCTCTTTCTGATATTATAAACAATAGTCCAGTGAACACACACACACATCCTTATATAGATATATAGTCCTTGTTTAAGCAGTTGTGAGAGATTCCTGTAGGAATATTCCCAGAGGTGGAAATGGTAGACCAAAGATATGAAAATTTTGGGGTTTGACACTGTCAAATTACTCTTCCTAAATACTGTACTGATTTATATCCCAACCAACATGCATGGGCCCATGTCTCCACATTCTTCCAAAACGAGACTGTCTCAATTCTTTTTTCATCTGTGCCAGCCTGATAGTTCAAGAAATACATCATTGTTTTAATCTGTATTTCTTTAATAATGACAGAATTGGAGTGTGCTTTGCATTTACTGGGCATATTCTTTGCACTTTTTTAAAGTTAGTTTTCTTTTGTTGATTTGCAGAGTTCTTCCTAGATTTTAATCTTGTCTTCTAAGGTTGCAAATATTTGCCCCGTTTTGTCCTTTATTTTTTAACTTTCAGGGTTCTTCTGCTTGTATTTGTATGTACTCAATCTGTTATTCTTTTCCTTTATGGTTTCCTTTATTTGCTTGCTTAAAAAGGCCTCCTTTACCCTTGAGACTATATGAATAGTTTCCTCTATTTCCTTCTAATAGTTTTGTTGCGTATCTTCTATCTTTGATCTTTAATCCACCTGAAATTTACTTTTGTGTTTGATATCAGGTGAAGATTTTTTTCTGAATTCATAAACAGTCATCCTTATATGTTTTTTAACTAACACATTTTTTCACTTTTGATAAGAAATGCTTCCTTTATTGTATGCTAAATTCTTATGTGTATGTGTGTGTATGTAAAACTCTTGCTTGTCTCTGGAACTTATTTTCTGGGCAATCTTATAATCAGGGAATTCTACCATGTCACTCTGCCCAATATATAAATGAATCTGCTCATTCTGGACCCACACTCACATTCCTATAAATGTTTTCTCTCCTCCACCAACACTCCTGCACTACACATCACCCACCCCCACAAGCCCCCTGGCATCTTGCTCCACGATTAACCACTAACATCCTCGGTCTCTTCTACTTCCTGCTTAACTGAAGCCTGGCTCTCCCTAGGAGTACTACTTGCCCTACAACGTGCTGTGAGAGGCAGCTCCTTCTCATATTCTGGGGCTGAAATATGGGGCTGCTTCCAAGCTGCTACCATCAAGTAAAAAAAACCACCTCTCTTCTCTGACATTCAACTGTAAAATCTTGAGCCTCTCCTTGTCACTGCACTCTCAACTTCTCGGTCACTTCTTTATTTACCCAAGATTTTGGATCTCGGCCCCCACTCTTCCTCTCCATTACGAGGCTGGCTATCATCCTCGGTGACTGCAACTCTCAAGAGGAAGAACTAACCCACCTTCTGGCTCAGCAGTGATCCAACGACACCCTCCTCCTCCTTCTCAACAGCTTCCCATGGTCACCTTTTGGACCTTCTTGTCCCCTTCTTGCTCCAATTCATTCTCTCAACCTTCAGTCCCATGCAGCTAACTGCTAGATGTGAGACCCCTCACACTCCACAGGTCCCAAATCAAACTTTTCTCGCCCTGTCTCTAATCTCTCAGTCACTCACTCTGACTCTCTCTCTCTCTCTCTCCGTTACTCCTTCCCTCCCTCCCTTCCCTTCCTCTCCTACTATTTCCCCTAGCTTTGTGAATGGCTGCAGAATACATCCAAACTGCTAAATCAGAAATCTGGAGTCATCCTCAGCACCTCCCTCTCCATCATAACCCTCTGCTTTCCAGGCATCCCACCTCCTAAATTTCTCTTCCATCTTTCTAGTTTTCCCTGTCCCTACAGACATCAACCTATTTCAGCCACTAGTATCTCTTACCTACACTGTGACAGCCTTTTAACTGGGTTTCCTGCCTCTAGTCCTGCTCCCCACCAATCCCCAGGTCAGTCACATCACTTATCCTGTTTAATGGCTTTTATTGGCCTTCCTTGACCTCAGGATAGAGTTCACATCCCTTACCAGGGCTTACTAGGTCGTTTCATGACCTTGAGCCTACAACCTCTCCAGCTTTCAGAACTTGCGGACCCGTCCTAGAGCTGTGTGCTTCAGCCGTACTGACCTTGCGTTTCTTGAATAGGGCGTGAAGGCTTCTTTCCTGAAGGCCTTTCCCACATGCAGTTCTTACCATGTACATTACTACCTTCGTCCCCACCAAATCTTACTTTCAGATCTGATTAGACAGCTCTTTATGGCGGCCTTCTCAAAACGAACCCTCCTCTCGCCTCAATACACGCATACACTCGGTTCGGGTGTTCCCATAGTACCTTGTACTTCAATTATCAGCAAAAATCACACTTTACCATATGTCTGTATTCCCACTTTCAGGGACTGTCAATTCTTCAAGGGCAGGGGCAGTTCAATTAATATTCTCTGGACTAGCACTACTGACAAATTATAGTTTCTTAATAAATACTACTTGTACTAAGGATGGAATGGAAGGAAGCCAGCCAGGAATCTGCTCACTGTGGGCTGGGGATCACATGCATAACCTGAGTGCTATTGATTAAGCAATTACATGTTATAAGTTACTACTTGAAGTAAGTCACACTAAAGTGTGATCAGTGCCTTAAGCCTACCAGAGGCCAGTAGTTTTCCAAATTGCTAAATGTTATTAATGCTTGGTGAAGATATTTATGAGTAGTAGATTGCCCCAAGATTGCACAATGAGAAGAGGAAAATCTTTGTAAACAAACAGACCCGACTGGAATTTCTGCTCTACCACAACTGGCTGTGTCACCGTAAACATGTTACTCAGACTCTGTGAGTCTCTGTTCTGAAAAAAGGGGAGAACACCAACTTCAAGAGCTGCCATGAAAACTGAAAGGCATAACATACAGCAAGTGCCAGACATTCAATAAATGCTAGTTTCCTTCCAGGTCTTACTCCCCTTTTCCTAAAATATCAGGTTTTTGCCACTTGACCAGAGGAGCCCACAGGCAGGGTGCCTTGTGGGATAACCACACCACCGGGGCAGCTTCCCTGAGGGCGTTTCATGAGCTTCCTACAGGAGCTTGGAGGCTCCAACTGTGTGATGCCACCCTGGAGAGCAAACAGGCTGACCCCTCCCACATATAAGGGATGTGAGCTTGGACCTCTGAATCTGCCCCCAATCAGGACTGTGGTCCTAGTGGAAAGACCAAAGCCACTAGTGTGGATCCTAGTACTAGTTACTACCAGGACAAAGTTGAAATGGACAGTAGCTATATTCTTCACCTAGGACACAGTATACCTGGTAAGCCATCCCCCTGTTCTCATCCCAAAGCTTTACAAAAGAAGGGGAGGCTGCTTACTAACACCCTAGTTGAAAAGTGACCAAACTTTCTGCATCTGAGTGTACACTGCCACAGGGAAGAGCTCCACTCCGTCCCCCAACCCCACAGCCTCAAGATGTGCACACAGTGATGGCACACCACCACAGGGTTAAGTGCATGGCCAGGAAGTTTAAGTAATAACAGAAGCTTAAAACAAATAAAGGAAATGAAAAAGAGAAGTTCCTGGCTCAATAATGAGTCTTACTCACTACAGTCAGGGATTGAGAAGGAATGCAAATCCACTTCTCCATTACAAGGGACCAGAGACCCATAAACCTTGAGGCACATCACAGAAAAGCCTTCACACATACAACTCTCTCATCCCTACAGACCTAACTCCCTCTCTTTCGCTGACCTTGTTTGCCCCCCAAAAGTGAGAGAAAGCTCCTAATCCGAGTGGTCAAACCTCTTGATGATGCACACTGACTCTATTCTTACCAGTTATTTCCAGGGCTAGCAGAGGAAATTTAAGAAAATGCAGAAACTTAACAGTAACCTCTTTAATTTCTAAACAAGTATTGTTTGGGCAGTAAATTTCCTTTCTGTCTTCATAATCAACAGGAAAAGGACTGAAGTTTAAACCCTTAACAGGCTAGGAAACCAACAGCACACCCCAGTAAGCTGTAAGGGGAAAACCCACACTTGCTACTAAAAACAAAAACAAAAACAAATGAAAAAGAAGGTTATCAGTTGGCAAAACCTGCAACGCCTTCCTTCCCTCTTCGGTCTGGAGTGGGGAAGTGGTGGAAAAAGATGGGAGAGCAAGGCACCTCTGGGGCTCACACTTTTCTTTTCCTTCCAAGCTTTCAATCTTAGTCAATCTGATGAAAATTAGCATCTCAGTGAAGTGCTAATTTACATTTTTCAAATTATAAAGAAGGTTGCACATATTTTTGTGAGTTTATGTGCTCCTTGTATGGCCTTTTGCCCATTTTTCTAGTGGGTCATTGGTCTGTTCTTGAACAGTCTGTAAAAGCCACTCATACTGTACAGAACTCGGTCCTTTGTGATATGACACACTTGTAAATATTTTTCCTAGGTAATATGTCTTTTGACTGTGTTTCTGTCATAAAGGATTTTTACAGTTGAGTTTTCATGACACTGTTATATTTTGTGGCAAGCTTAGCTAGGTCTTCTCCTAATCAGGAGACCTCCTTGATTTTCCTAATCATATACAGCTTTTTTTTCACTTAGTCTTTCATCTACTTGGAATTCATTTTGGCCTAGGATGTTAGCTATGCTTGATGCAACACTTTTTTTCTAGATTTTTTTCAATATGGTTTGATACCATGTACTGAATATTCTTCCTTTTCAGTTCTGTTTTGAAATGATGCACTTATCAGAGCCTATATTCCCATATACATTTGGGTCCATTATTTGGACTTTCTGCTCCAATACACTGGCCTATTTATGTGCTAGTATAAAACTATTTTAGTTTGTTTAACTTTATGTTCAATGGTCGAAATTTTCCTGGTTATTCTTGTTTTTTAATTTTTCTACATGATCAGCTTGTCTTTTTGCAAAAAAAAAAAAAGGGAAAAAGAAAAAGAAGTCCTGTTGGTAATTTAATAAAATGACACTACATTCGTGACTTAACTTGTATACCCTATCCAAGCAGGTGACATCCTTTTTCATTTATTCAAGTTTTCCTACTGTGTCCCTTAGGAGATTATAATGTTTTCTTCAGTTAGATCTTGCACAATTGTTCTTAGAAATTTTACCTGTTATTGTTATTGTTGCTATGATAGATTTGGAATCTTTGCCATCACTTCCTCTAACTGGTGCTAATTTGTACATATGAAGGTTATTGCTCTCTTTACATGGATTTTATATCCAGACAGCTTTCTAAATTCTTATCATTTGAATAAATTGTCAGTGGATATTTTTGGGTTTCCAAAAAGAACAATCCAAGTTCTTCCCCCCTTTCTCCCTCCCTCACAGTACTTGCCACTGATCTCTTTATATGATAAATTACATTAACTTCCCTCTTTCTGAACTATCTGTAATACCGGAAATAAACTCTAAATGGTCTTTATATAATACGGCTTTAAAGTGCTACTAGCTTCTGTTTGCCCATTTTATTCACGGGTTTTGCATCCATTTTTTAGAAATGAGATTGATCTACAGGTTTTTTTTAAAATCAATCTTTATTAGACTTCTCAATTTTATGATTACTTCATCAAATAATTTGGAAGCTTTCCTCTTTTATATCCTCTAGAACTATACTGTCTAACACAGCAGCCAATAGCAACATGTTAGTTATTTAAATTTATTTATTTTTGAACTGTCTTTTTATTTTATTTTTAAAAATGTGTTGAGGTACATGCAATAAAATGCACAAATCTTAAAATGCACAAAGCTCAATACATTTTGATGTAAGTACATGCTCATGTCATCTGTATACAGACTTTCTAATTTTATTTTGCTTTTAGTTTTAAAATCACCAAGTCCTTCCTTCTACAGTACCCTCCTTCAGAGACAGTGAAGACATTCATCACTATTTCCTTGTTAGCTTCGGAAGTGCTTGGAAAGCAGGCAGACTTAAAAAAAAAAGCAGCAGCAGCTGGTTTGAAATTAGGTGATTTGCTTGACAGACATAGTTAAACAAGTGATTAATAAACTTGCTATTTTAATAAACTGGCTGATTCCTGAATAAACATGTTGCAGACCCTGTGTCCTCCACTGTATGTGGTCTTCAAGCAGAATATATAAGGCAGGCAGAGCAATGATAGCTCAAAGAAATAAGACGTGAAATTTTCATAAACCAGGCCCAGACTACCCACACACATCTTGATCAAGCTGACCTTCTTGGCCACAGTACTACCCTGGGCTATCGGAACAGAATTATGATTTAGTAATAAAGAAAACAAAAGGGTCATGGACAGAGGCTGGCTGAGGATTGCAGGCCAAACTAATCTAGATCCTGCAATTCAAATGGAACACAACCATTTTGCCCCTCACTAACAACTATGGTCCTACTACCTACCTCCTTCCAAATCATATTTCTCCGCTTCATGTATCTGTCCATTCTCCACATACCCCCTCACAAGAAAAATAATTCTCTACTACAAAACTTTCTCTCTCTGTTGTTTTCCCTCTTTGTTTTTAAAACAACAAACACTGGCAATCAAGTCTTCTGCAGGATGTCCTGGGAAGCTTAAAGCGTACGTAGCCACTGATGAGTGCAGAAACGAGTGGAAAGAAAAAGTTGCATTACTGTTTCCCCCCAGCCAGCTGCCCGATCTTATCTGTTTCCCTCCTACGATCCCTAGATGCATTCCCAATGTCTCTCCAGTATTGGGCTAAGAGTAACTCGAGTTGGGACCACAGCTAGTATGATCTTCCTTTTCCTGGAATCACATGCTAATATTCCAAATTTGAAACCTGAAAGGAAAGGCAATCAATTCTAAATGAAACCTGCAAATCATCTCCTTTTTGATGATTTTAGAAACAAAAACAATGAAACATTCTTTGACACTTTTATACGAAGTAGCCACTTTAAGTTAATATATCCAACAAATAATTATCTACTGTGTTCCAAGCATAGTTATAGAAGGAATGACCAAAGGCAGTAGTTTAGGAGATTCAGATTATAATGAACTATGCCACTTATTAACTGAGTCACTTGTTTAATACCGGAGGATGAACAAATCAAATACTGATAATGACTGCAGAAGGATTCCAATATTCATATAATAATCTTCCTTCCATTCTAGAATAAAAGGGCTTGGGAAGGGGTTGGGAGTTATTCTGTTCAGGGATAATGGCATCCTAAATAACTCACATGGATGAGCATATGAACATTAGAACAGGATGGTAACTGTAAAATTGCCATTAAGTACTAAGGCTTCAGTCAACCAGTTTCAGGAAAAGCAAAGAATGCAGTCAAATGGCTCAGATTTAGCCACTTTACCTGAAAATTTTCAGGCTTTATCAGCTCCATCAAGCCCCCCAAAAGTATTTGGAGCAATGTAAGATGCGTGCCATCCCAAATGATCAGATCTTTGATTTGCAACAGGATGCGGCTAATAATCAAAACAGAGAACTAGGTTCATTCAAGGATCTAGAGCCTAGAATAATGTCATCTAACAGGCTGAACAGCATGCAACACACACACTCCATTTGGCAGAAATATTTCTCAATGACAAAGGCAGGTAGCAAATACTAAACACCTCCACAGATCATTTAGCAATTGGTGGAGTACAGCTTATCCTTGAAGGTGAATTCAGAATAGACTAGAACCTCAACAACACACTTATTTTTCAGAGAAAATATGAATTCCACTGAATTACAGTTTCAGATAAAAACCAGAAGTTGTGCTGCATGGAGAAGACCACTGGCCCAGAGCCTACAAGGAAACTGTTTGGAGGAAGGGATACAAAGCTGTTAGCTAAAATTGAACTTGCCTGTTCATTTCTTCACTAAAATCAAGCCCCTAGAGAAATATACTTTGGTATGGGCCTTGTTACTTTTGCTTTCCCCTCCACTGATTCATTCTTTCTTTCTTTCTTTTTTTTTTTTTCAGAAATAGGGTTATAGCTCCTTATCTGAAAGCCTCTGCAGTCAACTATATTCCAAAGGGCAGACTCCACAGGACAAACAATAGCGAAATGACTTACACATCTTTGGTAATGTTCAGCTAGACCAGTTTTCATTATCTCTCAATGGATAAGAACCCTCAACTAACAGAGCAAATTCATGCACAGGAAGGTAGGAAGTCGAAATAAACATCTTAGTTTCTTAGTTGTCTCTGAATCTCTTTTATTAGGGAATTTAGAGCACACCTTTTCCACATAATTATCTTCCCATTTCTATTTTCTTGGTTAAACTGTAGACAGAAAGCAATGGAAATAAGGGCTTAATTTAGAAGTACAGGAATTACCCTAATTTACACAGTAGAAGTAAACATTCTAATTATCTTTTGAGCACTTTATAAATACGTCGTGCCCTTTTGCTTCATATTTCTCCTATGGGACTGCAAAGCATGGGCCTAGGTCTTACACTTTCTTTTATGACCTCCAGCTCCTTAGCAATGGGATAGGCACATAGCAATTAGATGACAGATGTTTTTGGCACAAGCCAGGCCTTAACTGTTTTATACCAAAATAAACATATTCTGAGTGCCAATCTTGTGTAAGGCATTCTATTATTTGTCATGAAGGAGTCACAGAAATATGTGACCCTCCACACCCACAACTGCAGGCCTTTTACCCTCTCCAGCCTCATATATCTTACCAGTTAGGAATTACCTTGATGCTGAGACTCTATTTCTCTAAATCATCTGTCATCTCTAAGTACCATGAGTTTAATCAAATGCTTCTAATTCTATAAATCAAATGAGAACATTTGTGAAAGTAATTTTAGCACACTGAAACATCATACAAAATAATGTTACCATATGGCCCAACCATAAATACGGCTTCCCCCCATAAACACTTACACATCATAATCAGATAACTAGATTCCAGGAGTTTCTAGAAGACTCTAAATTTGAAGCCCGTAACATAGCACTTTATTTCTTGGCATTGCTAACTTTGTTACAGGTTAAGTTTGTTCTTCTCAGTGCTTGTTTCCACGGCCAATAAAGCAGAGTGAAAGTTTTATTTGAATACACTCCTGGGGAGGAGTGGGCCAGAGTCATGGTAGACAAAGGCAGGCTCCTTACTGTGAGGCTTCTTCTGTGGAGTTTTTGGCAGGGCTGAGAAGTCCTTGATTGATTCTTTGGCCTTGAGGGTTTGATCTGACTGTTGGATTAAAGACATGGACTGCATTCTGACATTTTTTATCTGGGGAATTTTTGTCATCTGGGGAGTGTCTGTGCCCTTCAAGTCACTCTTGGGTCCTGTGGCTTCATTTAATAACTCTCCAAATTATCTCCAGCTCTCTGGCTTTATCCGATTAATTCCCGAGTTCTTGGGGGGCCCACGCACTTTTCATCTGGCTCCTATCTGCCTGCCTAACAACTTTACTCATGACTCTACTCATCAGTTTGCAGAGAAATAATAATTCTTACACACAATTTTCAGCAGCTGCCTTAAGGCGAATTGCCTGCCCCTGTTATGCTATTTTAGATGAAACCAAACCCAAAGCAGCCCTGACTCTTCATTTCAACCCCACACTTTTCCCAGGCTCATTCCTCCCCACCACCCAGCACCCCCCCTATGGAAGTGCTCTGTGATTTCTCTCAGTTTAAACATTTAGTGAACATGCTATGTGTCAAGCATTTCTGTGTAACTTTACATAAGTCAGTACATTTCTCATGCCTGTCTTACCAATTTTTGGTGTCAGCTCTGGTATCCTCTACCCAGCCACGGTCACAGCCTCACTGGGGCCCTGTGACACTTGAACACTGGCAGAGGGATCACCTGAGATGTCTACTGGCATAGTATTTTCAGTAATTTGATATCCTGGTTGAACTGTGGTCCTACCGCAGGCATTTGGGGTGAAATATAGCCCGAGGACAGGACTGTGCATAAATCCTGCTTCCAGAAGTCAGCTCAGTGAAGAAGTGAATGAAGATGGGTAACTAAACCTTGGACACGGAGACGACAGCTGGAGAAAAAGGGAGGAGGAAGTGCAGGTTTGTGACTCCACCACAGGGTTGGGCACAAGCCAAAATAAGGGCATCTCAGAAGGTTTGGGGGTCGTCCCAGGGTAGGCTCTTTCAGAGCCCGGGAACGAGGAGGTGCCGGCCCGACTCACCGCTGCGGAGAGCGCTGGACCCAGACCGCAAACCGAAGAGCAGGGCACGGTAGCGCTGGAAGGCTTCGTCCAGGACCGAGCAGCCCGCTTGGGCTGCGGAGCTGACATGGTACCGGAACTGGAAGGTGTGCGGGATGATGGCGTAGTGCCTGTCCGAGGTCTGGATGTACTGGGGCCAAGGCCACACGGCCGTCGCCGACCCGGCAAACGCTGCCGCCAGCAGCAGCGAAAACCGGAGCCTGGCGCCTACCATGGCCCGCCGATCTCCTCCCTCCCGGCGGGCCGGGCCACGTGAGAACCGGGTCAGGTGAGCGGCGCCCGCGTGACAGCCAGCGTACCACGTGGCCGCAGCGGCTCTCGGGCGACTCGCTGGGAAGACGGGCTTCTCTTGCGGGAACCGGCAGCTCCTGCTGCGGGCCGCGGACTGGGCCGGGCGGCGGCGAGGGCTCGCGGGCCTGCGGGAGAGGAGCTGAGTGTCCCCCGCAGCCGCCGCGCCTGCCACCCCAGAGCCAACGCGCACACGCTGCAGGGGCGTCCGCAGGGGAGCCGGGGAGGGGGGAGGGGGGCGGCGGGGAAGGAAAATGGCCCACACAGCGGCCTTCTGGGCTGACTCGCGAATGAGGAATGAGTTAGCCAGACCTGTTAAGAGGTCAAGGACGCCCCAGGCCCGGGAAATTTAAGAAGCAGAGAAGCAGAGGGTTAAAACCACAGGTCATTGTAATTTGAAACGCTGTGAGATGGAAAGGGGCTGAAATTAGGCAGCCTAAATGGCTCCGCTAGAGAGGGAGATCAAAAGGTCACAAAATGTGATCTCCTTATGACTGGGGGAAAGAGTATGTATTTTCAGAGCAATCTTAAGGCCTCCCATTTTCTGCTTCCGGTGTGGGCTCTTCCCTTGATTGTTGATAATCTGCTAGTAACTGCCCCCAAATCCCCTTCCCCCAGACAAAATCACAAACTGGGGAATGTACTTAATGCCGTACGACAGTGCTTGAACTTTGGGTGCAAGATGGAGAATACCCAAAGATAAGACCTGGTCCTGCAGGGGCTTACGTGAGTCAGGACTTTATTTTGTGGGCAATTGAAAATCATCCTCCAAGACTGGCATTTTGAGAACTCACGTTGCATAGTTGGTTGGATAAACCAATTAGGGGGTCCTTTTTTATTGCAGGTGGAAGATAATGAGAGCTTGAATTATAGCAGTGGGGAAGGAAGAGGGTGTGGAGCGAGGAAATAGTGGGTGCCCCAAAGCAAAAGGGTTAATACAAGAGAGGCTTGAGGGCTGATCAGTGAAACCTCCACAGATGCTTGTGAATCCAGGACCCTGTCTTCCTTGTTCACCACTGTATTACCAGAGCAAGTTGAATCCCTGACTGCAAAAAGAGAAAAATAATGCCATATGTGACATTTGGCTAGCCGGGAATTTTTTTAACCATAAGACTGCATTTTAGTGTTAGAATAAATAAAGATCAGGAAAATGAACTTTTTAAAATAAAGGGTCCTTAAAAATCATGATAATTTATATTTAGGTTTTAGGTCCTAATTTAGTAGTTATATACACATGGCTAATAATGAGAAATCAGATAAAGAAACATTGTCTCTCATTTCTGTAACTTCCAGGGATTCAACAAGAAGTTTCTCTTAGGTGATTATGCTAGAACGGAGCTTACAGCAAAGGAAGTAGAATTTAGATCTCACAAAGAAAGGGCAGGGTATATTCCACGTATTACCAAATGGGGGACTGAGATA
The DNA here is from genome assembly GCA_032199065.1 of Smutsia gigantea. Classification (NCBI taxonomy): domain Eukaryota; kingdom Metazoa; phylum Chordata; class Mammalia; order Pholidota; family Manidae; genus Smutsia; species Smutsia gigantea. The sequence continues at coordinate 137,145 of JAVSCE010008887.1, forward strand.
CTATTTATCGTTAATACAATAAAACTAAATATGTAAATACAAAACAAACAGGAAATCGTACCTCACACAGTTTTAAATTCTAAGATTGCATATTTACACTAATTTCTACATTTCTTAAACCTAAATTTTCATTAGCCCTAATGAATGGGTACTTGTGTGATCGCAAGGCCAATCGCACACCCAGCTGGGCAAGTTGTGATGGGAAAGGGCTCCAGAAATAAGAAAAAAACAGAGACAGTGTATGAGACATGGGGGTTTATTGGGACTCACCTACAGGGAGTTTAGGAGCAGTAGCTGGACAAGGTTGTGCATCGCTTTTGTGGACAAGGAGGGAACTGCTTATATTGGGTGAGGAGATGAGGTCGTATGTGTGCTGGGGGTGAAGGAACAGAGATCATGCGCTTTACTGGAAGGTCTGCCTCCCAACAAGATGTTTCCATTGATAAGGTGGACCTGGATTTGGCTAGCCCCGAGCCATCAACATACCATATACTTAGCATACCACTTCAAGGAGGGGGCCGTGTGGGCATGTGGTATTTCTGGGACAAAAGGTTACAAGCGGGCACTGCTTGTCCCCACACTCTATACCCCATGTGTCCATGAGGCCCTCCTACTCCTCATACTCATCACGCCATTCTGCCAGGAGACCCTTCAAGCCAGATACATAAAGAAGCATTGGAACCACAGACCACAGAAATATGTGTATGTCTGGGTTCAAGTCCCCACTCTTGTTTTATAATTCTTCAACGACAAGGAACACGATGAAAACTGTTCTTAGCTGCTTCCTGCTGACAGTGAAGTGAGGAGCTTGAGGAATGAAAACAGGAGAGCAGCTCCTTGACCACGGTTTTGTTCCTTGGGGTGCTGGTCACATGAAAATGATCTTTTCTAGCAAAGCACGTAGTCTCTGTCTCCTCACCCCATATAAGCAGTTCCCTCCCTGTCCAAGATAGCGGTATGCAACCTCATCCAGCCACCACTCCTAGACTCCCTGTGCTTAAGTCCCAATAAACCCTTATCTTGTATACTGTCTCGTCTTCTTCAGTCTCTGGGGCCCTTTCCCATCACAACTTGCCCAGCTGGGTGTGCGATTGGGCTTGAGATCACACAGTACTCCAACAGTCAAGAGAGACATTACCCAAGGTACCAAGGGAGAAGATCCCAGAATCACTGTCAGAAGAGCCAAATTCATAATCAGGTTTCTGTCCCATAGGACCAATAGTTTGGGGAGGGTTCTGGGTAGGTTCAAAGAGAACAGTAGGTCAAAGTAGAGTTTCAGGACTGAGCGTGTACCAAGGCACCCCTTTAAGTGATCTGTACCAAGGGAGAGGGGTCATTTACTTAAGTCACAAAAGGAAGGAGCTGAACCCAAATAAAGAGACTGTAAAAATTACTAATAGATATACTCAGAGATTTTTGTTGACAGAATATTCCAAACATAGTATTCCAATTATCCTGTCTCTGACCAGTGTATCAGACAATCAGAAGAGTAATAAACAACTCTTAAAAGTAAAAAAATAATCATAATCAAAGGAAATATTCAGAGACTAGCATAGAGAAAATAGCAAAATTTAAAATTAAACTTTTTTAACAATATGAATTCTTTAAATTAGTATATATAAAATTTGCCATTGATACAGACAGTAAGTGAATAACAAAAATAATGACACAGATAATGCAGCATATAATACTTGTTTTCTCTATTTTCCTTTTATTACAGAGAGCTTGTTAAATGAAGGAAACATGATTTAATTTTCATATCTATAGCTTCTAAAATAATTAGTTTGCATATCAGAAAAAGAATTCCCTGTCAGACAATTGTGTCCAGATTTTGGTTCATAAAGTAGAATCATCACTGTAGAAGCTGGGAGGACGAGTGACTAATTTTGTCTGGGGAAGTCTTTCACACAGTAGGTGACTTTTGAGCTGCCTCCCAAAGCATGAGTTAGCCAGACAGGGAAGGAGAGCAGGGGCAGAACCTAGAAGTGTGAAAGAAGGTGGCCTACTGAGCAAAGGGTTTAGGGAATAGCAAAAGGAGATGTACCATGATTATCTCACTTCCACCATGCTCCCTTCCCTCTAGAATGCCTTTCCTAGTCCCCACCCCCACTCCCACCATCCACTCGAAGGTCTAAACTTGTATTTTATCACCCTGTGAGTCTTTTTTGACTTCTCAAACCTGGCTCAGATCCCATGGCTCTCTGCGCTTATCCCCACCAGAGCACTTACATTGTTGTAGTTTCCTATCCATTTGTCCGTATTCTCCACGAGTGTAAAAGCTCCTTAAGGACAGATTCTGTGTTCACTGTTGTATCCCTAGCCCCTGACGCAGTGTCTAGCACATAGTAGATGCTCAACGAAGGCTTATTAAATGAATGGCTGCAGGGCCCTGAATCTCTCTTCACTTATTTACCGTTTACTTATCCTTAGGTCTTAGCCTAGACTAGACCAACAAGTATGTTGTCAACGGAGTATGAGTGTGCTGAGACAGTGATTCCTCAATCCTCAGGGTAGCCAGCCAGAGCATAGGGCAGCTAGACATCCTGGTCAGTCACTTTCAGCCAAGAGCACTCTCCTTTGTGTTGCAGAATGTGAGAAGCTTTGAGAAGCACTTAGACATCACCTCTGTTTGGGCTCTTCTTTATGGTACCCTCTTTTTAGCCTCTTTACTTGTCTATGTCCCCCACAGACCACATGCTGAATGAGTGGTATCTTTTCCAGAGTTGTATCCTTAGTGCCTGAGCCAAGACTCTGCACACAGCATGTGTTCAACAAGTATTTGTTGAAAGAATGCATGAATGAGGAAGCATTTGTACTAAAATTTTAAAGACAATTTCAATATGTAGAGGGAAAGAGCAGTCCATAGAGGACTAGAAACTAGAAGGAAGACTCTGTCTAACTCATTCACTTTAAGATCCACAGGTCCTAGACCAGTGTCTGGCACACAAACATTTAATGAATATTTTTGAATGAATAGAATGAAATAGCAAAAAAACATAGACAGAGATCTCTGAAGAATCTGGAGTGATACCAGCGACGTGAGCAATGCTGTCTAGAACCAATAGTGCATGAAGAGAAATACTAATAAAAATAATGTTAGCATCCCCTTTACCATAGGAGGTGTTTGATTAAGGCTCTTACCTACTTTAAGCTTATATTGAAGTCAGATAAACTAGGAAGAAACATCAGAAATCCTATCTAGAGTTAGATCAACAGTCCAGGGCCTCCAATGTTGGGATTTTTTGACCAAAAAAGGGTAAGTTTATATAATTAAGACAGTTGTATGGTATTTAAGGCCCTTTAAATAGGGGTTCCTTTTGCTTAAACTCCCTGTTGCTCCAGGCATCCTGATGTCTGCTGCAGACTATGATTATCTTGGATCTTGTCTGATCTCTTAGGCCTTCATGCCTAGAACCTCAATGGTCATAAATGCTCATGCTGGCCCAACCCACAGAAATGTTCTGAAATTCATTAAGGGAGGTGAAACACCAATGAAACTTTAAACTGAATACATAAATCCTTTACAGAAAATCATTCAGATCATACATTTTTGCCCACTGGAATTATCTAGTTGGACCTAAAAGATTTTTCACTCACTCCTTTTTTTTTATTTCTTCCTATTCTACTGCCTGGGTCCTCCATATCTTATTTTCCTTCCTTGCCTAATAGCCAGGCCATGGCCTCCAAGAACCCCAGAACACAAATCCCTTCGACTTTCTTGTTCTTTGGCCATCTACTGACATGTGGCTTCAGAAAACACTAGTGGATACTACTGTGCTGTAGGTTTCCACAATGTCCAATTTCACTGATGTTACAGGTGGACCCTTTGTCGTTAAGAGCACAGTTAAAATGTCTTATTTCCATTGGGAGTACCTTTTGGATCGTAACTCCTTTTTTTTTCATGTTGGGATTGATTATCCCTGTTAGGATTTGTCTCCCATGCAGATGGCACAGAAAGGGCTCTGGGGCTTCCTCCCACTTGGGAGACAACTGGGGAGAGGAGGCAGGAGGTGTCTGGAAGAAGGGGACCTGGAGAAGGATGTAGTTTAGGCAGAAGGAGTCCCTATGGCACCAGGGTGGTGATGCCATGCTTGCCTGTATAGAATATTCATTAGAGATCTGGGTCAAGATCCCAGCTATAGTGTTCCTTGGCCTGGAGTGTCCTCCACATGTCTCTCCTAGGGACCTGGCAGGGGTGTAGCCACATTAAGCAGATGGTCAGAATGTAATGGTTCAAAGATTCTGCTCCTGGTGTCATACTATCCTGAATAAAGTTCAAGCATCTGTAATATACCACAGATAAAGAAACAACTTCTAACAAAGATTTAGGGGGAAGCATTATATCAATAAACTTATCATATTTGTAATGTATGTAATGTATGTTTGTAATGTATGTTTAAAAACTTGATTTAATCCCCTATTGTCAACTTCTGCTTGGACTAAAATAACAACAGAATACTTCCCCTTCCCCATTTCCCTTCTCCCCTCTCCCCGCCCCCATCAAAAGGAGTACAGAGATCTAGGGGAAATTCTTGAGAATTATAAAAGTTCAGACCTAGTGTGATCTTATCAGTTCACTGATCTCATTTGAGATAAGAGAACTTAGGACCGGTAAAGTGAAGCTCTGTTCCTTGAGAGCAAGACTAGGGTATTATTCATAGTGATACTTCCAGCACCTAGCACAGCACCAAGTACATAGCGGGTGTTCAATAAATGTTTGTGAAATGACTAAATTCATTCCTTGCTATACATAATACAGTGTTTTGCATGCAGTAGATACACCAATAAGTTTTTACATTGAAATTATTAAACCAAGTGTGCACGGAGCCAGGGAGAGGTAAGGCTAGAAATAGACCTCAGGTATGTGGCCTTCCTGACCGGGACTCTCCCCACCCCACTGGACTGTGCCTCTGGAAATGCCTGCAGTCATTTGGTCTCCTTGAGATTGAATGTAGTTTGATCATGGAGCCCACTGTGCCTACATCCTGTTCTCAGCCCACTGCCTTATTCTAGAAAGGCATGATCCTTGGATTTGAATGTGCATGGCCAACTTTCAATTAATTTTTAAACTAGAAAGAAACAACAATGCAAATAATCTAAAAGTCACTGTGTTTGGCCAATACTTTTCTCCCTTGGGAGTAGCTGATTTACCTTCCTAAAGAAAGTTTGCTTAGGAAAATATTAAAATTCATTAGCCCTGAGTCCATATTAGCTAGATAATGGTAGGAGGCCAGTGGAAGGATAAAGATTTGTTCAGAGCCAACAAGGGAACACCCATGTAATTATGAAGTAATTAGAGCTCAAACCATGGAGACAAAGGTCAAAGAAACAGCCCTCCTTCCCATTACTATGAATGATATATGTAATATAAGAATGCTTCAGTAGCCAAAAAGATTCTTCATGTTCTGGGTGTAAAAGGTTAAACACTTGCTATTCTTGTCAGAGATCTTTGACTTGCAAGGAAGGGAACTCCCAATTAGCTAAAACATGGGGAGTTTCTCATCTCCCAAGCATCTAGATATAAAGTAATTACAGCCGGGGTCAAATGGGCTGGAATTAGGAATTCCAGCCTTAGGAATCAAAGTGATCCCTTGGTCTCTAGGACCCATCCCATCTCTCATCCCTTCTCCTGCATCTGCTTCATTCTGCTGCTCTGCCTAATTTATTCCTTCAGTATTCCAGTTTCAAATTCTCTAGACAGAGAATATGATTGGCCCAGCTAGGAAGAGATGTCATTCTTGATCCAAACAGCTGTGGCTATAGGTGAGGCATGGCAGGTTAATCCTTAGATGGTCAAAGCTCCACCCCTGAACAGGCACTAGTGAGGGAACAGATTCACTGAGAAGGGAATTCGTGGGGAGGCGATGGCTGTCATTTCCTCATTATAAAAACAATGCATATTTATTTTGAAAAGTTCAAACAACACAATACTGTGTGTAGAAGGTATCCTTCTCATAAACTCAGCTACACAGGAAAATTACAACTTTGTTTTCCAGAATAATTTGTTTTCTGAGTTCATGACTCAAGCCCTGATCTTCTGGGTTTACAGGAAAATGTCAGTACAGTGTCTCCTGATGTCTACACTCTTCCCTGGGCTTATTTTACAACTTAGAGCCCTTTGCAGTGCCAAGGGACCACACAAGAGCCAGAAAGATAAAGACTATTGGTACTGTAGCACATATTGCTATGTATGTATATATATGACATAGTATGTGTGGTCATTTGTGTGCATGACATTTTTCTATATACACACATCCATAATTTCAAACAAAAGATTAGAACATGATATAACCACTATTCTGTGAATTTTTCAGTTAAGAGTATTTTATATTATGTAAAAGAGCTAATATTCTCACTTTTTCCCTCAGTTTTAAAGAGATATAATTGACTGTATAAGTTTAGGTTGTATAGCATAATGATCTGACTTACACATGTCGTACAGTGATCACCACAATAGGGCAGTTAACAGCCATCATCTCATCCAGATCCAGGTGTGTATATGTTTTTTCCTTGTGATGAGAACTCTTAGGATCTACTCTCTTAGTTTCATAGATATTATATAGCAGTGTTAACTATAATCATGTTGTACATTACACCCCTAGTACTTATTTATCTTGTAACTAAAGTTTGTGCCTTTTGACCACCTTCTTCCAATCTCCCCTCCTCCTACCCACCATTCTGTCTTTACAAGCTGAATAATAACAAAAATAATAGCTAACATTTATTGTGTACTTACCATGTGCCAGACACCACTATAAGGGCTCTCCAGAAGGTAATTCATTTAATCCTCACAATAACTTTGATATAGGTGCTCATATTATCCCCATCTTATAGATAAGGAAATCAGAATTGAGGGGTTAAATAACTTGCCCAGGATTACACAGAGCGGGAATAATGTGAATGTCCCATACTTTATACCTAATTCCCTATTAATGCACATTTAGGTTGCTTCCAAATTTTCTGTTATAAACAATACTACACTGACCATGGCAGAGGATATTGGTTGCCACATCAGCCTCTATTTCCACCCTTTCTCGCCATTAATACCTTGTTTTTCATTTGGAAATTTCATTCTTCAATTTTGTAGGTTGGATGAGATTGACCATAGCCCTAGGTCCTCTATTGCTTTAGCCATGTAATCAGAGCTACTTTCCCCATCCCCTTGCTCTAAACACTTGGAAACATAGGATAACAATTTATATTCCCATCAATAATGTGTGAAAACACCCATTTCGTTACTTCCTTCCAACTTTAGTATTATCTTTTCATTGCTATTGTTGATGCCTTGAAATTAATTTTAAAAAGATGTAGCTACTAAAACTGATAGGTAAGCTCTAGCAAGACAGAAATAGGACACATGACTTCCACATCATCATATGAAAAGAAAAGGACCAAAGAAAACTGGACCATTCTGACAAAATACAGGAAGAAAGCAACAATAATATGTAATTAACAGAGTACACAAAGAATAGGAGGATAGGAATAAACCTAATCTAACCTATCACACTATATATAAATAGGTGAACTTCCCCTATTAAAACAAAGACTCTCAGATTGAGCAAAGAACAGTTTAAATGTTGCTGAAAAGAGACATCTAAAATGATACCAAAATGATGACAGTGAAAGAATGGCACATCAAAGATATATCGGGAGAATGCAAACAATAAGAAAGCAAAGGAGGCACTTATTAACATCTGACAGAACCCAAGGCAAAAAAATTTAAATGGAACAAAGGTGAATATTTTTAATGATAAAGGTACAATTCACAAAGAAGATAGACATCATGAACCATTACACACCTAGAAACAAAGAAACAAACATGTATGTGTAAAGCAAAAACCAGAATAAATATAAAAGAGAAAAATATAATCATGGTGAGAAATAATAACATTTATCTGAAAATATTTTATCACGTGCAGAAAAAATAAAGGATAGGAACATCTTGAATAATATCATTAATGATTTAAGTGTATTAGACCTAGAATCTTATATCCTAAACAAACACAGTTAAACCTTTGTATCTTATGCATTATTTTTAAATACCCACAGGACATTTAGAAAAACTGGCAAAAAGATAAGTATTACTAAATTCTGGAAGGCAGAATTCTTTTATTTTATTGAGGTATAATTGACATATAACATTATATTGGTTTCGGGTGTGTCCTGTGATTCTGTATTTGTATATATTGTGGAATGATCACCACGACAGCCCAGTTAACATCAGTCACCACACACAGTTACAAATTTGTTTTTTTGTGATGAGAAGCAAAAAGTACAATTCTTATAGGACATGTTTTTTGACCATAATATATTCAAACTGGTAAAAAAAAATTAAAAATATGGATACATTAAAAAAATTCTAAATAATTCTTGGGTCAACTATAAAAACAAATACTCCAAGCAGTATATCAGAAAAATGTATCCTGTGCAACATATTTTAATACAGGAATACAAAATTAGATAAACATTAGAAAATGTATTAAGGCAATGTTTACTTTAAAAAGGTTAAAGAAGATAGACTATATTCCGGAGGTTAAGGAATTTGAAAGAGTCATTGTAAATGAAAAATCTGACTAAAGAGAAATAAAATGAAAGTTCTTCAACATGAAAATATATACATACTAAACAAAATGCAATAGAGTCAGTTTCCATGAAAGTCAAGGATCAGATTAGGATGGGCTCTGTGCCCTTAATAAACATTGTTCTAGAGGGCCCAGTCAATGCAATAGGACAAATGTTGTAAAGGAAGAGACAGAATAATCATTATTTGAAGATGATATGATGTTTATTTAGAAAATTATCCGAGGAACTATTGGAATTAAAGTAATTCAGTCAAGTGGCCTGATAAAATATAAATACATAGAAAAAATAGCTTATTTATATGTTAGCAATAACAAATTAGAAATGAAATGAAAAAATTTGGTTCACAAAGCAAGCAGGTTAATATATGTGAAGCACTAGCAGAGGTCCTAGTAGATAAGAGGTTATATAAATATGCTGTAGTAATAATATTGATTTTATAGATTCTAAGAGGTGAAATTAAGATTTCAATTTCAAAACAAAAGATGTATTTGTAAGATTCTTGATTTATATATTCAAATTATTCTTTAACTTTTTAATTCAAGTATAATATACATATAGAACTCTGGTAATCAGTATCCAGATCAAGAAATAGAACATTGCCATCACCCCCAGAGTCCCTTGCATGTCCTCTTAGTCCCTAGTTATCTTCCTTCTAAGGATATTTCTGACTTATGACAACACAGACTAGTTTTTCCTGTTTTATATGTCATATGAATGTAATCATACATATGTACTCTTTTGTGCCTGGTTTCTTTAGCTCAGCATTATGTTTACAAGATGTACCCATATTGCTTGTGTGCTTGTGCATTATTCATATTGCTGCACAGTATTTTATTGCATGAATGTATCTCAATTTTCTATTCTTCTGTTGATGAGCAATCTGGTAGTTTCCCATCTGAGGCTATTATAAAAAGTGCTGCTGTGAGCACTGTAAGGTATGTCTTTTGGTGGGCATAGGGATGTTTTCCCATTGCATACATACCCAGAGTGAAAAGGGCATGTGTTCATTCAGCTCTAGCAGACCGTGCCAGGAAGTTTTTCAAAATGTATATGCCAATTTACAGTCTCACAGAAGTGTGTGAGAGTTCCAGTTGTTCCACATACTTGTCAACACTTTTTCATTTGAGCCATTCGGGTGGACATGTAGCGATACTGCATAATGGTTTTAGTTTGCATTTCTCTGATGACTAATGCATTTGAGCACCTTTTTATGTTTATTGGCCATTTTGATTATCTTGCAAAGTGTTAATCAAGGACTTTGCTCATTTTTAGTTGATTGTCTCTCTTCCCTATTGATTTGTAAGAGTTCTTTATATATTCTTGTTAGAAGTCCCTTGTTAGATATACTTATTTGAATATGTATATCTAACTCCTTAGATTGCCTTTTTACTCTCTCAGTGGTATCTTCTAGTGAACAGAAGTCGTGTTTAAAAAAAAAATCTTGGCCTACTTCAAGGTCACAAAGATGTTACTCTGTTTTAACCAAACTGCTTTTTTTCAGTGCCATCAAATTATTTTAAGATCTTTTTTTCCATGACTGAATATGAAAAAATAATGGAAGTAATATATTCTTCTACAGTAAAGATGGTTAGAATATATTAAAAATCTATTTGAATTTTCATTAAATAGTCCTCCAGAGCAACTTGAAGAAATGCAGGAAATGCTTCCACAAAAACACTGCTATAGAGGGACCTAGAATGCTTTCATTGCAAGTGTGCCTAACAATGACATATATTATGTCTTTTACATTTTTGTCTTGGTTATTTCAAAGAAAATCCTCTTGTGAAATACTGTGTGTTGTATTTGCTAAATATACAAATATCCAAGGGAAGGAACATCTCTCTTCTGCTACCATGATAAGGCATTGCTCTCAAGCATGTGACAATGCCCTGTGTTTTTCAAGTGTGACTTATGGCATGATCTGCTTGAAGATCCTTTATACCCAATATTTCTAGTGTTAAATAAAGAAGAGAGTTCTGTGTGTTTCTGCATAATTTTCCAGTTTGGGATATTATGATATGTTTAGTCATCCGAATTTTTCTTCTCCCTCATCAATGATTTTCATAAGCTCATCTTTTATTCAATTGATGTTTTTTGACAGCTGCTTCCCATCCGCTTTTTTTTCTCAGTCCCCTGGCTTTCTATCCTTCCTGGGGCTCCGTGAAGTCAGTCTGGGGCCCAGAAATGGGGCCTGCCTCTGCTGGACACAGACCTTCCATTGTTCCATGGCCACAGGCTGATGCGGTATACTGTCACAGTATATACCAGCCACACTTTTTTCCAAAACTGTATTCACATCAGTCCAGTTTTTTTCTGAGGGAGAGTCCTTCACCAGCCTGGCCGGTTCCTCACTGAAGGGCCTCAGTGCAGAAGCAAAGTTCTGGGATTCTGCAGGGTGCATAAATAGCCTTCATAATCTCATTTCCAGGGCAGTTCCACATAGTGTCACATCAGTGCCTGAGGCAGTCGATCCTCTGGCCTCAGCACATGCTCCACCTGGACCCTGCAGGCTCCAGAAACCACCATATTTTCCCACTGGCTCTGGGGTGGCCCACCACAGCACGGGCTGATGACCCCATATTCCTTTTTAAAGTAGATGAATGGCAAAATACACAGTCACCAAATATGAATAAATTGCTTGTTTCATCACACACATCCAGGCCCTGGCAACTTCCCAACTGGCCAGAATATCCTACCTTTTGGTAAGATGTAATTGGCCTTGAAGTAGGCTTGAGTGGTGCCTGATCTATTCCTTTAATAACTAGACAGTTGCATCATTTACCAAATCGGATACTGTGCACAGAATGACCTGTTACTCCACACTACATTACTATCATCTCTGTTTAGTGGTAGTAATGAAGTGGGGAGGTGGACACATCCTTTCCATTAACATTAATATTTCATCTGTCTCAGGGTGGCCTGTGGCAAGGTCATGCTCAAGCAAACTTGGAAAGACAGTTAAAAAATAATAACAGATAGTATTTACTGAGCACTTATTAAGACCCTGTGCCAAGAGCTTAATGTGTATTATCTCAGTTAATCTTCACAAAAATTCTATGAGGTAGGAATGATTTATACTGAGGTTCAGTGAGGTTAAGGAAATTTCCAGAAGAACCTAGCCATTAAGGGGAAGTGAGTAAGTGCTAGAACCAGGACTGAAATGCAGAAGTATCTAGCTCTCTAGCCATGCATGTATATCTAACAGTCATCTGTACAAACCAATTTTCTGCAGATGCAAAAGTGTTCCCAGTAGAGCTAGAGTATTGTAGCAATCCAAAGCTCACAATATAATTGTATAATGTAGTATAAAAGCCTTTGTGATCTAGCCCTTACTTATATCTGCGACCTTCAACATTTATCTTAGATTTTGTGCCTAGGAGAACCATACTGCTTCTGCTGCCCTGAGAACTTCATTCTGTTCATGGCTTCTTGTCTTCAGACATACTATTCTCTTTGCCTCAAATGCCCTTCCACCTTGATTACCTGGCAGATTCCTTTAAAACCCAGATAAGACATCACTTCTTCCAGGAAAATACCCCTAATTTTCTTCTGACAATGTTAATCATTCTTTCCTCTGTATCAACCTTTGTCCTTTAGATAAAGATGTATTGCCCACCCATTCATTCAACATGAACATTCTTTGCAGGCACTAGGCTAAATACTGGGAGAGGGAGAGTCAAATAACACTTTTGCAGGAGGAGGATCATGTGCTAAAGCAGGGACATAAACTAGCTACTGCCAATAGTTCCTACCATCTGACAAGTATTGATTTTGACAGGTAGGGGTGGGTGAGGAGAAAAGAGTGATAGGGCATTCTGATTCAGCCCAAGCCTAGGAATCAGAGCTTTTCTGTTTGTGGAAAACAAGAGCTGGTGATCCAGCTGGGAATTTATATGAATCAGTGTTCTTGCTGTGGAACAGGATGGCATCTATTTAACATCTTGGATTGATTTTGAGTTTTTATGGGGAGAGGATTTAGGACCATCACCGAGAGTGTTGTTTGAAAAAAAGGTGTTAAGATATTCTGGGCACAAGTTGTGCTAGCTGTGGAACCAGGGGAAGGCCATTCTCCTCACTTCCACATAACACCAAACACGGATGTAGTATCTTTAGTGGTAGCTTTCAGCACATTGGCTGGTAGCCCATTGGGCTGGGAATACTGGCATTTTCACTGTGGGCCTTATCAGCAGGGGCAGTGCAATGGCTTCATGAGTAGAGGGCACTAAAGAGAGGGAACAAGAGCAAGAAAGGAAAAAAGGGTGAATGCTGCATGAAGAACAGTGGTGGACAGACTGGTTCATGAGCCTATTGAGACACACCTGGGCCCTTCCACTTGGCGTTGGGGCAAAAGCACGAATTTTGGGCAACTGAGAATCATAAACTATAACTATAGTTACTGAGTTCTGGGGACATCTGAGTTAACTTTTTCATTTGCTCTTATAGAATTATGTCTTACTCTTCTTTACATCACAGGACCTAACACAAAGCCTGACACACAGCAATGCTGACAAAATATTTGTGGACTTATTTAATAAAGGAGTTGGGAGAAGTTAGAGAAGAGAGGGTGGGAGCAACACACATATATGCACATGCTTAAAATGTGATGATTTCATTCTGACCAGACCTGGAATGGGAAACGGAAATGGGTCTGTGCTGTGAGTCTGGCCCCTTTTGATTCTGTCAGCATGTAAGGTACTGAGACAAATTCCGTGGCAGTTAGAAACAGAACAGGTTGCCAAAATGGAGAGGAGGGAAAAATTGGTCTTGACCTTCTACAATCCTGAGGTTCCCAAAATTAAGGGGAACCGAAAATACCAAAGGGTGAGGAGGTACCTAACTGTAGGTCAGATGGGAGAAAGAAGGCTGTAGGTGGGGGTAGACAGTGTCCTAAAGATAACCATCACCCTGAAAACTTGTTTTTTATAGAAGGGGTGGGGATAACTATCTACAACTTAAAGCGACATGGGGATACTTGAGGCAGAGAAGAGTAGGAGATCCTGGGGATCAAGGGTTACCTTTTGGGGTAGGTAATATTTCCCTCATCCTTGTAGCCTACCCTCCCTACCAACAAACATCCGACTGCCTCGATGCCACCCCAGAGGCAGCAGGAGCATGTGGATCAGACACACACCTACCTCCGAATGTTCTGTGGCAGCCTATGTGGGTTTAGCCTCCTAATGCTGATCTGTGTGTCCCCACTGAACTGGGTGCAGTTCCTGGTGAACAAGAATGGCCTTGAGCTCTACGCGGGACTCTGGATTTCATGCAGCCACGAGCTGTGCTGGAGCCATGCACCCAAGCCACCATGTGAGTGCCACTAAATTAAAGGTCACAAGCCCCCTGTTCCAGAGCTTTCTGCTGCACTGGCCTTTCACCTTTCTTCCTCCAAGATCTTCTGGTCCTCACTGCTCCCAGTCCAGGATGGCTCTTAGCCAGACTGTAGATGTAGCCATCCCTTCCTTCGGTGTCCTCAGTGTACCCTTTCTCCCTCCTACCCCAAATTGTCCCTGTCTCAGAGTAGGAGCTGATCCTCTCTTTACTCTCTGGGAAGAACTCTGTTGTCATTTATAAGCTGTACTGTGAAGCACTGTGGTTTTATTCTAACGTGGCTTGCAGAAATAGAAGAGAAGCGATCGATCAAAGCTGGAGGTAAAGCAAAGTGTCTCAACATCGGTCAGATTTAACTTTCAAGGTCAGCTTGTTCTTCTGCTAACTGTCAAAGATCATTTAAATGCAGATCAGATATGTAGTATAACAGCTGCTGGCTATTTAGAGTAAATTATTAATGTCAAATTTTAGGTGAATTTAAGTAAATCTGTAAAGGCAACACAAAATATTTAAAAATAGGTTTCTAGGTCTAGAAGATACCATATGCAAGTTTTTCAGTCAGAACCAAGACTTAGAGGAAAAACATAACTACGTTAAATGGTTTCCCAATTATCCACAAGAGATAGGTTTACACAAAGCAATAGGCATTGTGAAAGAAAACACATGTGAAAACAAATCCTACCATTTGCAACAACATGGATGGAGCTAGAGGGTATTATGCTCAGTGAAATAAGCCAAGCTGAAAAAGACAAGTACCAAATGATTTCACTCATATGTGGAGTATAAGAACTAAGGAAAAAAAAAACTGAAGGAACAAAACACCGGGGAGACTCACAGAACCCAAGAATGGACTAATAGTTACCAAAGGGAAAGGGACTGGGGAGGATGGGTGGGAAGGGAGGGGCAAGGGGGAAGAAGGGACATTACGATTAGCAGATGTAATGTTGGGGGGGGCACAGAGAGGGCTGTACAACCCAGAGAGGACAAGTAGTGACTCTATGGCATCTCACTATGCTGATGGACAGTGACTGTAATGGGGTTGGGGGGGGACCTGATGAAGGGGGTAGTGTAATCACCATAATATTACTCATTTAATTGTAGATTAATGATATCAAAATAAACTTATATATAAAAAAAGAAAACACATGTAAGTAAGATGTTTATTTCTCCTTCTCAGATAAGCCGTGTTCCCAGATGCTGGCAGTGGGGGACGCACCTTGGTTTAACCTTGAGGTAGAGCATCAGTCATATGGCCATGGTCTATGGCATTTGGGACTAAGGGGCAGGACCCCAAAGCAAGATCTTGGGAAGAAACTAATATCAAAGGCAGGCACTCAATTCAACTGCATCTGCAACTAAAAAGAAAAACCAGAGAAAATGTTTGCAACAAATATGAGAGATAAAAGGTTAATGGCATTACTATATAAAAATGATTGATAAGAAAAAGAGAAATATCCAAATAAATAAATTCTTTGTAAACAGACAATTCACAAAACAGAAACTACAAATGTTTAATATACATAGGAAAAACTATTTTAAACTCAATCGTTAACGAAAGGCAAATCAAATGGACAATGAGAATTTTTCAATCATGACATTAACAGATATTTTTAACTGGTAATATACAATGCTGTACACTCTCATACACCCTGAGGACCAAGTAAGTGGATATAACCAAAGCAGTATGATTATGTGCATTGAGATTTACACACTCACTATTCCATTTCTAGAAAAATGGAGTAAAAAATATAGACATAAAAATTAGGCTGCGATTATATTTATGTAAACATGTGCCCATGCTAAAACTCAGGGCTTGAGATTATTATTTAAATCCTTAAGGAGTTAAGATCTTAAAATTTTGTCACTTTTTAAGTAGCAAGTAGTTTATTTATTGGAGCCTCGAATTCACCTACGAGATCAACTGTTAATGGTTTACAGAAAGTCAGCTGAGGGACTCCTTTAAGTACTAAATTATAAGTCAGGTTATCCACCCTATTTCTACACCATTCCAAGTTTCTGTCCTGGACTTGCTTCAGGCCATGGTGCCCCTGCACCTACTTCACCTGGTTCTAGAAACTGAGAGCCTTTCTGCTATAGCTGTTGCTAGTGGGGTGAAGAAGGGGTGGGCAGCAGAGGACACTTCACTTTCACTCCTAGGTCTCAGGTGCGGAATGGACCCTTCTGTTACTTCCCCCGCCAGCATAGATGAGATCAGACCCTAATGGAAAGAAATGTATTGCCTCTGAGAGTCACTTGTACTTGTTTTGCAGAGTGGGTGAGGAGAAAGGGAGGGTCTTCAAGTTCAGGCCCTGGGTTCTAGAGATCTGGGGCCTTGGAACCACCACAAAATAAACACCACCAAGCTGTGTGGGATGCTCTATTCTGGCACTCCGGCCCGGTTACCTGGGTACTAAGTACAAAGCATATTTCACAACCTCCTCTCCAGGGTGCTAGGTCTCCATCCAGGATCTTTCCATTCCAAAACTACCTTCCTTGCACACTTTCCCTGAGTCTGGGGAAATTTTGTCTTGACTTTATGTGCCTAGAGAGTGCGATGGCAACAGTGTGCAGGTTTAGATTTGGCCTCATAGTTAAAAGGGGCTAGATCCTCTGGAGCACTGCCTCCCTGTCCTGGCTTTGATTTTTGCTGAAGGGCTTAGGGGGCCCCACCATCAAACCCCTTTGGAACAGCTGAGTACCAGGTGGTTAGCTTTATTATGGCTGGCTTCTCTCCTCTACAACTTTCTTCTCGTGTTATCTTGGCCTCCCCACTGCTTCCTTCCAGGTGTTAACAGCTGTAAAGGAGAAGAACATCTAGTGTTAACCAAGCCTATTTGTTCATAATGTTATTGGAGATGGGTCCTTGGTCTGGTTTGGAGAAAGAATTCAAGAACAGACACAGAAAAGCGGATGAACATTAAGAGTTTATTTGGAAATTTAGAATTCAGAGAAAGACAAGAGCACGTTCAAGGGTGGTGTGGTGGGGGAGGTCAGACACAGAGGGGGTTCCACAAGAGAACAGTAGGGAGCCTTTTTTATAGGAAGGGAGATGGATATTCACTGAGTGAGATTAGGTTTCAAAGGGGGACAGGTGGAGTCTTCCTGGAGTTAGGGCCTGCTCCACCTTTTCTTTGCTGGTGCAAGGGATTTTTTTACTGTATTTGTCATGGCTTGGAGAGGTGGGACTTTTACTATGCTAATAACAGAGGGGTGTAATTTTTACTATGGTAATAACTTTTGAGGTGAAGATTGGGTCAACTTCTCCTCAGTGTTGGAACCAGCCAGTTTTGGCCAGTCTGTTTTCTATAACCTGACTCCACATCGCGCAGGAAGAGCTTACACAGAATGTGTAGAATATAAGCAAGCATCTAACCGAATGTAAACACCAGCCAAAGTCCACCTCCCGCTTCCCTGCTCATGTCTGGCTCTCTACCTAGCACAACAGTAAGGGTGGGATGGCATATAGCCTTGCCTTACTTACTTTCCAAAACCAAAGCTTTACTTTCTTAACAGTAAAAGGAGATTCTGCCCATCAGTCACGGACTGCCAAATGGTGAATGTTCCCAGTTTACTGAGAAACACTACTGCTTTCGGGTTGGTTAGTGTTTCTTCCAGTGTTGGTAACTTTTACATCGTACCTGATGGTGCTCTGAAGCGCAGAATCACAGGCTGGGATGATCCTAAGAACACAGCAAGGATCTCACCAAGTTTTTCAAATGGTTTGGACTTCTTCCTCTCCAAATGGCAGGTGACATCCTCTTTCTTCCCACAGCATTAGCTTCATTGCCTTCAGGAAACTGGGAGGCTTGTCTTGCTATTCTTGCAACCTAAGCTCACATCAAAGCCTGTCATTAAGCAGAGCTTCAGAAATGTTTGGATACAGGTGA
This sequence comes from Smutsia gigantea, assembly GCA_032199065.1. Lineage (NCBI taxonomy): Eukaryota > Metazoa > Chordata > Mammalia > Pholidota > Manidae > Smutsia > Smutsia gigantea. The sequence goes on from JAVSCE010008887.1 coordinate 154,943, forward strand.
CCCACACGGCTGTTCCTTATATCTTGCGCACTCCTTGCTTCCTGGATCAAGGCTTCTTACTGACACAAGTAGGGCCTTTGGTAACTTAGGTCTTAAGATTAAAGGCTGAAGTAGGTTTTGGTCTTGCTGGAGATGCAGGCTTGAAGTCAGTTTTAGGACCTTTGTTCTGTTAAATGAATTAAAAAATAATGAAGTTAACCAAATGCAGCTGTTTTGATTCTGAAGCAAAGTGTTTGGCTTGATTAGATCATTTGTTGTGTACATTATGACTAGTAGACTTGAGAGTTCCTTTTGAGATTTCCTTTGAGGATATATATAGGAGCTTGAAATCATTACAATATAGGAGTTAAAGTAAATGTAACTTGATTTTGTAGTCACAGGCTGACAAGGCCTGTAAATGTCTGATACATCTGAAAGAGAAAAAACAAATAGAAACAGAGTCCAAAGGAACATAATTCTATGCTGCAAATCTTTCCTGTGCAACTTGTTCCTTTGAAGATGTGAGAGATCTTGTTTATTAGTTTTAGGAAATGAGGGGCTAAGGTACAGAAGGCTGTAAGAAGAACATGGAATCACAGTTTTCCTCTCATGGTAGAAGAAAGAGTGGACTGTAACATATTCTAGACAGGAGTTGGATCGATATCCTAGTGTGCTTTTGTGTTTTAAATATCAGAAACCATTTGAATTAGCATAAGGTAAAAAGTGAACTTATTTATAAAGTTTCATAAGAATTTCATGGACTCCCAAAGGCAGGAAGTTTGTTGGACCTTAGAGGATTCCAGATGATACTGGGACCTCAGATGAAGAAAATCAAGCCAGCCAGTCACTCAGTGTCTCTAGAGTTGCTTTGTCACTGATCTTTGTTTATGCTTTGTTTTATCTCTGCAGCTCAGTTTTTCCTGTTTATTAGTGTGTAAGTGCCCAGAAAGGGATATCCCAGTTTAGCTTTATATCTTCTTGGTTTAAGCAAGCAAAAGAGGAAATTAGTATCTTTAGTCCCAAATCCAAATTTTTAAGCAGAAGAATCAAATTGGTCCAACATGGGTCAGATTGCTTTCCTAGATCCAATTAGCCATAGTCAGGCAGGCTACAGGCAAAGGTCCAGGGCTCTAGACAAGGGCTGCCAGGCCTGTGGGGGATCGTGAGCTAATAACATAAAAGATGCCTGCCACCCTGGGCTTCACGGAGCTCAGTCTGGGCTCATGGTTCTGACTGGCTACATATACTGCTAATTCTGAATGACCCAGTTTTCAGAAAGTGTGCTACTGTTGGGTTATCATGTTTAAATATGGCCAACTTGTTAGAGCTAGAGAGTAACTCCCTCTGTGGGTAAGGATGTAGTTTCTCTTCCTGGAAATTACTAATTTTGATTATGTTAGCAAGTGGTAATTTCTAGAGAACAAAATAAAACTTGGACTGGGATAAGAAGATACTTCCTTCTCTCTGGGTTACTTGGCCTCTGGACTTGGATTCTTAGGCATAGAACTGCTTAGAGAACTTTCATTGGCAGAGATGAGCTGGCCCCTGCTACATTGAGGCAGGAAAGAAGCTAGACAAGGAGGCACCCTATAAAGGGTATTGAAGATATTGCTGGGTCTGATATCTCTGAAAAGCTATATCAACTTGCAGTTGTTAAGTTATCCTCTATTTCTTAAAACATTGCTGGAGAAGTCAGGGGAAGATTTGTTGCATATTAGGGATGTGGTAGCAAACGGTAAGGTTTAGCACATTCCTTCTTATCTCCTACAAACATCCAGTCTGCAGTGGCAGAGCCAGAGGAGCAGAGATCTGGGACCAGGAGATGAGGGCAGAAGGAGTGTAAGGCATTTGCAAAAGGGCTTTGGATCAGAGGAACTTCAGCAGTCCTCTCCTTGAACAAACGTGAAGGGACCTTGAGGAATTCTCAAGAAAAAAAAAGGGAGATATTTTTGGGGTGTTAAATCCTTGTAATCCAGTAAATTGGGGCTTGAAATCATTACAAGATAGGAGTTAAAGTAAATGTGACTTCATTTTTTAGACACAAGCTGACAAGGCCTCTACATGACAGGTACATTTGAAAGAGAAAAAAAAATTAGAAACACACTTGAAGTCCAACAATGGTTCAGTCATTAAACAAGGTATGTTAATATGCTAGATTGTTTTGGAGCCATTAAAAATGATGTTTACAATAGGCGATCTGGGAAAAATCTTACCATATAATCTTAAGGAAAACAATCACAATATTCAGTATCATATATGCAATGTACAGTAGATAGAAAAATAGTAGAAAGAAACAACTAAAATGCTAACAGTGGTTGCCAATGGTTAACTCAGGAGTGGGATTGTGGCTGATTTTCTTACTGCTGTTTGGTACTTTTGTGGTGCTTCCAGTGCTTATATTGAACATGTATTACTTCTAGAATTAGAATTAGAAACAAAAGTTTTAATCTGTGTTGTAATGTTAGAGTCACATCTCTTACAAGCTAGTTTACATCTGAGTTAATGTGTTAATGCACTGAGAACTATTCGTATATTATCTTTAGCTTCACCATGAAGGCTTTGCCTTCATAGTAAAGAAATTCCAAGTTATCAATAAAGAGCTGGAAAGAAGACCTTCATTTGTGCCCTGGATGCCACATGGTATATATGAACAAAGATGCAGTTCAGCTTCATTCTCCACAGTCCTCACTCCCTTCTCCAAGTCTCTATGAACTCTGGTTTTCTTAAAGAGGGATGGGATTCCCCACTGGACTAACCAGGCCTTCCCTTTCTCCTTCTCCTTGGCAGATTACCTCCAATATTCCAGGGCCTTCTTCCTCCTCTCTGTCCTCACCATACTCATTAGCCTCGCCTGGCTCTTTAGCTCTTGCCTCCCTAGAAGAGGAAGCATGACTACCAACTTGGATCTGAAGGTGTCTGCACTCAGCTTCATCTCAGGTACAGACCTAGACTGCCAGGGTAAGACCTGGGTAGAACTGTCGAGGGAACCAAGTGTCTCTGAAGGGCTTTCATCCTCTTTTTCTGGTGTCTTTCCTAGTCCTCAGTATCTTATCAAGTTGCCAGATACCTGCCCTATCTTATTGTATAAAACACACTTTGGCTGACTTATGCCAGGGGATAGGCAGAGTGTCTTTCTCTTGCCTATCTTGATGAACCCCCAAATTTTGATCCTGCCATACATATGGCATTTGGAAGAAGAAGAGTAAGGGGTGCAGTTAAGGCAGACTGAAGACACTAATGGTTTATGACATCTTTTCTTCCGGTCCTAGCCATCTGCTTGCTCTTCTGCCTCGTCCTGTTTCTGGCCCAGGTTCGCGGGCATGCGAGGGATACCATGGAGTCAGATCTCCTATGGACCTATCATCTTAATTGGTGGGGTGACTTCTTATACACATTTGCGGGTGAGTCAGTCACTTGCCTTATGCTAAAAGGATGGAGAGGAAATCACTTCTTGAAAGAGAGGTAAAATCTAAGAGAAATAGAAGCACTGACTACTCCTATTCAGAATATTTATCCGTTGAAAGGCAGTTTGGTATGGTGAAGAAAGCATGGATTTTGGAGTCTAAAAACCTACAATTAGTAACCTGTTCCACCACTAACTGAGGCATGGACACTTTGTGTCTTGCCTAAGACCGCACAGAAAGCAGTGGAACTACAATTTGAATCTAGGAGGTTCAAACTTTGTCCAAACCATGTGAGAAATATTACAATGCAATGGGAGCAAAGGAGGGCAAAGTAACTCTGCTGTGGGAGAGGTGGGTTGGATTCACTGAGAAGAAGCCTTTGAACTGAGTTTTTAAAGGATGCATAAGACTTTTAAAAGCCAAAAGACAATCTGTCTGTTAGAGCTCACCTCAAATTCTTCTCTTCTTCTAGGGATCATCTCCTTCCTCAACTACATAACTTCCAGATCTCCTCCCCTTGATCAGAATGACACTGTGTTTCCTACAGAGATGTCAAGGCTGGGGATTGGCCCAGTGACTACAGCATTGCCTGCGGAAGATGAAGGTTCAAAGTCTGAAACAGAGTCTCCTAACGTGGAAGAGAAAAACGTACCAAATACAGAACTATAATGGGGATAGGAAAACCCAACTACTGTCTGTCTTAAAAATGGAGGAGGAGCTAACTGAGTTGAGAATATTGTGCAGGTTCTAGGAAACCCTTCTAATATCATGTTCATATTACTGAAGGAGGGAGCATTAAAGCTGTTGAAATGTCCTTTGTGTGCATTCAGTCCAAAATATGTATGACAGTCATAAAGAAAGTAAAGAAACTCAGTTAAGAAAAAATTTCTAAAAGAAAACATCAGTATTTAGGGTCATATAAATGCAGAGTGTAGATCAGAGATCTCTTTGGGCATCAGGGATCTTGTGGATCAGAGTGGTCCTGAAGAAAAATGTCACCTAATTGTGTTTTGAATTTTTCTTTATTATGTGTGATTTAGGGCACACTCAAGATAGAAGGCACTCAGACAATTTCTTGAATCTGATTGGAGACCATTATCAGAAATGGAATGAACACCAGTGGAGATAATACCTACCACCCAAACAAACTGATAGGGTCTGAGGGTATTCTGGGGAATCTGTGAGGTACAACTTCCTATGAGAGTTGGTAATTTGAAACCCTTACAGTCTATTATGTGAGCCCACAGCTTCTCCCTAGGCTGGGAGATACCTTAACCAGGTATTTAAAAACTGTCTGAAATTCTATACAAAACTTGTGTATGCACTTTTCTGTAAAGAGGGCAAAAGACTCCACCAGATTCTTGACAGGCTGGTGACTCTTGCTTCCTTAGGTATCAGTTACAATTTACTGAGCCAAGTGAGGATAACAGACTTTTTTTTCCCACCTAAATATATACATGTGGACCAAGCTAAAAGATTTTTTTTTAAATATTTATTTATTTTTATTTTTTATAATTTATTTTGGTATCATTAATCTACAATTACATGTGCAATATTATGGTTATTAAATTACCCACTTCATCAGGTCCTCCCACCAACCCCATTACAGTCACTGTCCATCAGCGTAGTGAGATGCTATAGAATCACTACTTGTCTTCTCTGAGTTGTACAGCCCTCCCCGTGCCCCCCCAACATTACATCTGCTAATCGTAATGCCCCTTTTTCTCCCTTGTCCCTCCCTTCCCACCCATCCTCCCCAGTCCCTTTCCCTTTGGTAACTATTAGTCCACTTTGGGTTCTGTGAGTCTGCTGCTGTTTTGTTCCTTCAGTTTTTTTCTTTGTTTTTATACTCCACAGATGAGTGAAATCATTTGATATTTGTCTTTTTCGGCTTGGCTTATTTCACTGAGCATAATACTCTACCTCCATCCATGTTGTTGCAAATGGTAGGATGTGTTTTCTTCTTATGGCTGAATAATATTCCATTGTGTATATGTACCACATCTTCTTTATCCATTCATCTACTGATGGACACTTAGGTTGCTTCCATTTTTTGGCTATTGTAAATAGTGTTGTGATAAACATAGGGGTGCATCTATCTTTTTCAAATTGGGCTGCTGCATTCTTAGGGTAAATTCCTAGGAGTGGGATTCCTAGGTCAAATGGTATTTCTATTTTGAGTTTTTGAGGAACCTCCATACTGCTTTCCACAATGGTTGAACTAATTTGCAGTCCCACCAGCAGTGTAGGAGGGTTCCCTTTTCTCCACATCCTCGCCAACATTTGTTGTTCTTTGTGTTTTGGATGTTGGCCATCCTCACTGGTGTGAGGTGATATCTCATTGTGGTTTTAATCTGCATTTCTCTGATGATTAGCGATGTGGAGCATCATTTCATGTGCCTGTTGGCCATCTGAATTTCTTCTTTGGAGAAGTGTCTATTCATGTCCTCTGCCCATTTCTTAATTGGATTATTTGCTTTTTGTTTGTTGAGGTGCGTGAGTTCTTTATATATTTTGGATGTCAACCCCTTATCGGATACGTCATTTATGCATATATTCCCCCATACTGTAGGATGTCTTTTTGTTCTACTGATGGTGTCCTTTGCTGTACAGAAGATTTTCAGCTTCATATAGTCCCACTTGTTCATTTTTGCTTTTGTTTCCCTTGCCCGGGGAGATATGTTCATGAAGAAGTCGCTCATGTTTATGTCCAAGAGATTTTTGCCTGTTTTTTTCTAAGAGTTTTATGGTTTCATGACTTACATTCAGTTCTTTGATCCACCTTGAGTTTACCTTTGTGTATGGGGTTAGACAGTAGTCCAGTTACATTCTCTTACATGTAGCTGTCCAGTTTTTCCAACACCAGCTGCTGAAGAGGCCGTCATCTCCCCACTGTATATCCAAGGCTGCTTTATCAAATATTAATTGACTGATATGTTTGGGTTAATGTTTGGATTTTCTCTTCTGTTCCACTGGTCTTTGGGTCTGTTTTTGTGCCAATACCAAATTGTCTTGATTACTGTGGCTTTGTAGTAGAGCTTGAAGTCAGGGAGCGTAATTCCCCCTGCTTTATTCCTCCTTCTCAGGATTGCTTTGGCTATTCGGGGTCTTTTGTGGTTCCATATGAATTTTAGAATTATTTGTTCCAGTTCATTGAAGAAAGCTGTTGGTATTTTGATAGGGATTGCATTGAATCTGTAGATTGCTTTAGGTAGTAGCCATTTTGACAATATTTATTCTTCCTAGCCAAGAGCATGGGATGAATTTCTACTTGTTAGTGTCCTCTTTAATTTCTCTTAGGAGTGTCTTGCAGTTTTCAGAGTACAGGTCTTTCACTTCCTTTGTTAGGTTTATTCCTAGGTATTTTATTCTTTTTGATGCAATCGTGATTGGAATTGTTTTCTTGATTTGTCTTTCTGTTAGTTCATCATTAGTGTATAGGAAAGCAACAGATTTCTGTGTGTTGATTTTGTATCCTGCAACTTTGCTGAATTCAGATATTAGTTCTAGTAGTTTTGGAGTGGAGTCTTTAGGGTTTTTTATGTACAGTATCATGTCATCTGCAAATAGTGACAATTTGACTTCTTCTTTACCAATCTGGATGCCTTGTATTTCTTTGTTTTGTCTGATTGCCGTGGCTAGGACCTCCAGTACTATGTTGAATAACAGTGTAGAGAGTGGGCATCCCTGTCTTGTTCCCGATCTTAGGTGAAAAGCTTTCAGCTTCTCGCTGTTAAGTATGATGTTAACTGTGGGTTTGTCATATATGGCCTTTATGATGTTGAGGTACTTGCCATCTATACCCATTTTGTTGAGAGTTTTAATCATGAATGGATGCTGAATTTTGTCAAATGCTTTTTCAGCATCTATGGAGATGATCATGTGGTTTTTGTTCTTCTTTTTGTTGATGTGGTGGATGATGTTGATGGATTTTCGAATGTTGTACCATCCTTGCATCCCTGGGATGAATCCCACTTGATCATGGTGTATGATCCTCTTGATGTATTTTTGAATTCGGTTTGCTAATATTTTGTTGAGTATTTTTGCATCTACGTTCATCAGGGATATTGGTCTGTAATTTTCTTTTTTGGTGAGGTCTTTGCCCAGTTTTGGTATTAGAGTGATGCTGGCTTCATAGAATGAGTTTGCAAGTATTCCCTCCTCTTCTATTTTTTGGAAAACTTTAAGGAGAATGGGTGTTATTTCTTTATATGTCTGGTAGAATTCAGAGGTAAATCCATCTGGTCTGGGAGTTTTGTTCTTGGGAAAGCTAAAAGATTTTTAACTTACCCTGTAAGACTAAGTAAGGGATGGGGGCTTCAGGCAATCACATAGATCTTTTGATGACTAAAAATCCCTTTCAAACCTAGACCAGATTCCATGCCAAAAGTAGCTGATATTCATTTTGTCCTTTTTTCCTTTAGTAGCTGCCACTACTAGTCTATTAGTTGAGGTCCATTCTTCTCCTCCCCAAGCCTGGCAATGGAATGGACTATAGTGTGAGCTTCATCCCTTCCTGCTCTTAAAGATAAGCCCTTGGGTCCTTTGTGTTTAATTTAGAGATTCACTAGTAATCCTTTGTAGGAAACAAGTATTACAGACATGGAGCACTTCTGTAGTTCTTATAAACCTGGTGTCTGACCGGTAGCTCCCATGCATTTCCAGATGGAAACTGGTAGCCCATTAGGTTAATATTTCTGCCATATGCATGCACCCACACATAGAGACAAGTGGACAAACACACATAATATATACATGTACCCTGCTTTGACCCTGCCTTAGAAAACCTTCCCCATGTCAGTGTCTCTTTCTATCAGGTGATTTTAGTTATGACAGAATGACTGGTGCTTCCTTACTTCAAGTGGCCCCATTTCAGAGGTTTTCAGGCTATTCCTGAGCCTTTGTCTGGTTGTAAGAATAGGCATGTAGTCAAGACCAACTCCTTACCATCGTCACCATTCACACACTAAGTATACCCCACACATTGACTAATTAAGGACTCACTGGGTTCACAGGCTTTATTTATAATTCAGCCTGAATACTTTAACTATATGACTAAATTGAGCTAAGTACTAATGACTCTTCAGGGAATGGAAGTTTTAAGTGGGGTGAGGAGAAGGAAGCAGGTCTGAGTGAGAGTGGAAGGTGTTAGACACTAAGAAGGCAACAGTAAGTCCCTGGCTATTAGGGGAGAACAGATAGTAATTTTAGCTAAATTTTCTACTTCACAAGCAGAGAATGATCTTTTAAGCAGAGGCAACCTTCCATTGCTCCTTTAGAAACTGAATGTTCTCTCCATTTTCTCCTTTGCATGTAAAGAATTTTTTTTAAAGATTAAATGAATTTCCAATAAGATAGCTCAATAAACTTGACACATCCCCTCTGCTCCAAATACATTGCATGATCAATGAGAGAGAGAGAGAGAGACAGGTTAAAACAACACAAACATTTCCAGAGACCAGAAAAATAACAACAACACAAGGCTATGATTTGAGTTAAGCCAGAGACTCAATGGGCTTTAAGTCTGAAAGTAAGCAGAGGTGAACAGGAAGACAGCTCCCGAGGAATGAAAAAGACTAAAAATTCTTCTCAGCCTCAAGCCAGGTTCAAGGTCTGAGCTCAAACTAGGCACTTATGAAAAGAAGCTGAAGAAAAACGGCCAAGTACTGACCGGGGCGGTAGCTTATTCGGAACTACAGGCCAAGGAGGTAAAGGAACGAAAATACAACCTTGCTTAACCAAGCCGCCCATTGGCTCATTAACTGGGTTTGCAAAATTCCCTGAGAGCAAAACAAAGTAGAAAATCTGAAGTACCATGTTATGAGAGTTTATTGTAGATTGGGCCTTTGGCTAAAGTATGAAAACCCCAGAACTACTGGATGGAATGAGTACTGAGGTAGAAAAAGCAACAAAAATTGTTTTGTGCCTGTAAATAGGAATTCCTATGTGACTGCAAATAGGAATTCCAAACATGGGAAGAAATGTTTAGAATATCAATTTATTTCAGATTAATTTAGGATATATTATGATAAAACTTTAAGTATTTTTAGGATACTCAAAGAGATATATGACAGAATCATAGAAATAAAGTAAGAACAGGTTGAAATGAAAAAGAACCAATTAGGAATCATGGAAATGAAAAATATAGTCATGAAATTAAAAATTCACTATGAAAAATGTAGATTGTATACTCAACAAATAGAAAATATTTTACTTACAGATATATCTGGAATGTTTGTACAAATTGACCAAATACTATGTCTGAAAGAAAGTTTCAGTAAATTTCAAAAGCTATCAGTCTGTTTCCTAACCACATTAAATTAGAATTCAATAAAAAGAGATGAGTTTTTTAAATTCTCTATATTTTTAAGAGCTAAAAAACGTTCCCTAAAAAATCATGGATAAACAGGAAATCACAGTGGAAATGAAAAAATATTTAGAACTAAACAACAGTAAAAGAATTACTACAATCAAAACCTATAGGTGCATTTATTTAAAACAAAACAATAAGCAGAAAATAGTTTAAAATAAATGATTATAATTTACACTCATGAACCTGAAAAGGAACAACTAGATAAACCAAAAGGAGGAGAAAGAGAAAATTTAAAGTAAACATTAGTAAAATATGAAGAAGTCTTTAAGTTCAAACAATAACCTAAAATCTAGTTCTTTGGGGAAAAAAACATGAAATAAAAGACAAATTACAAGCAAATTTAATTAAGAGGAAAAAAGAAAAAACATTTAAAAATAATATAGGAATGAAGAGGAGGGCATACTAAAATGTATATATTTTTATATATATGTTAAGCACATTTTGTTGTTTTAAATTTGTTTCCTTACTATTCCTTGTGTTATGCTTCTCTGTGTTAAAATCTCCCATGATGGCTTTAGATTTTCCCATTTTTTTTCTTGTAATCCTATAAGTGTCTACTAATATTTTAAACCAAAAAGATATTAAACATCCAAATTAATCTGTGTGTTCAATGCAACACAAAATCTGACAAAACTTTTTTCGTGGAGAATGACAAGTAGATCCTAAAAGCTAGGACAGTTAATTATTTTTTTCTTGCAAAGGGCCAAAAAAGAGCCACTCAGAAAAATAAGATGATGGAGAGATTTACACTACCTGATATAGAGATGACTTATCAAGCTATTGTAATCAAGACTGTGGTATTGGCACAGGTTTAAAGAAACAAATGGAACAGAACTCCTAGAAATAGGTACATACATATGTGCAATTTGATGTATGACAGTGGTAGCATAGAAACAAATGAATGAGGAAACTGTGGACTGTTCAACTAGCAGGGGTGGTTAAAAAGGGAAACAACAGAAAACTATATCCTTGCTCCATGATCACATTGAAAAAGAAGCAGAAGCAGCAAGAGCCATCCGGATAGATTTGAAGACCTAAATGTGAAAAGTGAAACTTTAGAGACCTCCACTGGGCCATCTGGAGGAAACCTGAGTATCAGAAAGAAAAATGACAGTAACAGATTATAACACTAAAAATTTTTTTTTGAAAATCCACGAGTTTTTAATGATGCTCAGACACGGTGAAAGGGAAAAAAGAGGTGGTAGATTTTCTTTGTAGAAGAATGCCAGCTAATAAATAAAGAAGGAATGAGAGAAATTGATAATCGTTATTTTTTAATCCCCAATATTATCAGGCAAGGATCACCAGTATATCATCATTAAAAAAAGGTTATCGGAAAACTGGATATCAATTATTCATCCACTGAATACTTACTAATTCCAAAGGGAAGTGTACTGTTACAATGGAAAGGTTTGGCATTCACAGTCTTAAGTGGTTCAGCTTGGCACCACCAATGAAGGATGATCTGACATCACATGCTTCTTATGGTGAGGCAGCGGGAGGTATACACCATCACTCGGGCAGTGTTTTTGCTGGAAATGTTGGACTTGAGTCACGCAAATCCAAAATGTGAGGCCTTCTCGTTGACAACTGGCCCAAACTATTCAATGATTTAATACAATGAATGACAGAGGGAAGTGATAGGATTTTTCTAGCTGAAGAAGACTGAAGACATGAAACAGATGAAATTCATTGATTCTGGATTTTTAAGAAATGTACAAACATTTTTTGACAGTTGGGGAAGTCTGAGTATGGAGACTCTGTTAGGGGTTGTATTGAACTCCTGTGGTGTCTTAACTTTTCTCAGGTGTAATAATAATGCTGTGGATATGTAAGAGAATATATTTGCTTCTTAGGAGATATGCTGAAATATTTTGAGGTGAAGTGTCATGATTTCTATACTCCAATCTCAGATGAGCTGGCAAAAAAGGAAAAAAATATGCGAAGACAGAGAGCATGTAAAGCAAGTATGTCCAGATGTTAATAGTTGATAAAAATAGGTAAGGGGTATAAAGCAATTCCTTTTACTGTTCCTCAACTTTTCTCTGGGTTTGAGATTTTACAAAATAAAATGATTAATATTTCTGAAAGCAGAAATTTAAAGAAAAGCAGTTTTTGAATTTAAGTTTTATTTTTATTTTGGTATCACCTGAACAACATTATGGTTACTAGACCCCCTACGATCAAGTCTCCCCCACATACCCTACTACAGTCACTGTCCATCAGCATAGTAAGATGCTATAGAATCATTACTTGTCTTCTCTGTAAATACTGCCTTTCCTGTGTCCCCCCTACACTACATTATGTGGGCTAATCGTAATGCCCCTTTTTCCCCCTAATCCCTCCCTTCCCACCCATCCTCCCCAGTTCCTTTCCCTTTGGTAACTGTTAGTCCATTCTTGGGATCTGTGAGTCGACTGCTGTTTTCTTCCTGCAGTTTTTGCTTTGTTATTATACTCCACAAATGAGTGAAATTATTTGATACTTGTCTTTCTCCACCTGGCTTATATTCACGGCATAATACCCTCTAGCTCCATCCATGTTGTTGCAAATGGTAGGATTTGTTTTCTTCTTATGGCTGAATAATATTCCATTGTGTATATGTACCACATCTTCTTTCTACATTCATCTACTGATGGACACTTAGGTTGCTTCCATGTCTTGGTTATTGTAAATAGTGCTGCAATAAACATAGGGGTGCATCTGTCTTTTTCAAACTGGGATCCTACATTCTTAGGGTAAATTCCTAGGAGTGGAATTCCTGGGTCAAATGGTGTTTTTATTTTTAGTTTTTTGAGGAACCTCCATACTGCTTTCCAAATTGGTTGAACTAATTTGCATTCCCACCAGCAGTGTAGGAGGGTTCCCCTTTCCCCACATCCTCGTCAACATTTGTTGTTGTTTGTCTTTTGGATGGTGGCCATCCTAACTGGTGTGAGGTGATATCTCATTGTGGTTTTAATTGGCATTTCTCTGATGATTAGGGATGGAGCATCTTTTCATGTGCCTGTTGGCCACCTGAATTTCTTTGGAGAAGTGTCTGTTCAGATCCTCTGCCCATTTTTTAATTGGCTTATTTGCTTTTTGTTTGTTGAGGTGCGTGAGCTCTTTATATATTTTGGATGTCAACGCCTTATCAGATATGTTATTTATGAATATATTCTCCCATACTGTAGGATGCCTTTTTGTTCTACTGATGGTGTCCTTTGCTGTACAGAAGCTTTTTAGTTTGATATAGTCCCACTTGTTCATTTTTGCTTTTGTTTCCCTTGCAAGAAAAGCAGTTTTTAAGATAAAAATATATAAGCCACAAAGAAAAATCTTGATAAATTTGACTATTTAAAATTTAAAACTTCTGTACAACAGAATATAACAGAAGACAGTCAAAGATATAAGCTAATATGTGGGAAGACATTTACTATATACACTATATAGCTGACAAAGGGTCAGCATTTAGAATATATAAAGAAATTCTATGTAAAGAAAAGGGAGAGATGGGGCCAAATGACCCAGAAGAAAAATTGGCAAAGGATCTGCATAAGCAGTTTACAAAATGAAACCGAAGTGGCAATAACAAAAAAGATGTTCAATTTCACCAGTGATTAGGGGAATATAAAATAAAACAGCAATGAAAAAATGTTATTATAATAACTAACAAATATTATGATAAAGTTATTAATATAACAGATTAAAATGTATAATTAAATGCCATAATAAAATTATTATTGTATTAAAAGTCTGACAGTTTCATCTGCTAATTGGAATTTTATGCTGGTGGGAGTATAAATTGGTTAAAAAATGCTTTGGGAAGCAATGTTGTAATACTCAGTAAACTGAAAGATATGTATATTCTATGACTCATTAATTATATCTCTAGATGTTAACCCTAAAGCAACATTTTATCATATGCCTCAAGGGGCATCTGCTCAACTGTCACCTTTTCAGAAGCGCTTTCCCTGATCATCCTATCACTCGCTTTATATATTTGGTATATATTCACTTTCTGAAACAAAAATATACATCCTTCCTTATGGTATATTGGATCATGGTTTTCAATTCTTTATTTACCCACCCCTCAATATTAGAATTATATGTCCATGCTCTCATCATGTGACTCTGCAAAGCCTCACACTATTGTTGGTGGGATATATTTCTCTGCTCTATTAGGTATAGCATGCGGCATGCTTTGGCTAATGGAATGTAAGCAGAGGTGACCATGACAATCCTGAGTTGAGGACTTAAAAGGCATTGTGTATTTCTACTCACCTCTTTTGTGTGTCTGTCACCCACCATGGGAAGAATGTGTCTCAGGCTGGCAATTTGTCCCAGAATGGTGAAGACATATGAAGTAGACCTAAACTTGACCTGAAGCCTGGAGTCCAGCCTAGCTGAGCCAAACATAGGCAAACCCAGTCATGATCAGGCAAATTAATCTGATCTACAGACCTATGAGTGAGAAAAATAAATATTTGCTATTGCAAGCCACTGAGAACATTGAGAGTGTTTACTGTGCAGCATTGTTATGTTAATAGCTGATCTGATATATCCTTCTAGAATGTAAACTTCAGCACAGCAGGGATTTTGTCAGTTTTTTCACTGCTGTACGCTCAGTGACTAGAACAGTGCCCTGTATGCATAGATGCTTAATAAATATTTGTTGAATTGATTATAATTAGTGCATTTGTACTCAAGCTATAAAACTATTGGTGATCCCAAAAGGCAAGGCAAAGGTTCAAGTATGCAAAGAAATAATTACAGTTGGCTCTGTTATAAATATAATAAGTCAAAAGCTAACACCAAGGTATAGTGAATGTCACCACCAATCAAATAAGCAAGCTTATTCTTGAACCAGCAATAAATCCTTAGGAAGCCAAAGGGTATTGATGAAAGGATCAGAAATAGAAGGTCCTACAGGGACTTTAATAAAATAAATATTTGCTCAAATATTACCATCACCACTGAGTTAGAGGCTGTTTTCAGGAACAGATGGGCCACACAGAAAGTGTACCACAGAAAAAGTGACATGAGGTATTGTCAACTATAAGCTGGCTGGTGGCAAAAAAAGAAGTCAAAGACACTTTATGAAAGAGTCCTGTGTACATAGGTAGATAAAAGAACACATTTTAAAGTGAATGGACCAAAATGTTAATAGTGGATTTAGGTAAAGGGTATAGGGTATTCCATTCCATATTCTTGCAACTCTTCTCATTTGTAATTATCTTAACAATCATCTAGCTTTTTAAATGGGAAATGGAACATGTGTTGTCAGAATGTCCAGATGAATATTGCCTTCCACTGGAATGACCTTCTCTTGTGTCTTCTGTTTATATGTTCTTCATACTGTCTTTTGCCACCTGGAAGTGTCTTGAAGATCAATAATACTATTCCTCTTGGAAGTTTGTCATCTCCCTTAGGTATGTTGAGATTCAGAACCATATAATTTTGAGCAAGCAGTAGATTCTGCCTCTTTAGCTGGGTGCCCATGTGCCACCTGTCTTAATTTGAGTTCCTCCAGAGTCCATCTTAGACACAGATTCAGGGGTAAGTAGGTTATTGGGAAAGTGCACAAGGAATATTGGGAGGAGCTGATGCTCCAACTGATCTTTCTCATTGATACTGTGGTCTCCATCTCAGGATATGAGGCTACATACAAGGTAGGAAAGAGGAGAGGTGAAGTGGGGAAGTAAGAAAACGGAGAGAGGAAAGCCAATAATGGATGTATTTTCAAGCTAGCTACCACTATGGTCAACTGGAACTTAATCCTGCAGAGAAAAATGTTTCCCATGCTCCCATATGCAGGATTAGGGAGCTAGTTGACATCCATCACAACTGGATGTTAATTTCCCAGCACATCTGGGCCAGTTTAGGAGAGAAGCTGTTAAGCAAAGAGATGCAGATGGCAGATGTTGTCTACTGGAAGTTTTCCAGAGAACACCAAGTATTAAGGCCCAAGGGACATAGGCAGGGCACTAACAGCATCTGCTACTTGATCTAAGGAGGTCTGCAGAACACCGATTAGTGAGCCAAGGAACTGACTAACACTAGGGCCTAGAAAGGCAATACAAATTAAAGATGCTATATAGTCATCCTCATGGCAAAAAGACGCCAAGATGCTATATAGTTTTCCTTTGACAAATAGACACTGTCTACCTTGGTTGAAAATAGAATACACCGCTTAGGACACTGACATTCTACCTGCAACCACTCTATACACAAATATTCACCCTGTTTTCTACCATATTAGACAATATCTGGCCCTAAACAGTCCTCTTTCCCACCTAGTGTTCAGTCCTAACATTCTGAGATGAAAATAGTGTAAAATGAAAGTATTGATGCCATTTGGGGCACTAAGTTATGATATGCTTAGGCGTGGTTTTCTTTGTATTTTATTTATCCTTTTTGGTTTCTTTGAGCTTTTTGGATCCATTTGTTAATGTCTTTCACAAAATATAGGAAGTTTTCAGCCATTATTTATTCAAATATTTTTTACACCCCATTCTCACTTATTCTAGGATTCCAGTTACCCCCTTTTTTGGATCCAACTGGACTCTGATGCTGTTTATTTTTCTTTAGTTTTTTTCTCTCTTTGTTCTTCAGATTGGTAAATTTCCAGTAAGTTACATTTAGGTTCATTGACTCTTTTTTTTCCCACTGTCTCCAATCTGCTATTAAGTACCTACAGCAGATTTTTCATTTTAGTTATTTTTCAGTTCCAGAATTTCCATTTAGTTTGTTTTCATATTTTCTATATCTTTGTTGAGATCCCATATGTGTTCATTAGGTATTTATCTTCTTTAAAGTCTTTATAGAAAATTGTAGTGGCTGTTTTAAAGTCCTTTTATGATAAAATTGGTATAATTTTTTCCTTAAATGTTTGGTAGAATTCACTGGTGAACCCATCTGGGATTGGTGCTTTCTTTTTTTTTATAGTTTATTTTGGTTTCATTAATCTACAATTACATGTGCAATATTATGGTTATTAAACTACCCCTTCATCAGGTCCCCCCCACCAACCCCATTACAGTCACTGTCCATCAGCGCAGTGAGATGCTATAGAATCACTACTTGTCTTCTCTGACTTGTACAGCCCTCCCTGTGCCCCCCCAATTAGTGCTTTCTGATTTGGAAGGTTATCAATCATTGATTCAATTTCTTTAATAGATATAGGCTTATTCAGATAGTCTATTTCTTCTTGTGTGAGTTTTGGAAGATTGAGCCCCTCAAGAAATGGATACATTTCATCTACACTATGAAATTTGAGGACATAGAATTGTTCATAATATTCCTCTATCATCATTTTAATGAGATGTGTAATGATGTTCCCTCTTTCACTTCTAATATTAGTAATTTACATCTCTCTTTTTTCTTAGTCTGGCTAGAGGCTCATAGATTTTATTGACATTTTGAAAGAACCACCTTTTGATTTTGTTGATTTTTTTCAATTGATTTCCTGTTTTCAATTTCACTTATACATGCCCTAATTTTTATTAATTCTTTTCTTCTGCTTACTTTGGGTTTAATTTGCTCTTTTTCTAGTTTCCTAAGGAGGAAGCACATATGATTGATTTTAGATCTTTCTTCTTAATTAATGCATTCATTTAAAGCCATATATTTCTCTCTAAACACTACTTTCACTGCATCCCACAAATTTTGAGAAGTTATATTTTCATTTTCATTTAGTCAAAATATTTTTAAATTTCTCTTGATATTTCTTCTTTGACACATGTTTTATTTAGAAGTAATGTGTATCTCCAAGTATTTGGGGATTTTCCAGTTATCTTTTTAATACTGAATCCTAGTTTAATTTCACTGTGGTCTGAGAACATACATTGTATGATTTCAATCTTTTAAAATTAGTTAAGGTATGTTTTATGGCTCCAAAAGGTGTCTATGTTGGTGAATGTTCTATGTGAGCTTGAGAAAAACATGTGTTCTGCTGCTGTTGGATGAAACAGTCTAAAGACGTCAATTATATTCAGTTGTTTGTTGATGCTGTTGAATTCAGTATGTCTTCACTGATTTTCTGTCTGCTGGGTCTGTCCATTTCTATAAAGGGGTGTTGATGTCTCCAACAATGATAGTAGATTAATCTATTTCTTCTTGCAGCTCTGCCAGTATTTTCTTCATGTATTTTGACATTCTGTTGTTACGTGCACACATTAGGATTCTTACGGCTTCTTGGAGTATTGGATCCTTTATAATTATGTAACACTCCTCTTTATCCCTTGTAAATTTCCTTTCTCTGAAGTCTGCTTTGTCTGAAATTAATATAGCTATTCTTTCTTTCTTTTGACTTGTGTTAACATGGTATATCTTTCTCCATATCTTTACCTTTTGTCTATACATGTCTTTACATTTAAAGTGGGTTTCTTTTACTATTATTATTATTTTTAATAAGTTTATTTTGATATCATTAATCTACAATTAAATGAGTAATATTATGGTGATCACACTACCCCCTTCACCAGGTCTCCCCCCCGCCCAACCCCATTACAGTCATTGTCCATCAGCGTAGTGAGATCCCAGAGTCACTACTTGTCCTCTCTGGGTTGTACAGCCCTCCTTGTGCCCCCCCAACATTACATCTGCTAATCGTAATGTCCCTTCTTCCCCCTTGCCCCTCCCTTCCCACCCATCCTCCCCAGTCCCTTTCCCTTTGGTAACTATTAGTCCGTTCTTGGGTTCCATGAGTCTCCTGCTGTTTTGTTCCTTCAGTTTTTTTTTTCCTTAGTTCTTATACTCCACATATGAGTGAAATCATTTGGTACTTGTCTTTTTCAGCTTGGCTTATTTCACTGAGCATAATACCCTCTAGCTCCATCCATGTTGTTGCAAATGGTAGGATTTGTTTTCTTCTTATGGCTGAATAATATAAGTGGGTTTCTTTTAGACAACACATAGAAGGGTCTTACTTTCTGATCCATTTTGAAAATCTCTATCTTCTAATTGATGTATTTAGACCATTGGTATTTAGATTGAATATTTATGTAATTGGATTAGTATCTACCATATTTGTTACTATTTTCTATTTGTTGCTCTTGTTCATTATTCCTGTTTTTGTATTCCACTCTATTAACTTCATGGTCTTTTATTGAAGTATAGTTAATGTACAATATTATATTGGTTTCAGGTGTACAACATAGTAATTCAACAATTATATACATTACTAAATGTTCACCACAATATAGTTACTTTCTATATGTTACCATACAAAGTTATTACAATATTGGTATTTCCTATGCTGCACTTTTCATCTCTGTGACTTATTTATTTTATAATTGGAAGTTTATACCTCTTTATCCCTTTCACCTATTTTGCCCATCCCCCCAGCCCCCTTTGCTATGGCAATCATCAGTTTGTTCTCTGTTTTTATGAATCTATTTCTGTTTTGTTTGTTAGCCTCTATTTTTTTAGATTCCACATATAAGTGAAATCGTATGGTATTTATCTTTCTCTGTCTGACTTATTTCACTCAGCATGATACCCTCTAGGTTCATCCATATTGTTGCAAATGGCAAGATTTCATTCTTTGTTTTATGACTGAGTAATATTCCATTGTGTATATGTAACACATCTTCTTTACACATTCATCTATTGATGGACACTTAGCTTCCATTTCTTGGCTATTGTTCATATTTTTCCACTCTGTTTTTGCCTTGGTGGCTTTAATTGCACATTTTAAATAATTCCATTTGCTCTCTTAACACATCAGTTATACTTTTTGTTGTACTATCTTTAGTGGTTATCCTTGAGTTCGCAAAATACGTTTACATTTCATCCAACTTCACTTTCAAATAAGACTATACGATCCACAGGTAGTGCAGGTACCTTATAATAACAAAGTAATCCCAATTCTTCCTTCCTGTTACTTGTATCATTGCTGTCATTTATTTAACCCATACATAAGTGTGTGTGTGTGTGTGTGTGTGTGTGTGTATATATGTATATATATATATATACATATATATACACACACATAAGCATAAATGACTACACTATTGCTATTATTATTTTAAACACACTGTCATCTGTTAAATCAAATTAAGAATAAGAAAAATAAAGCGTTTATTTTACCTTTACTTCTTCCTTCTCCAATGCTCTTCTTTTCTTTATATAGATTGAAGTTTCTGACCTAGATAATTTTCCTTCTCTTCAAAGAACTTTTAAAAGTTCTTTCAAGGCAGATCTACTGGCAACAAATTCAATTTTTGTTTGTCTTTATTTCTCCTTCACTTTTGTAGGAAGTTTCACAGAGTGCAGAATTCTAGCTTGGTGGTTTTTTTCTCTCAACACTAAATATTTCACTTCTTGCTTGTATGGTTTCTAAGAAGTCAGATGTAATTCTTTTTTTTACTCCATTATAAGTAAGGTATTTCTTCCCTCTGGTATCTTTCAAGATTTTTTCTTTACCTTTGATTTTCATGGCTTGAATACAACATACTAGGTATCATTTTTCTTTTTTGGCATTTACCCTGCTGTTGTTCCCTGAGAGTCCTAGATCTGATTTGGTGTCTGACATTAATTTGGGAGAAATTGTCAGTTTATTCTTTCAAATATTTCTTCTGTTTCTTTCTCTTTCTTCTCCTTCTGACATTTCCATTGTGTGCATGGTACAACTTTTGCAGGTGCTCCACAATTCTTGGAATTTTTGTTCCATTATTTTCAGTCTTTTTCTCTTTACATTTCATTTTTGAGGCATCTGTTGACAAATTCTCAAGCTCAGAGATTCTTTTCTCAGCCTTGTCCTGTCTACTAATAAGCCCATCAAAGGCATTCTTCATTACTGTTACAGTGTTTTTTTTTATCTCTAGCATTCATTTTTAATTTTTGTTAGAATTTCCATCCCTGCTTATATTGCCCATCCATTTTTGCATACAGGCTACTTTACCCATTAGAACCCTTAACATATTAATCATAGTTGTTTTAAAATACCTGCCTGATAATTCCAACATCCCTGCCATATCTGAGTCTGGTTCTAATGCTTGTTCTGTTTCTTCAAACTGTGTTTTTTGCCTTATAGTATGCCTTATAATTTTTTCTTGGTAGCTGGATGTGATGTATTAGGTAAAAGGAACTGTGGTAAATAGGCCTTAAGAAATGCGGTGGTAAGCTATGGGGAGAGGGGAAGCATTCTATGGATCAGTGATTTGGCTCAGTGCTTTAATAAGCCTATGCCTCTGGACTGTGAACTTAACAAGTGCTTCTTAATGTCCCCTAGGTGGGACAAGATGGCTAGAGCTGGAGTTGGGTATTACCCCCACCCCCAACCCTGCATGGAAGGTTGGAGCAGGTTGGAGTTGAGTGTTTCCTTTCCTCAGGTCAGTTAGGCTCTGATTAAAATCCCAACAGTTTAGGCTCTGGTAAGATAGTTTCTCCTTAGAGAAGGCCTTGTTAAGAATTACAGAGCGCTATGGCATATTTCAAAATGATTCCTTTTCCCCTCCCTGTGCCAGAAGCACAAGGAGATTTTTTTTGATATTCACTGTAAGAGCTTAACAAAGCTGCTGGAGGTAAAATTCACTGAAGTGTGGGGATCTCCCTATGAAGGGTCCCCCTAGAATCTTTAATCTCTCAGATTTGTCAATACTGAGCCTCTGGCAAATTTATGGTACTGGTTCCTGCAGAGGTTTCTGTTCTAGAAAGTTGTGGTTCTCTGTATTTACCTTTCTCTCTCTCCAATTTTGGGGGCCCCAGTTTGCCTTGAGATCTTACTTCTCTGACCAATCTAAAGAGTTATTGATTTTTTAGTTTGTTTCATTTTTTACTCATTATTATGGAGTGACAGTTTCCAAGCTACTTGCTTGCCAGACTGGGAACCCAAAGTACACTTTTTCTTTTTACCTTTTTTATTTTCATTAAACCAAGAAACATTCCTGAGTGATTATTATGTTCCAACCACTGCTAGATGTTTAGTATACATGCTGCTGAAGGAGTTCACAGACCAGAAGGAAATACAAATTGCTGTACTATATATAAAGGCTATGAAACAAGTAAGCACTAAGTACTGTAGGACCACAAAGTCTAGGACTGAGGGTTGAATTCAAAAGAGGCTTCCCCAAAAAGATTAGACTAAAATGAATCTTGACTAATGTTAACCCAGACAAAGATGATGTACAGTAGATATGTGTAAGAAAGATACCATTTACAAAGGAAGGGCCAAGGTGGGCTTAAGAAACTGCAAGAAGGCTGGAATTTGCAATCACAATATAGTTAGGTCATGGGGATGGTAGCACAGCATGGAGAAGACAATTAATGACTTTATAACATCTTACTACGTTAATAGACAGTGACCACAATGGAGGAGGTGAGGACTTGATAATATGTTGAAACCACTATGTTGTTTATGTGAAACCATCATAAAATTATATATCAATGATACTTTAATAAAACAAAAAAAACTGCAAGAGGAATACAACTGTTTGGAACACAAGGAGAGATGGAGGGAGAGAACGAGCATATATATCACTAGGCTTTCTACTTCATGACAATAAAGGCTGTACAGCAGGAAAGAGATGATTAAAACTGTTTAATCTGGGAGAATTAAGGGACTATTTTTTTGACTCAACATATTTAATAACATTAAAAATGTCTGCTCTACAAATAACACTGTTAAAAGAATAAAAAGGCAAGCCGCAGACTAGGAGAAAATCTTTGAAAAACACATATCTGTTAAAGGACTGGTATCTAAAATATAAAAAGAATGCTTAAATGAGATAACAACCCAATCTTTAAAACAGGCAAAAAACCTGAATCTTAACAGAGAAAATATATAGATGGCAAGTAAGCATATGAGAAGATGCTCCATATGAGAATATGTCATTAGGGAAATGCAAATTTTAACAACAATGAGATACCACTACACACCCATTAGAATGGCAAAAATCCAAAACACTTAACAATACCAAGTGCTGGCAAGTATGTGTAACAACAGGAACTCTCAGTCATTGCTGGCAGGAATGTGATATATTACAGCCACTTTGGAAGGCAGTTTGGCAGTTTCTTACAAGACTAAGTATGTTTTTACTATACCAAATAAGCTGAAAACTTATTTCCACATCAATGTTTATAGCAGCTTTATTCATAACTGCCAAAGTTTGGAAGCACCAAGAGGTCCTTCAACATGTGAATGGAAAAACAAACTAGTACATCCATACAATGGAATATTATTCAGTGATAAAAATAAATGAGCTATCAAACCATGAAAAGACATGGAGGAAACTTAATTGCACATTGCTAAGTGAAAGAAGCCAGTCTGAAAGGTTAGATACTATGTGATGCCAACAATATCATTCTGGAAAAGGCTCATAGTTTTTAAGGCAGGCAGCAAAAAGATCAGTGGTTGCCAGTGCTTGCATCAAGAGTGAACCCCAATGTAAACTATGGACTTCAGTTAATAATAATGTATGAATAATGGCTCAAGTATAGAAAATATACCATACTAATGCAAGATGTTAATAATATGAGAAAATATGGGTGTGTTGAGGGTGAGGGAATGTAAGAGAACTCTGTGTATTTCTGCTTAATATTTCTGTAAGCATTAAAACTACCCTAAAAAATTAAGTCTATTAATTATAAAAAATAGTAAATATACAAAAATTGACCTAATATATTTAAGAGCATTTTAGTTTGTTTCTTATTTTGATTAAAACTGCTATGAGCCCACTTTCCCCTACCCATTCCCATTTTGTTCTGCTTTTTTTAGTTAATGTTTACAAAAGTGTTAACCCATATCAAGATTTATCCAAGATGTCCTCCAGAATTATTCTTTTTTTGCATATGGAGGTAAATTATTCTTCATAAGAAGTGGGAAAATATTTCATTTATTAATCCAATTAAAAACGGTTAGTGCTAAAATAAAATTCCCAACCAAAATTCCAAAGATGAGTGAAACAAAAGCTCCAAGCTTTTTCCATGACAGAAAATCCTCTCAGTTAAGTTTAAAATAAAATAGTCTTGGGAAGACAAAAATCAAACACATTGACATACTGGCACCAACTACACCAAATACACTCCTTACGTCAGGAACATATGTTACAAGTAAGACAATGACAATGCTGATTGCTAGAGTGGTTAAAGAATGAGAATGGAAAATTGGAGAAAAACATCATCACTAAAGCTTTCCTTGCAGGAAAGTGGATTAGAAGGTCTGTCAAAAGCAGAGCAAACAGTATGCATAACTTCACAGAAATGATAATAATATCATGTGGCAAGGCTTTACTATATAACCTTGCAGTAATTCTGATGCCACGTGGTCATAAAAAGTGAGGTGCCCAAAGAGCACAGATATAAAATAAATGAGAAAACTTAGAGCAATTCTGTACTGGCTACATTCTGCACTCTTTTCTTTGAAGAGCTTTGAAGTTCATGGTATATGGGGAATACTGAGGTATGGCAGAGAAATGAAAAAGCCATGGTTGGTATGGCATAAGCACTCTCTTTGGAGAAATGAAATAGCTTTGGTGTACAATCATCTGTAACATTTGAAATCTGGAGGTATTGCTCTACATAATTTAATCTCAGAGGACAAGAGATAGACCATTTTAAAATCATTATCACAAGAGCAAAGAACACCATAAAGAAAAATTATAAACTACTTGTGTAGCCAAGAGTGCCTATTTTAGGAGTAAGTGCAAGAGGGAACACAATGCCCACACAAATGATTATTAATAGTGTTTGTCCATTAGGATACCAAGACTCACTATCATCTCCAGACAAAAATTCTGAAATAGCAGCAGGAAGCTCTGTTTTAATAACTGAAAGATAATATGACATGGCTCCAATGTTCTGAATTATTATAGTGTCTGCCACCACCACCTTTCCAGGTAATCCAAATACAAAGAGTCCAAGATCTTCCTAAGATGTCACAGCTGTCTGATACACATACTAAGCAGGAGATGCACTGAGTAAGAAGCCAGGAGATCAACTATCAGCAGCAAGAGACTAAATCCAAGGATACCGGCATGAGCCATAACATAAACTAAGCCAAGAATGTGACTTACCGTGATGGCATTCATCAAATTAAACACAGAGAACAAATGAAATACCTGGGGAACCCTGTCTGTGAAGTTCATTGCTTAGCAATGGGCTCAACTCTCCTGCCTTAGCCTCTCTGGACTGCTGGGAAGGGACATATCAGCTGGTTAAACGTTGATGATCCCCCAGGGTGCCTCCATGCTGCTCACTGGCCTGGCCAACTACCAGGTCCATCTGCGATCTACTACCACTGCCCTTCCGGTGTTCTAAGGGACTGTGTATAAGTTCCCCCATTGAACTGAAAAAGACTTAAGGAAACCATCAGTGGAAAATCATTACCACTCTTAAGCCTGATCACTTAAGTGAAAAGAGCAGTTACCAAAACAGAAAACTGGCTCTAAGAAGAAGGCTGCCTGCCAGGAGCTCTGTGTTAGGTAAAGGGACACAGACAACCATCCGAAATCTGGGAAGGAGAGAAGCAATGAAGAAACACACAGATCTCTGGACCTCTTATCTTCTGTCCATGCCTGCCATTAGTCAAACCTAATCAGAAGATGATGGCAAGGGAACCCATTGATGTCATCCATATCAGTCAGCCTCCATGAACAAGGATGGAGGGTGCACATGGAAGATACCAACACATCACTGCACCCTCAGTATCAAACACAACCCCCAGTACAAAGAAGGTATTGAATGACTGCATGAGGTTGGATAACAAGCGGAAAAACTAAATCTAGCTGGGTTTAACCAATTCGTACTAACAAGTTAGGACTTTAGCTCATAGTGGTGGGGTGCAATCAGAGTATTTTAAGCAGAAGAGAAACACAGATTTACATTTTAGAGGCATCAATCTCAGTAACTTTGTGGAGAATAGGTTGGAGAGCAAGCCTTGTAGCAGAGAGGCCAGGTAAAAGCCTGTTGCAGCAATCCAGGACAGAGACAACAAAGAGATATTCTAAGGAAGTGGAAAAAGAAATATAAGATGGGTTTCAGAACATTAAAGAGGTGGAATTGGCAGGACCCACTGTGTGTGAGTGGTAGGTGATCATACAAGGGCACAAGACAGATGCAGGATGGAGAGAAAGAGGATGACTGCATTTTTCAAAGACTTCTTGAGTGTGGCGGTATGTCTGTGAGAACTTTGGCAAGCCTAGCTGGAGGTGTCTGGAGCTCTACAGAGACCTGGGTAGGACAAAGGGATTGAAGCAGATCTGGCAAATGAGAAGAAACAATGCACCCATGTTATGTGTTCTGACTCCTGGTGGGGTGGAGGAGGGGCAGGAAAGGCTGTTAGGGCAGAGTGGGTTAGGTTCCATGGCAGTTGAGGAGGGCAGTGTGCCAGAAGCTACGATGGAAAGAAGGCAAGGAAATACCATGACCTCCCATGGTGGTAGCAACGCCAATGTACTGGGCTACCCGACGTACAGGGTGAGGAAGCCTTTGGCAGGCTAGGTAATGATGGGTCCTCTTGGAGGAAGCAGCTTGTGTGTGGCCTGGTGGAAATGTCAAGGTAGGAAAGGCAAAGGTCACTCAATTTTTTAAAAATTGGGGATGGGTGAAAAAAGGACAATTAAAAAATTTTTAATATTAACAAATATTTATTAAAAAATGAAAGCCTGTGGGAGGCTCTGGAGCCAGAGGAGAAAAAGACCCTGAAGTGTGGAGGGTGGAGGAGCTTCCCACTATAGGATCCAGGGCTTGCTTTTCTGTGAATGCTGGTGGAGGTGCCTGAGATGAGATTCCTTTCACGATGTCCTCCCCGCTTCCCCACCACAGCCAGTCCGCCCCTACTGCAGGCTCCGCTCCTATGCTGTGCTGCCCTACCAGCCATGGCTCCTGGAGACGACCCAAAGCTACATTCGCATGTTCAGTTCTGGCCTCGTGGGCTTCACCTTTGTCCTGCTGCTCTGCTTGTCCCCGGCACACTGGGTGCAGTTCACAGTGCTGAAAGACAAAAAGCAGCTATTGGCAGGGCTCTGGACCTTATGCCACGATGATCTCTGCTGGAGCAACACCCCGAGGGTGCCCTGTGAGTTCCTTTCAAATCCAAGAGCCCCTGGCTCTGGTGGATCTGCTCAGATCCCCCATAGCTTGCCTCTCTCTCTTTCTCCTTCCCACAACCCTGCCTCTTCTTTTCTGCCCTGATTCACAAGCATGTAAAGACAGCTCCTCCAAAAAGGGTAAACTTGCCCAAGTTTGTCTTGATTAGATTCTCCTGTAAAAGCCACATTCCCTTAATTATTTGAAGCTAAGGCCTAAGTGACCTCTTACCTTTTCTTATCTTTGCACTCACCCCTTCCCTCAGAAAAGGAAGTATTTTTCATTTACATCTTAATATGAAAGTTATATCATAATATACCTCTTAAGGTTATAGTTATAATTTCGACTTTCCCCTCATTGTGGAATAAATCATTTCTCTCCTTGTTAAAGGAACTCCTCATGCCAGAGAGGAGATGGGAGGAGGGTCTTCCTTGGGGGCTCCTTACCCTGACTCCATTGCATGTAAGATAAGCCCTGATTCCATCCTCCTTTGTCCCTCACTCTGTGTCCAGCCTTCTCTAAGGGCAGGTCACCTCTGCTCCAATCAGGCCTCTCCTTTTCCCGTTCCTCTGGCAGACTACCTGCAGTACTCCAGGGCCTTGTTCCTCATCTCTGCCCTCGCCATCCTCATTATTATTATATGGATCAGCATCTCTCTCACCAAAGGAACAGGAGACAAAACCTACATAGATCTTGGCATATTCATCTTCTGTTTCATCTCAGGTACAGCATGAAGAAGTTGGAAAAGTTTGTTCCAGGAGCCCCTGTATTTCTTCCCCTTCCTATGCCATTTCCCCTTGTTTTACCAAGTTGTTCCCTGCCTCACATGAGTACTGCTATAATGGGACCCTGGTCTCTTCCCAAAGGGAGGGGCACTTTTGAGAAATTTCCCCTCCTTACAGGGCTATTGCCTGTGAAAGAGGGGACTCTGAAAAGAGTATACTTAACTCAATGGAAACATCTCTAAGAGTTGTTATATGATGGATGAGTTGGGGAGATATTACAGACTAGAGTCCCTTCTGGCACCCAGAAAAATTACTTTGTGGCTAGCTACCTACATGTTCTACCCAGCTTGCTTATGGTGTCCATCTGACACACCTTATTCCAGTCAAAGCAGAAACCCTGTGCTCCCCATCTTGCTAAATGGGTCTTCCCATGACCACTGCCATGTAATAAGCCTCTTTGGCATAACTGAAGTGATTGAGGGTGACAAGGAAGCACAAAGAGAGGGAGGAGTGTGGGATGGGAGGGGTGGCAGATGGAGGGTTCTGATGGGCAGTGACAGCTTTTGTTCTGATCCCAGGCATCTGCCTGCTCCTCTGCCTCATACTGTTCCTGATGCAAGTGAAACTGTACAGTAGGAGCATCTTGGAGCCCCATTTCCTATTAGCCTACCGCCTCAATTGGTGGGGCAGTATCTTCTACATGATAGTTGGTGAGTTAATGCTCCTGTTTAATAGTGAAGGCACAGAAAAGGCAATTCTACATGTTTGGTCCTCTCTCTGTCTTTTGGTTGTTCTTTAGGTATATTAGAAGCTCATAATTTGGAAGAGCTCTGCAAGAGTCATTTCCATGTTAGTGAACAATCCTTAACAGCAAGTGCTTCCAATTTATCTAAGCATTTTTTTTTTCTTTAGCAGTGCCTGACCCTGCAAAGACAGGAGCCAGATTCAGGAAGTAGAGGGAAGTGGAGGAAGAAGGCAGAGACAATACTGAGCTATTCGTGGTTCTTCTGTCCTCCCAGAAGACAGTTCCTAAATTCTCTGTTAATTCTTCTAAGCCATATACTTATTTTTATTAATTAATTAACTGTAATAGTGGTCTCCAAATTATTGCATCACACACCCTATTTTTAAAACACTTTTTAGGAAGCATTCCAAAAAGACACGTTTGTTTATAAAATATGTGCATGCATTATATCCCTAATATTCATTACATTGTAAAATATACTCAAAAATAAACTTTAAAACATGATGTCCTAAAAATACAAAAAGAAACTACTATTTTCTTCCTCTGCCCCAGTGAACTGGCTTGCATACTCCCTGGGAATCACTGCATTACAGAAAAGCTGGGATCAATGTTTTGAATCTCTGGCCCCTAAAGAGAATGAATAGGATATTCAGAAATGTGTTGTCAATCAAATTCCATTATAATTAAGCCAGTGCTACTCTTCAGGGATGTTTGATGACTTGAGATTTTATCTGTTACTAATCCACAGTGCTGACCCTGAACTTTTCTTTTTCTCTAGGGTTCTTGTCTGGACTCAATCACATAAGTTCTCAGGTTTCTCCTCAAGATCAAGATCTCATTGCGGTCCCTGTAACAAGGACAAGGATAGGAAATACAGCCACAGTCAACTTGGGTCTAACTGAAAGAAATATAGGCATTTCTCCATTGATGAGTCAAGCACCAGAAAGGCGGTCAAGTTCAGTGACACAATCAAGGTCCCAAACAGAGGCAGGGTCCCAGACAGAGCTAGAGACTCAGACAGGACCAGAGACCCAAAAAGTGATAGAAACTCAGATTAAGCCAGAGGCTCAGACTGAGTCAAGGACCCAGAGAGAGCCAGAGATAGGAAATGAATCAGTAATAACGGATTGGTTAATAACTCAGGCAAGGCTAGCTACTGATGTAGAACCAGTTGACATAGTAAAGCCACGGCCTGAGGCAGAGATAACAACAGGGAATGTGACTAGTGATGTGTCAAGCAGTAGACTTGAGAGTAAATGAAAAGAAAATGAAGACAGGAATGATAAGGACAGAAATTCAACTGAGAAGAATGATAATGACAAGACCAAAAATAATTCTTAGATATAAAGTAGTAGAGGGCAGATACACACACACACACACACACACACACACAAATAAACACATATATAAAAGCCTGCAGAGAGATTTCTCTTCAGTGTTGAAGATGTTTTCTTGGGCCTATATGAAGAGCAGTAGGAGTTATCATAGATAATTCTGAGATAATAGTATAATCACTCTGTGGAACCCTCCCTAGATTAGGTCTCATTCACTAACAAGTCAATATTCTAGATGAAAGAAATGAAAGGATGGTTTAGGTCAAAGACATCAACAACTGAAGAGTCATAAGGGAACGTTATTCAAAGCTTATTAAAGGAAGTTTCCATATTTATGCTAAATGCTGTCACTGGGAAAGACTGGCAATAGATGGAGTGCCCAGGCCACCAAGTCTTCACAGATTTCCATGGCCGCACAATGGGACACCTCAGCAGAATGGAGAGAACATTCAGTTTGCAAATTCAAACTTTCGTTTTTGGTCCTCACTCCACAGATTCGTTAGGCTGACTTTTGGCAAACATTTAATGTTCTTGGCCCTAGATCTTTCATTGACCAGCTGGACTCTGAGATTTCCTCTAGTGCTCTCTCTGGGAAACAACAGAGAAGTTATTTCTGTTGACCCATACAAACCCAGGTTCTTTTAGTAAGTAACTTAGTCTAGTCAGACTAATTAAATTTAGTTCTTTACCTCCAAGACTGCTTTTAGCAAGTCACTTCTTATTTTTTATGTAGATATCTCATTGAAAAATGTAGGTGATTCCCACTGTTTTCAACAATTTGTAAGAACTGGAAAGGAAGGAAAAAGAGAAAGGCAAAAGGACCCAGACTCTCTGAGAGATAGAATGCCATCTAGATCCAGGGAATTTCAGTGAGGGCTTAAATGGTTTTACAAAAGGGATTGTGATCTTTGAAACTGAAAGCTAGTTTTTTGGTTGGAAATATTAGTTCACTATGAAAACATGCTCTTAGCTTCTTAAATAGTCACTATTTTACCATTGCTGCCTGCCTATACCTCTTACTAGTTAGTTAGATTCTCTGGCCCTTATTTTTTATCATCCTTAAAAGTGGCTTCAACAAATGATATCATCTCTTCCACATATTTTACTTTCTGGAACATTAAATAAGGAACCAGGAGAGAACAGAGAATGGACAGGCCAGAAAGCATTAAAAGATATTCCTTCCAGTAAATATGAATTAACAGATGTTTTTTTTAAACACAGATTCTCTAAGGGGATACAGCTGTAGTCATACCTTAATTTAGATTACTTACATCGATCAGATAATTACTTAGCCAAATACTAGTGAGCAGATGCTTTGACAGTTGAGAGAGGAGAAAGAAGAAGAAATTTTACAGAGGAAGAAGAATTTTGAGAGCTTTCAGACAGGATGAAGGGGCTGATCTACCAGGAGGGGAGGGATACTGAAAAAGTAAGAAGAAACGTGGGAGATTGATAAAGACAAACTTCACCTCAATTACAATGTTGCCTAAAACCATGGAGGCATCAGGTGTTTGAATGGTTTGGAAACCTGCAACCTTCATTTTCTTTTATTCACACCCATCTTCCCACACATCCATCCATCCATCAAAAATTTAAAAAAGATGTATTGCACATTAGCAAGTGGCTCACTGTGTAGTGCGGAATAAAGGCAAAAGAGGAAAGGGTAAAATACAGGCTTGAGCAATTCTAATAGCACACGAAATGCACAGCCCAATTTAGTCTCGGGGCTTAAGAGATAGCTACTCAGAATTGGCAGAACATGAATCAGCTCGTTCTTGAAAAAGCAAAAGTGATAAGACTTCATCTAGGAGAAAAACCACTGAATAAGTCTTTAGTATGATGCTGAGTTTCCCAAAGGTTTTGGGAAACAATATTACAACAATGCAACAACTTAAAACTGTATTTAAGTAAATTTAGTTTTCAAAAAGTAAAAGGTAAAATAAAAACTCAACTTACTCAGCCATTTTTGCTCCTTGCATTCTAGCCTCTAGTCATAAATGCTTAACTTTCCTATCTCCTTTATTCCTTTTGTCCTCTTTTACTTTTTGCTGCCCTCTTCTTTTTTGGAGCAATATTCATTTCCCTCACATTTTCCTACACACAGAAAATTCTCCAATTCTTACACCCAGGATCATCTCTGTGTCTCCATATGGAGATCCAAGGGCTCAGCTAATTATTTGAAAACATTGTGTTTAAAACTCTCGTTTTTAGAAAAGATCCCCTATTATTAAAGGAGGGATTTATATAGTTACATTTTCTCTTGACAGTATTTTGAAAAGCTGTTCTACAAATTCTCTTGCCAGGAGTAGGTGAAGGCAAGACAGAACACTGCTTAACTGTGATGCTGTTTTTTCTTGTCCTTCCATTTTAGAAAATTACTACAGCTTTTCTGCCCTCAGAGTGGGTATTTGCTCCTCTGCTCTCCTTTCCAAGGTGTGCTTTTGGATTCTCCCCAGGCCTTCCTGGGTGGCTAAGCCAGTTTAAGGGGCCTGCATTTGCAGTGAGCTCTAGGGAAGAGGCAGCACTGTTGCCCCACTGCAGAGCGCCAGGTACATGCTCCTCTTCCACTCACTGTCCCAACTTCTTGTCAGAACTACCAGAAAACTTGTTTTATGGATGAATAAAAGAGCAACATAACCAACATTCAAAAATCAACAGCTAATGTGAAAATTAGCAATATAATCAATTAGAAAATGTAACAATAAACATGTAGTAGAAAAGAATAATAAAGTACCCAAGGATAAACAAAAATAAGTGTAAAAGACAGTGGTATGCTAAGTGAAATAAGCCAGGCAGAGATAGACAAATAATGTCTGATTTCACTTACAAGTGGAATCTTAGAATAAAATGAGCAAAACAGCAATAGACTCACAGACACTGAGAAGTGACTGGTGGTTACCATGGGGGAGGGGTTGGAGTGGGCGGTAGAAATAGGTGAAAGGGATTAAGAGGCACAAAATCTCAATTATAATATAAATTATTCACAGGGATTAAAGAACAGCATAGAAAATATAGTCAATTGTTAATGTAACATCTTTGTATGTTAACAATAACTACACTAGTTGGGATAAGTATCTAATAATGTAGATAACTGTAGAATCACTGTTGTATACTTGAAGCCAATATAATATTGTGTATCAACTATACTTCAATTAAAAAAGTGAAAGATCTCTATGGAGAAAACTAAAACATTTCCTACAGGATGTAACAGAAAACTTAATTTAAATAGTAACACGCCACCTCATTAGTCACATTCTAGCCTCCTCTACAGCTAGAGCTAACCGTGTGACATATTTTGGCCTGATGAGATATCAGAGAAAGTATGTTGTGGAGCTATAGGAAACATGTATTTGCAAACACTGATGGTGCTGCTCTTAGCTTTTTCATTTTGCCTAAAATGCTAGTGTGATGGCTAGTGCTGCAGCAATCATCTTGGAAACACAAAGCAACAAGCATAAGTCAAGAGCAAATATCTCAGGATGGTAGAACAAAAATATAGAGAAAAACCTTAAGTCTCTAATAGCGTTACTGATCAGATGAAACAATGCTAAGAACTACCTACTTCCAGAATTCTTGCTGTATGACAAAAATAAGTGCCACATAAATAAATAAATCTTCTTTGCAGATCCATTACCTATTGTTAAGTAGCTACTAATGTAAAGATTATTCCCTTTCCTGAATGCAGTGAGAGAACCTTTCTCAGACTGTGGACCCCCAAAGAGAGTTTACAGATTGTGTAGGCAGGACAACAGCCATGTGAATGAAGACTTGGTAAGAAAGCCAGGAACCCAGAGACTCTAGGTCATATACTTATTGATCACATTACCAAATACAATTTTGCTATGTGGTTTTAAGGCTTAGAGCCGGTCACATTATACTCACTTTAAAACAAAGTGTTTGTAGACTGAATCTCACACTATTTTTTATGTATGGATAATTAGGATATTTTCAGCTGCATATAACGATGCCTAACTCATCCAGGCTCAAACAATATGCAATTTTATTATCTCACAAAACACTCCAGTGGTTAGTGTTCATATAGGGAGAGTTCTTATTTCTCTACCCAAACTTGATTAGAGTTATCTGTAGTTTAAAACAAAATTTAAATCCAGTCATCGCTATCCTCTGCAAAGGTGTCACGCTTTCGAGGACGTGTTTATATAATAGATTTTATATTGGAGGCATTCAAGCAGATGCGTGAATATTATTGATGATATTGGTGCATCTAACCAAAGGCTGGACTAGAGAATATTCCTAGGCATGGATGATTAAGAGTAACTAGGCACTTCTCAACAAATACAGATTCCAAATCCTTGTCATTCTGAATCAGAATCTCTGGAAACGGAGTCCAGGATAAGTATCTTTAAGAAGCTCTTCCAATAATTTTTTAAATTTTGCTATTATTAACGTACAATTACATGAGCAATATGGTTACTAGACTCCTCCCTATTATCAAGTCCCACCACATACCCCATTACAGTCACTGTCCATCAGCGTAGTAAGATGCCATAGAATCACTATTTGTCTTCTCTGTGTTGTACTACCTTCCCCGTATGCCCCCCACCGCTATATTATGCATGCTAATTATAATATCCTCTGTTCCCCCTTATCCCTCCCTTCCCACCCTCTTCCCCAGTTGCTTTCCCTTTGGTAACAGTTAGTCCATTCTTGGGTTCTGTGAGTCTGCTGCTGTTTTGTTCCTTCAGTTTTTGCTTTGTTCTTATACTCCACAGATGAGTGAAATCATCTGATACTTGTATTCCTCTGCCTAGCTTATTTCACTGAGCATAATACCCTCTAGCTCCATCCATGTTGTTGCAAATGGTAGGATTTTTCTTCTTATGGCTGAATAATATTCCATTGTGTATAAGTACCACATCTTCTTTATCCATTCATCTACTGATGGACACTTAGATGGCTTCCATTTCTTGGCTATTGTAAATAGTGCTGCAATAAACATAGGGGTGCATATGTCTTTTCAAACTGGGATGCTAAATTCTTAGGGTAAATTCCTAGGAGTGGAATTCCTGGGTCAAATGGTATTTCTATTTTGAGTTTTTTGAGGAACCTCCATACTGCTTTCCACAGTGGTTGAAATAATTTACATTCCCACCAGCAGTGTAGGAGGGTTCCCCTTTCTCCACATCTCACCAACATTTGTTGCTGTTTGTCTTTTGGATGGTGGACATCCTAACTGGTGTGAGGTGATATCTCATTGTAGTTTTAATTTGCATTTCTCTGGTGATTAGGGATGTGGAGCATCTTTTCATGTGCCTGTTGGCCATCTGAATTTCTTCTTTGGAGCACTGTCTGTTCAGCTCCTCTGCCCATTTTTTAATTGGCTTATTTGCTTTTTGTTTGTTGAGGTGCATCAGCTCTTTATATATTTTGGATGTCAACCCCTTATCAGATATGTCATTTATGAATATATTCTCCCATACTGTAGGATATGTTTTTGTTCTATTGATGGTGTCCTTTGCTGTACAGAAGCTTTTTAGCTTGATATAGTCCCATTCGTTCATTTTTGCTTTTGTTTCCCTTGCCCGGGGAGATATGTTCATGAAGAAGTTGCTCATATTTATGTCCAAGAGATTTTTGCCTGTTTTTTTTCTAAGAGTTTTATGGTTTCATGACTTACATTCAGGTCTTTGAGCCATTTTGAGTTAACTTTTGTGTATGGGGTTAGACAATAATTCAGTTTCATTCTCTTATATGTAGCTGTCCAGTATTGCCAACACCAGCTGCTGAAGAGGCTGTCATTTCTCCATTGTATATCCATGGCTCCTTTATCATATATTAATTGGCCATATATGCTTGGGTTTATATCTGGGATCTCTAGTTTGTTCCATTGGTCTATGGGTTTATTCTTGTGCCAGTACCAAATTGTCTTGCTTACTGTGGCTTTGTAGTAGAGCTTGAAGTCAGGGAGCGTAATTTCCCCCGCTTTATTCTTCCTTCTCAGGATAGCTTTGGCTATTTGGGGTCTTTTGTGGTTCCATATGAATTTTAGAACTATTTTCTCTAGTTTATTGAAGAATGCTGTTGGTATTTTGATAGGAATTGCATTGAATCTGTAGATGGCTTTAGGACGTCATTTTGACAATATTAATTCTTCCTAACCATGAGCATGGGATGTGTTTTCATTTATTAGTATCTTCTTTAATTTCTCTCATGAGTGTCTTGTAGTTTTCAGAGTATAAGTCTTTCACTTCCTTGATTAGGTTTATTTCTAGGTATTTTATTCCTTTGGATGCTATTGTGAATGGAATTGTTTTCCTGATTTCTCTTTTGGCTAGTTCACCGTTAGTGTATAGAAATGCAACATATTTCTGCATATTAATTTTGTATTCCACAACTTTGCTGAATTCAGATATTAGATCTAGTAGTTTTGGAGTAGATTTTTTAGGGTTTGTTATGTACAATATCATGTCATCTGCAAAGAGGGACAGTTTGACTTCTTCCTTGCCAATCTGGATGCCTTTTATTTCTTTGTGTTGTCTGATTGCCATGGCTAGGACCACTAGAACTATGTTGAATAAAAGTGGGGAGATTGGATATCCTTGTCTTGTTCCCGATCTTAAAGGAAAAGCTTTCAACTTCTCGCTGTTAAGTATAATGTTGGCTGTGGGTTTGTCATATATGGCTTTATTATGTTGAGGTACTTGCCCTCTATGCCCATTTTGTTGAGAGTTTTCTCATGAATGGATGTTGAATTTTGTCAAATGCTTTTTCAGCATCTATGGAGATGATCATGTGGTTTTGTCTTTCTTTTTGTTGATGTAGT
Organism: Smutsia gigantea; assembly: GCA_032199065.1. NCBI lineage: Eukaryota > Metazoa > Chordata > Mammalia > Pholidota > Manidae > Smutsia > Smutsia gigantea. The sequence goes on from JAVSCE010008887.1 coordinate 191,300, forward strand.
GGATGATGTTGATGGATTTTCGAATATTGTACCATCCTTGCATCCCTGGGATGAATCCCACTTGATCATGATGGATGATCTTTTTGATGTATTTTTGAATTCTGTTTGCTAATATTTTGCTGAGTATTTTTGCATGTGTGTTCATCAGAGATGTTGGTCTGTAATTTTCCTTTTTTGTGGTGTCTTTGCCTGGTTTTGGTCTTAGAGTGATGTTGGCCTCGTAGAATCAGTTTGGAAGTATTCCCTTTTCTTCTAGTTTTTGGAAAACTTTAAGGAGGATGGATATTGGGTCTTCACCAAATGTTTGATAAAATTCAGCAGTGAAACCATCTGGTCCAGGTATTTTGTTCTTAGGTAGTTTTTTTTAATTACCAATTCAATTTCTTTGCTGGTAATTGGTCTATTCAGATTTTCTGTTTCTTCCTGAGTCAGCCTTGGAAGGTTGTATTTTTCTAGAAAGTTGTCCATTTCTTCTAGGTTGTCCAGTTTGTTACCATACAATTTTTCATAGTATTCTCTCATAATTCTTTGTATTTCTATGGTGTCCGTAGTTATTTTTCCTTTCTCATTTCTAATTCTGTTTATGTGTGTAGACTCTCTTTTTATCTTGATAAGTCTGGCTAGGGGTTTATCTATTTTGTTTATTTTCTCAATGAGCCAGCTCTTGTTTCCATTGATTCTTTCTATTGTTTTATTCTACTCAGTTTACTTTTGTATATGGGGTTAGACAGTAGTCCATTTTCATTCTCTTACATGTAGCTGTCCAGTTTTCCTGATCTTTAATTATTATATGTCTTGATGTTGTCTTCCATGGGTCCCTTGTGTTGGGAGATCTGTGCACCTCTGTGGTTTGAGAGACTATCTCCTTCCCCAGACTGGGGAAGTTTTCAGCACTTACCTCCTCAATGACACTTTCTATCCCTTTTTCTCTCTCTTCTTCTTCTGGTACCCCTATTATACGAATATTGTTCCATTTGGATTGGTCACACAGTTCTCTCAATATTCTTTTATTCTTAGAGACTCCTTTTTCTCTCTGTGCCTCAGCTTCTTTGTATTCCTCTTCTCTAATTTCTATTCCATTTACTGTCTCTTCTACTCCATCTAATCTGCTTTTAAATCCCTCCATTGTATGTTTCATTTCAGATATGGAATTTCTTAATGATTGAATCTCCATCTTAAATTCTTTTCTGAGTTCTTGAATATTTTTCTGTAGCTCCATAAGCATGTTTATGATTTTTATTTTGAATTCTCTTTCAGGAAGATTGGTGAGTTCAGTTTCATTTGGCCCTTTTACTGGGGTTTGTGAGATTTTGGTCTGAACCATGTTCTTTTGAAGTTTCATATTTCTGTATGGTGCCCTATAGTGCCCAGAAGCTTCAGTCTCTGGAGTTGCTCAGCCCCTAAAGTGAGGTTGGGGGTTGTAGGGGAGTGGAGCTGGTGCCTGGCGGGAGGAAAGATCTGTTTCCTGATTTCCATCTGCCTTGCCTGTCTCCTATATTAGAGCCAGTGGGCAGAGTACACAGGTGTAAGCCTCTGTGCTTGGCCTCTCTGTCTGTTGTAGGTGGGGCCTCCCTCTGTTGCCCTGATGCCAGAGCAGTGACTGCTGGTTTGCGAGCCGGTGCTCTCAGGCCAGGAGGAAGGCTTGGCAGCCTGGATATCACAGTGGTTGGCCTTGGAGCTGAGTAGCCAGCCAGGGGGATGGAGTACCTGAAGTTCCCCAAAGTTCCCAATCTGCTGGGCAGAGTGTGCCCAGACAACCTTGTCCCCCTATCCCTTCTCCAGTGCAGCAAGCTCCATGCAAACCCCTCCCCTTCAGCAGCCCTCTCACTGCTAGGAAGCCTCTCAGACTGCCTGCCTTTCCCTTGTCCCAGAGTGGCTGGGTGTGGGTCCTGTCTTCCCCAAATGGCCGGAATCTGTCTCTCAAGCACTCCGCCTGTCCGAGCTCCCCAACATCCAGAGCACCACACAATGTAGGTTTCTGCTCACAAAGCAGATTTCCAGGGCTAGGTGTTCATCAGTTCACCCGCTTCCCTGCTCCATTTCTCTTCCGACCGCCTGTGAGCTGGGGTGGAGGAAGGGCTCGGGTCCCCCCCAGATCAAGGCTTTCATATGTTACCCTGTTTTGTGATGTCTGCTCTGTTCGTGAGGTCTGTATGCAGTCTGGTGCAGCCTTCTTTCCTGTTGCTGTTTTAGAGTTAGTTGTATTAACTATATTTTCACACTATCTGTGGTTTTGGGAGGAGTTCTCTGTCTCACCTCTCATGCCGCCATCTTGAATCTCCCAATAATTTTTCTACCGCCAATCTAGCACTAGTTTCTGGAACTGGTTGATCAGGTTTTTTTTTTCCTTTTTAAAAAGATCAGTTAAACTATGCAAGTTAATAATCCATCACAGTGGAAAGAGCCCTGCGCTAGGAATTCGGCAATTGCAATTCTAGTGTCAGCTCTCCTATTGGCCACTGAAGTAACAGTCAAGTTAGTGTACTCTGTTGAGCCTCAGTTGTTTCTTCTATAAAATGAGGGACTTCTAAAGTCCCTTCCAGGTCTCAGAGAAGTAATTCTACGTTCAGAGGACCCAAAAACATATTGTAGAGCTTCTAATTTCCAATTTTTTTAAAGAGAAATTTTGCACATGGAGCACTGTCATCTCAGAAGAACGATTCTAGATGGGGTCCATAGACCTCTTAGGGGTATTACCACTGTTATGGTCACTTCAAACACATCTGTCTGGAAAAAGTGGTGAGAAATTCCCTTCAGCACTTGGACAAAAGCCTCTTTGTTAACCAGTGGTAAACAGGTACATTTGCAGCTGCCACCTGAAACTGTTCCAGGACCAAATTTTCTGGTCTTTAACTCTTCGGTAGGGTGTTACAAACCCCATCATACATAGGCCAGCTCTTTAGGAGTGTAATGAATTTGCTTTTTATAACTAAGGATTACAGCAAGATTTGCCTTAGAGTGTTTCGTGTGCAATGTCTCAGCCTCATTCCTTCCATGCAACTCTCAGTCTCTCTTTTGCCTAGTTTCCCAGAAAAAAGCTCATTGAAACTTCTTAATCCCTTGCTATTTCTACCTACATGTCAGATTTCAGCTCTTTTTTTTGGGCAGACAAGGATATAAAGCTGGCTCGCTCACTCTCTCATTGGCTCACAGAATCTTTGAAGTCTATTCCTACTAAGACTCTAAGGCTCACAGTTCCACAATAGGCCTGATCTCTACAGAAATTTTGGTCCATTATTTCTTAAAATTCTCCTATGATCCAGTTTCCTACTGGTTATCCTGCTCTAACTCACTCAGTCCTAGTCTGTTTCCTGACTCATACTTTCCCCCTCTACCCCATGCCCTTTTATCTTTTCCCTGCCACTGCATACAAATTCAACTTTTTTTTTGTATCCAAAATGTGTTTATTGGAATGGTTTCCCATTCCCATTCATCTTGATTCAGGGTGCTTTTAGCCCTGCTTCCATCTAAAGGAGCACCCTTCTGTAAGCCTTGCTTTTCCTTCTCTAGGCTGGCAGAGAACAGTGCAGCCGCTAGCACACAAAACTACTGTTTATGCATGGCTAAAGATGGTGGTGATTTTATAGCATCCTAGGCATTTTCCATCCATGAAATAGGATTTGAGGCGCTTCTTCCTGTGTTTCCTCTTCTCCTCTTCTGAAGAGGGATGAAGGAGATCCTTTGCCAGAAGCATGTTCTTGTGGGCAGGTAGGTCATCACCACTGGAAAAAAACTCAGCTTCTTTAACTCTGTGTTCTAAAATTTTTTCATTACCTTCCTGTCTCTCATGTTATTATTTGAAATTTTTATTTACACTGAATAATAAATAGCTAATGTTTATTGAATGCTTACTATCTGCCAGGCACTATATGAAGCATTTTACATATAGTATTTCAATATGAAGTAAGTTCTATTAGTTTCTCCACTTTCCAGATGAGACCCAGATAAGTTAAGCGGCTTACCCAAGATTGGTTACGTGGTGACCCATGATTTGAAACCAAACACTCTGATTCCAGAGCCTCTACTATATTGCTTCCCATAAAAGCAAAAATTAAAGTAATAAGCAGTAGACTAAGAAGAAAGAGATGAGGGTTTTCAATTTTTTTGACACTAAGTTAATAACTTCACTATGGACAAATCATAATCTTTCTAATTTTCTTATTAAAAAAATAACTAGTATCTCATTTCATAACACCCTGTGATCCTGTTATGTGAAAAATATAACTTTGGGTTTTATTTTTTCCTGACATGGAAGGGTTTTGGCATGTTACCCTCCTCTTCCCATATTTTCATATTTATTTCAGCACTAGCTTACTAATGGTGAAACAAACGTATATGTTCTATTTCTATTTCTATAAAGCAAAATGTGTTTGGGTAGGATAAAACTTTGGAATATTTCAAATCTCATCCCCATTTACCTGGCATTTCCAGATCTGCTCTCTCAATGGTGGCATAAGATGTTTAAAGGTGGTAAATTACTGTGGTTTTCCCAGGAATCAGTTTTTATTTGGTACATAGCATATGTTTTCCACAGCTACAACAATTGGTTATTACATGTTGATCTTTGAAGCAGCAAACAATTCCACTGTCTTTTTTTTTCTGATTTCATGTCCCTATTTACTTCTTGAATTCATTTTTTTCATGTTTATCAAGCCTAATTCCATTTACTTTTAAGAATTGGATTAGGAATGTTAATGGCTCCAGAATTAAAACTCCTTATTCCTTTAAGCGTAATATGTTGAGAGGATCAGAAAGGTCAGGGAGAGAGAGGGCAGGTGGGGATAAAAGAGTAAAGCCTTTTTGCAAATTGGCACACTTACACAAAGTGAAAACAGGTCCTTCAATCTCTATGAGTCTTCACTCCCTCTATAATAAAGTATATTTACTTGCTATCCTTTCCGTTGTTTGGAAAACCTTTTAACGACCGTTATAATTATTTTGACATTTTATATTTTGCCTCTTCTTTTTTGGAGAAGTAAAGGAGGAATTCAACTTTAACAATTACTAATTATGCACACCTATTAGAAATACAAGAAAAATAGGTAAGAAAAGAAAAATCCCTTTAACTGAAATATGACGGTCGCACAACTCTGTGAACTTATTAAAAATAGTTGAATGGTACATTTAAAATGGGTGAAATTTATGATATGTAAATTAAAACTTAATACAGTTTTAAAATTCCCTTAACTGACTTCTGGGAAGATGGCGGTGTGAGCAGGGCGGCAGAAATCTCCTCCCAACACTATATTTATCTACGAAAACACAGAAAATACATCTATTCCTAAAAGAGAGACGAGAATACACAGGAAAGCGCACAGCGTGCAGCTACACCCGAGAGCACTCGGCACCCAAGAGGCGGGTAAGATCTGGAGCCGCGACCCGGCGGGACCCGAGCCCTCCCCCACCCCAGCGCACCGGCGGGAGGAGAGGATTCAGAGCCGGGAGGGAGTGGAAGTACACCCCGCGAAGTAGTAGCCAGCCCCGGTGATCTGCGCGGGGAGCGCTGAACCACATTGCGCAGTGCAGCGGAGATTGGAGAGACAGAGGGGCAGGATCTGAGTGGGGAACGCGCCAGGGGGCTTGCAACCGGCTCCAGGAAGGAAAAAAAAAGTGCGCGCTTTCCTCAGCGGTCTTAAAGAGACAGGAGCCCAGTGGAGGAGCCGGATCGCCCCAGCACACTCAGCCCAGCAGGCTGGGAGTCCTGGGGAGTTTCAGACGCCTTAGCTGGTGACTGAGGAAGCGTAGCCATACTTAACACTTCTCACTGAGATCAACAGCCTCCTATTCGTTCCCACCCCTGCCCGAGCGATAAAGGGCCCTGCGGAGCAGCACAGTCACAGCTGTGGAATAGTAGGGCAATAGCGCCACCTAGAGCATTCCCACAGAATCTACGTCCGGTGGGCATTTTTTTTTGTTTTTTTTTGTTTTGTTTTTTGTTTTGTTTTTGTTTTTTCTTTTCTTTCTTTCTTTCTTTCTTATTTTTCTCTTTTTTTTCTTCTCTTTTTAAAGTTTTAAAGACCCAGCTGACATACGTGGCAACTATCAGTGACCAATTATATAGCCATGAAAAGACAAAGGAATATGGTTCAGACCAAAATCAACCAGACAACCCCAGAGAGGGAGTCTGAAGGGATGGAAATGCACAGCCTCCCTGAAAAAGAATTCAGAATAAAAGTCATAACCATGCTGATGGACCTACAGAGAAATGTGCAAGAGCTGAGGGAGGAAGTGAGGGAACTGAAGAAAGACAATACAGAAATCAGACAAGCGATCGACGGGCTTAACAGCAGAATGGATGAGATGCGAGAGACTGTTAATGGAATAGAAAACAGAGAACAGGAGTACAGAGCAGCTGAGGCAGAGAGAGATAAAAGGATTTCTAGGAATGAAAGAATATTAAGAGAACTGTGTGACCAATCCAAACGGAACAATATTCGCATTATAGGAGTACCAGAGGAAGAAGAGAGAGAAAAAGGGATAGAAAGTGTCTTTGAAGAAATAATTGCTGAAAACTTTCCCTCGCTGGGGAAGGAAGTAGTCTCGCAGTCCACCGAAGCTCATAGATCTCCCAACACAATGGACCCAAGGAAGACAACACCAAGACACATAATAATTAAGATGGCAAAGATCAAAGAAAAAGACAGGGTATTAAAGGCAGCTAGAGAGAGAAAAAAGATCACCTACAAAGGAAAACCCATCAGACTATCATCAGACTTCTCAACAGAAACCTTACAGGCCAGAAGAGAATGGCATGATATATTTAACGTTATGAAACAGAAGGGCCTCGAACCAAGAATATTGTAACCAGCACGATTATCATTTAAATATGATGGAGGGATTAAACAATTTCCAGATAAACGAAAGTTAAGAGAGTTTGCCTCTCATAAACCACCACTACAGGATATCTTAAATGGACTGCTCTAGATGGAAGCACCCTAAGGCTAAAAAGATGTCACCAGAGAAAATAAAATCATAGCAAAGAAAGAAGACCATCCAAATTCTAACTAAAGGCAAAGAATAAAACACCTATTATAGAAAGAATGGAGGAGGAGAAATAAGAAGGGAGAGAAAGAAAGAAACATCAGACTGTGTTTACAATAACTTAACAAGAAAGTTAAGTTAGATTGTTAGATAGTAAAGAAGCAACCCTTGAACCCTTGGTAACCACGAATCTAAAGCCAGCAATGGCAATAGGTACATACCTATCAATAATCACCCTAAATGTAAATGGACTGAATGCACCAATCAAAAGACACAGAGTAACAGAATGGATAAAAAAGCAAGACCCATCTATATGCTGCCTACAAGAAACTCACCTCAAATCCAAAGATATACACAGACTAAAAGTGAAGGGATGGAAAAAGATATTTCATGCAAACAACAAAGAGAAAAAAGCAGGTGTTGCAGTACTTGTATCAGACAAAATAGACTTCAAAACGAAGAAAGTAGCAAAAGATAAAGAAGGACATTACATAATGATAAAGGGGTCAGTCCAACAAGAAGATATAACCATTATAAATATATATGCACCCAACACAGGAGCGCCAGCATATGTGAGACAAATACTAACAGAATTAAAGGAGGAAATAGACAGCAATGCATTCATCTTAGGAGACTTCAACACACCACTCACTCCAGAGGACAGATCAACCAGACAGAAAATAAATAAAGACACAGAGGCACTGAACAACACACTAGAACAGATGGACCTAACAGACATCTACAGAACTCTACACCCAAAAGCAACAGGATACACATTCTTCTCAAGTGCACATGGAACATTTTCCAGAATAGACCACATACTAGGCCACAAAAAGAACCTCAGTAATTTCAAAAATATTGAAATCCTACCAACCAACTTCTCAGATCAATAAGGTATAAAACTAGAAATAAATTTTAGAAAGAAATCAAAAAGGCGGCTTCCTGGAAGATGGCGGTGTGAGCAGGGCGGCAGAAATCTCCTCCCAACACTATATTTATCTACGAAAACACAGAAAATACATCTATTCCTAAAAGAGAGACGAGAATACACAGGAAAGCGCACAGCGTGCAGCTACACCCGAGAGGACTCGGCACCCCAAGAGGCGGGTAAGATACGGAGCCGCGACCCGGCGGGACCCGAGCCCTCCCCCACCCCAGCGCACCGGCGGGAGGAGAGGATTCAGAGCCGGGAGGGAGTGGAAGCACACCCCGCGAAGTAGCCAGCCCCGGTGATCTGCGCGGGGAGCGCTGACCCACATTGCGCAGTGCAGCGGAGATTGGAGAGACAGAGGGGCAGGATCTGAGCGGGGAACGCGCCAGGGTGCTTGCAGCCGGCTCCCGGGAAGGAAAAAAAAAAAAGTGCGCGCTTTCTTCAGCGGTCTTAAAGAGACAGGAGCCCAGCGGAGGAGCCGGATCGCCCCAGCACACTCAGCCCAGCAGGCTGGGAGTCCTGGGGAGTTTCAGACGCCTTAGCTGGCGACTGAGGAAGCGTAGCCATACTTAACACTTCTCACTGAGATCAACAGCCTCCTATTCGTTCCCACCCCTGCCAGAGCGATAAAGGGCCCTGCGGAGCGGCACAGTCACAGTTGTGGAATAGTGGGGCAATAGCGCCACCTAGAGCATTCCCACAGAATCTATGTCCGGTGGGCAATTTTTTTTGTTTTTTGGGGGGTTTATTTTGTTTTTATTTTTGTTTTTTCTTTTCTTTCTCTTTTTCTTTTTTTCTTTCTTTCTTTTCTCTTTTTTTTCTTTTTTTCTCTTTTTTTTTTCTTCTCTTTTTAAAGTCTTAAAGAGCCCAGCTGACATACGTGGCAACTATCAGTGACCAAATTATACAGCCATGAAAAGACAGAGGAATATGGTTCAGACCAAAATCAACCAGACAACCCCAGAGAGGGAGTCTGAAGGGATGGAAATGCACAGCCTCCCTGAAAAAGATTTCAGAATAAAAGTCATAACCATGCTGATGGACCTACAGAGAAATGTGAAAGAGCTGAGGGAGGAAGTGAGGGAAGTGAGGAAAGACAATGCAGAAATCAGACAAACAATCGACAGGCTTAACAGCAGACTGGATGAGATGCAAGAGACTGTTAATAGAATAGAAATCAGAGAACAGGAATACAGAGAAGCTGAGGCAGAGAGAGATAAAAGGATTTCTAGGAATGAAAGAATATTAAGAGAACTGTGTGACCAATCGAAACGGAACAATATTCGCATTATAGGAGTACCAGAGGAAGAAGAGAGAGAAAAAGGGATAGAAAGTGTCTTTGAAGAAATATTTGCTGAAAACTTTCCCTCGCTGGGGAAGGAAGTAGTCTCGCAGTCCACCGAAGCTCATAGATCTCCCAACACAAGGGACCCAAGGAAGACAACACCAAGACACATAATAATTAAGATGGCAAAGAGCAAAGATAAAGACAGAGAATTAAAGGCAGCTAGAGAGAGAAAAAAGATCACCTACAAAGGAAAACCCATCAGACTATCATCAGACTTCTCAACAGAAACATTACAGGCCAGAAGAGAATGGCATGATATATTTAACGTTATGAAACAGAAGGGCCTCGAACCAAGAATATTGTATCCAGCACGATTATCATTTAAATATGATGGAGGGATAAAACAATTTCCAGATAAATGAAAGTTAAGAGAGTTTGCCTCTCATAAACCACCACTACAGGATATCTTAAATGGACTGCTCTAGATGGAAGCACACCTCAGGCTAAAAAGATGTCACTAGAGAAAAAAAAATCATAGCAAAGAAAGCAGACCATCCAAATACTAACTAAAGGCAAAGAATAAAACACCTATTATAGAAAGAATGGAGGAGGAGGAATAAGAAGGGAGAGAAATAAAGAAACATCAGACTGTGTTTACAATAACAACAAGAAAGTTAAGTTAGATTGTTAGATAGTAAAGAAGCAACCCTTGAACCCTTGGTAACCACAGATCTAAAGCCAGCAATGGCAATAAGTACATACCTATCAATAATCACCCTAAATGTAAATGGACTGAATGCACCAATCAAAAGACACAGAGTAACAGAATGGATAAAAAAGCAAGACCCATCTATATGCTGCCTACAGAAACTCACCTCAAATCCAAAGATATACACAGACTAAAAGTGAAGGGATGGAAAAGATATTTCATGCAAACAACAAAGAGAAAAAAGCAGGTGTTGCAGTACTTGTATCAGACAAAATAGACTTCAAAACGAAGAAAGTAGCAAAAGATAAAGAAGACATTACATAATGATAAAGGGGTCAGTCCAACAAGAAGATATAACCATTATAAATATATATGCACCCAACACAGGAGCGCCAGCATATGTGAGACAAATACTAACAGAGTTGAAGGA
>JAVSCE010008888.1:0-17645 GCA_032199065.1 Smutsia gigantea
TTGTAATGTCCCTTATTCCCAGTATCCCTCACTTCACACCCATCCTCTCCAGTCCCTTTCCCTTTCGTAACTGTTAGTCCATTCTTGGGTTCTGTGAGTCTTTTGCTGTTTTGTTCCTTCAGTTTTTTATTTGTTCTTATACTTCACAGATGAGTGAAATCATTTGGTATGTGTCTTTCTTCACCTGGCTATTTCACTGAGCATAATACACTCTAGCTTCCTAGCTCCATCCATGTTGTTGCAAATAGTAGGATCTGTTTTCTTCTTATGGCTGAATAATATTCCATTGTGTATATGTACCATATCTTCTTTATCCATTCATCTACTGATAGACAATTAGGTTGCTTCCATTTCTTGACTGTTGTAAATAGTGCTGTGATAAACATAGGGGTACGTATGTCTTTTTCAAATGGGCTCCTGCATTCTTAGGGTAAATTCCTAGGAGTAGAATTCCTAGGTCAAATGGTATTTCTATTTTTACTTTTTGAGGAACCTCCATACTCCTTTCCATAGTGGTTGAACCAATTTACATTCCCAGCAGCAGTGTAGGAGGGTTCCCCTTTCTCCACATCCTTGCCAAAATTTGTTGTTGTTTGCCTTTTGGATGGTGTCCATCCTAACTGGTGTGAGCTGATATCTCACTGTGGTTTTAATTTGAATTTCAATGATTAGCAATGTGGAGCATCTTTTCGTGTGCCTGTCGGCCACCTGAATTTCTTTTTTGGAGAGGGTCCTCTGCCCATTTTTAATAGGATTACTTTGCTTTTTTTTTCTGAGGGGCATGAGCTCTTTATATATTTTGCATATCAACCCCTTATTGGATATGTCATTTATGAATATATTCTCCCATATTGTAGGATGCCTTTTTCTTTTACTGATGGTGTCCTTTGCTGTACAGAAGCTTTTAGTTTGATATAGTCCTACTTGTTCATTTTTGCTTTTGTTTCCCTTGCCTGTGGAGATATGCTCATGAAGATGTAGTTCATGTTCATATTCAAGAGATTTTTGCCTATGTTTTCTTCTAAGAGTTTTATGGTTTCATGACTTACATTTAGGTCTTCAGTCCATTTTGGGTTTACTTTTGTGTACGGAGTTAGACAGTAATCCAGTTTCATTCTCTTACATGTAGCTGTCCAGGTTTGCCAACACCAGCTATTGAAGAGGGTGTCATTTACCCCATTGTATATACATGGCTTCTTTATCATATATTAATTGACCAAATATGCTTGGGTTAATGTCTGGACTCTCTATTCTTTTCCATTGGTCTATGGTCTGTTCTTGTGCCAGTATCAAAGTGTCTTGATTACTGTGGCTTTATAGTAGAGCTTGAAGTTAGAGAGCGTAATTCCCACTGCTTTATTTGTCCTTCTCAGGATTGCTTTGGCTATTCGGGATCTTTTGTGGTTCCATATGAATTTTAGAACTATTTGTTCCAGTTCATTGAAGAATGCTGTTGTTATTTGATAGGGATTGCATTGAATCTGTAGATTGCTTTAGGTAGGATGGCCATTTTGACAATATTAATTCTTCCTATCCGTGAGCATGGGATGTGTTTCCATTTATTTGTATATTATTTAATTTCTCTCATGAATGTCTAATAGTTTTCAGGGTATAGGACTTTCAATTCCTTGGTTAGGTTTATTCCTAGGTATTTTATTCTTTTTGATGCAATTATGAATGGAATTGTTTTCCTAATTTCTCTTTCTGCTAGTTCATCATTAGTGTATAGGAATGCAACAGATTTCTGTGTATTAATTTTGTATCCTACAACTTTGCTGAATTCAGATATTAGCGTGGAGTCTTTAGGGTTTTTTATGTACAATATCATGTCTTCTGCAAACAGTGACAGTTTGACTTCTTCTTTACCAGTCTTGATGCTTTTTATTTCTTTGTGTTTTCTGATTGCCAGGGATAGGACATCCAGTACTATGTTGAATAAAAGCCAGGAGAGTGGGCATCCTTGTCTTATTCTTGATATTAGAGGAAAAGATTTCAGCTTCTTGGTGTTAAGTGTGATGTTAGCCATGGGTTTATCATATATGGCCTTTATTATGTTGAGGTACTTGCATTCTATACTCATTTTGTTGAGAATTTTTATCATGAATAGATGTTGAATTTTGTTGAATGTTTTTTCACCATCTTTGGAGATGATCATGTGGTTTTTGTCCTTCTTTTTGTTGATGTGGCGGATGATGTTGATGGATTTTCGAATGTTGAACCATCCTTGCATCCCTGGGATAAATCCCATTTCATCATGGTGTATGATCCTCTTAATGTATTTTTGAATTCAGTTTGCTAATATTTTGTTGAGTATATTTGCATCTATGTTCATCAGGGCTATTGGTCTATAATTTTCTTTATTTGTGGTGTCTTTGCCTGGTTTTGGTATTAGAGTGATGCTGGCTTCATAGAATGAGTTTGGAAGTATTCCCTCCTCTTCTATTTTTGGAAAACTTTAAGGAGAATGGCTATTATGTCTTCTCTAAATGTCTGATAAAATACAGTGGTGAATCCATCTGGTCTGGGAATTTTCTTCTTGGGTAGTTTTTTTGATTACTGATTCCATTTCATTGCTGGTAATTGGTCTGTTTAGATTTTCTGTTTCTTGCTTGGTCAGTCTTGGAAGGTTGTGTTTTTCTAGAAAGTTGTCCATTTCTTGTAGTTTATTCCATTTGTTAGAATATAGTTTTTCATAGTATTGTCTAATAATTCTTTGTTTTTCTGTGGTGTCTATAATGATTTTTCCTTTCTCATTTATGATTCTGTTTATGTGTGTAGATTCTCTTTTTTTCCTAATAATTCTGGGTAGAGGTTTATCTATTTTGTTTATTTTCTCAAACAACAGGTCTTGGCTTCATTAATTTTTTTACTGTTTTATTCTTCACAATTTTATTTATTTCTTCTTTGATCTTTACTATGTCACTCCTTCTGCTGACTTTGGGTCTCATTTGTTCTTCATTTTCCAGTTTCAATAATTGTGACTTTAGACTATTCATTTGGGATTGTTCTTCCTTCTTTAAATAGGCCTGGATTCCTATATACTTTCCTCTTAGTACTGTCTTTGCTGTGCCCCACAGAAGTTGGGGTGTTGTGCTGTTGTTTTCACTTGTCTCCATATATTGCTTGATATCTGTTTTTACTTGGTCATTGATCCATTGATTATTGAGGAGCCTATTGTTAAGCCTCCACGTATTTGTTGGCTTTTTGTTTTCATTGTACAATTTATTTTTAGTTTTATACCTTTGTGATCAGAGAAGTTGGTTGGTACAATTTCAATCTTTTTTAATTTACTGAGGCTCTTTTTGTGGCCTAGCATGTGGTCTATTCTGGAAAATGTTCCATGTACACTTGAGAAGAATGTGTATCCTGCTACTTTTGGGTGTAGAGTTCTGTAGATGCCTGTTAGGTCCATCTGTTCTAATGTGTTGTTCAGTGCCTTTGTGTCCTTATTTATTTTCTGTCTGGTTGATCTATTCTTCAGAGTGAGTGGTGTGCTGAAGTCTCCTAAAATGAATGCATTGCATTCTATTTCCTCCTCTAATTCTGTTGGTATTTGTTTCACATATATAGGTGCTCCTGTGTTGTATGTACAGATATTTATAATGGTTATATCCTCTTGTTGGACTGACTCCTTTATCATTATGTAATGTCCTTCTTTGTCTCTTGTGACTTTCTTTGTTTTGTAGTGTATTTTGTCTGACACATGTACTGCAACACCTGCTTTTTTCTCACTATTGTTTTCATGAATTATCTTTTTCCATCCCTTCACTTTTAATCTGTGTGCGTCTTTGGGTTTGAAGTGAGTCTCTTGTAGGTAGAATATAGATGGGTGTTGCTTTTTTATCCATTCTATTACTCTGTGCCTTTTAATTGGTGCATTCACTCCATTTTCATTTAAGGTGATTATCGATATATATGTACTTATTGCCATTGCAGGCTTTGGATTCATGGTTACCAAAGGTTCAAGGGCAGCTTCTTTACTATCTAAGTATCTAACTTAACTGACTTATTATAAACACAGTCTGATGATTCTTTATTTCTCTCCCTTCTTTTTCTTCCTTCTCCACTCTTTATATGTTAGGTGTTTTATTCTGTACGCTTTGTGTTTTCTTTGACTGATATTGTGGATAGCTGACTTTATTTTGAATTTAGTTGTTATTTGGTTGATTTACATACTTTTCTGTGGTTTTATTTTCTCTGGTGACAGCTATTTAGCCTTAAGCATACTTCCATCTAGAGCAGTCCCTTTAAAATACATTTTAGAGATGGTTTGTGTGAGGTAAATTCCCTCAACTTTTGCTTATCTGGGAATTGTTTAATCCCTCCTTCATATTTAAATGATAGTCTTGCCTGATACAGTATTCTTGGTTCGAGGCCCTTCTGTTTCATTTCATTGAATATATCCTGCCATTCTCTTCTGTCCTGTAAGGTTTCTGTTGAGAAGTCTGATGATAACCTGATGGGTGATCTTTTTTCTCTCTCTGATTCCTTTTAATAATCTTTCCTTATCTTTGATCTTTGCCATTTTTATTATTATATGTCTTGGTGTTGTCCTTCTTGGGTCCCTTGTGTTGGGAGGTCTGTGGACTTCCGTGGTCTGAGAGACTATTTCCTTCCCCAGATTGGAGAATTTTTCAGCAATTATTTCTTCAAACACACCTTCTATCCATTTATCTTCTTCTTCTTCTTCTGGTACCCCTATAATGCGAATATTGTTCCTTTTGTATTGGTCACACAGTTCTCGTAATATTCTTTCATTCCTAGAGATTCTTTTATCTCTCTCTGCCTCAGCTTCTCTGTGTTCCTATTCTCTGAATTCTATTCCATTAACAGTCTCTTCCACCTCATCCAGTCTGCTCTTAAATCCTTTGATTGTTTCTTTCCTTTCTGTTTTCTCCCTCCTGAATTTATCCCTTAGCTCTTGAATATTTCTCTGTAGCTCCATCAGCATGCTTATGACTTTTAATTTGAATTGTTTTTCATGAATATTGGTGACTTCAGTCTTACCAAGCCCTCTATCTGGTGTTTGAGGGATTTTGGACTGACCAAGATTCTTCTGCCTCTTTATGGTGATGGGAGTGGTCGCAGGCAAGTTACGCGTGTGTCAGCTGGGAGAACAAAGTCCCTTCCTGCATACCGTTTGCTTGTCTTGTCTTCGCTGTCTGGGCATGTAAACTGCACACAGGGAGCAGCCTCTGGGTTAATCTGCTAAGCTTCCATGGACAGGGTGTCCCTCGGAATGGCATAGGACACTGGCCGGGATTGCCGGTGAGCAGTGTATAATCTGCTGCAAGAAAAAATCCCCTTTGTGCCTCCTGGTCTTTGCACCCATCTCTGCTGTTTGTGCTGCTCAACCATGCACTGGGAGCAGCTTCTGGGTTCATCCCCTGAGCTGTCATGGGTGGAGCAGCCCTCGGGATGGCCTTGGGCACTGGCAGGGGTTGCAGGCGTGCGTCACATGTTCTGCCATGAGAACAGAGCCCCTTCGTGCCTTCCAGACTCTGTGCCTTTCTCTACTGTCTGTGCCAGTCAACCACGCACAGGGAGCAGCCTGTAGGTCTGGGATGGTTAGCCACAGGCAGGGAGAAGCTTCTGTGTTAAACTGTGTGGTTGCTGTTGGTGGCGCTGCTCCCTGGCTGTTCTGCAGCAATGACTGGTCAGCCAGTTTGCTTGAAGTGCTGGCCAGGGGGAAGGAACAGCAGGCTGCTTATCACCGTGCGGGGCCTTGGAGCTTCATTGCCAACCAAGGGGTTAAGGCGCATGAAGTTCATTAAAGTTCCCATCCTGCTGGGCTGAGTGTGCCAGGATGATTTTGTACACCTGTTAAACCCTTGTCCCTTTAAGACCTTTAAAGTGCCTGCTTTTCTTTTGTACCAGGGCACCTGGCTGTGAGAACCTATCCTCAGTCTTAGTCTCGGATCTTGCTTTTCCATTCTTCTAATATCCAGAGCACCATGCAATGTGTGTCTGTGCTCCTGCAGCAGATTACTAGGGCTGGTTATTTAGAAGTTCTGTGCTTCCACTCCCTCCCCACTCTGATTCTTTTCCTCCCACTGG
Source organism: Smutsia gigantea (assembly GCA_032199065.1). NCBI lineage: Eukaryota > Metazoa > Chordata > Mammalia > Pholidota > Manidae > Smutsia > Smutsia gigantea. The sequence goes on from JAVSCE010008888.1 coordinate 6,058, forward strand.
TGAGCTGGGGTGGGGTGAGTGCTTGGGTCCTGCTGGGTCACGGCTTTGTGTCTTACCCTTTTCTGTGAGATGTTGGTTTCTCGCAGATTTAGCCTGGCTGGTGTACTGTACTGTTTGGTCACTCTTTTCGGAATAGTTGTTTTTGCTGTATTTTCAAAATATATATGGTTTTGGGAGGAGATTTCCACCACCCTACTCTCACTGCCATCTTTTCCTCTCTTAGCCTGTGTTTTTGACAGAAATCATCTTTCTACTTAGAAGAAGCAAAGTTATGAGAGTCCGAATTGGGAAAGCATGTGTAAATGGTAGGGGTCAGAGAGAGTAGACAGGTCATAAAGTACAGACATATTGCCAAGTATCTGGACTTCAAGCACAGCCTGAATATTTATGGATAGGAAGTTGGTTCAGGGTAGGCAGTCCACGGGCTGAGAGCTGAAGAGCAAAATGATCAGAGAATGGATCAGAGAGCCTGATGAGAGAAGCTGAGTCTAGAGTGTTTTAAGGAGAATGTCTTGGTAACAAACGTGTGTAGGGCGAATAAGGCAGGCACACAGGCACCTATGCCTGTGATGATGTATAGTTAAGGTGGAGCACATACTTTCTTATCTAACTTCACTACCCCCCAAAACCCCACTGAAACTACTATAAGATGATATTTGAAAGTATTAGAAGAGCAGGAAAGGAGACAACTAACTTCTGAATGCTGAAAAGCAAACGAATGAGCAGTAATTGGCTTACCATACTGAAGAAAGCGCCAAACTAGGTTTCTTAAGCCCTTAGTGGGAAAAGCCAAAAACAAACCTGATTTATTACCCACCTTCCACCCCCTAACAAGAATATTCAAAGGCTGCAGGTAAGTTTCGAAGTGTAGGTGAAGGGGTTTGGACACCAAAACAATGAGGTTTGTTTGAAAACGGTTGAAGTAGATTCATTTCCAAATCCCCTCCTGAAGTTTATGCCTGCCTGCATTGAGGGGCTGGCCCTTTCCTGCCCTGACAGAAGTCTGGAGTGTTATTCCTTGGAACGTGTAAAGCAGACAGACTGTGGACTGGGAGTTCCCAAACCCAGCCAAGGGCTCAAGTCCCATGTTGAAAACAGATGGGTAAGTGGATGTATATGGCCTGAAAGTTGTAAATCGCAGCTTCTACAACTCTGACCCTGAGATTCTGGCAGCTGGAGGAGTCTTCTGTGGGCCATCTGACCAACCGAAGAGAATAAGGATAGACACTGAAGCATCCCCCAAAAGGTCCCTGGAGGGTTCATTTACAATGAGGTTCATAGTTTGATACTGTGAGGTAGAGGAAGAGGACAAGGATGAAGAGGAGGGCGGGGGGAGGTGGGGACTCATGCAGTTGAGGATATTTATTTTTAGGAAGGGAGGCGAGGCCGGAGCATTCATGTTACTGCAGGGGAAGGAACAAGTCAGAGAAAATGGAGAGATGAGATTCTGAAGAGAGCAGGTAATAGAGTGAAACATGTGAGGAGGTAGGATGGTATGGAAACCAGAGCGTGAGTAGAAGTGATAGCCTGAGGCACAAGAAAGAACACCTTTAGTCTCCACTAGGATGATAATGAATGGGATTTGGGTGGAGACTCAATTCCATTCATCATTATTTTGCAACTAGTATATCCAAGGCATTGTGCTAGGTAGTGTGTTTCACTCATCCAGCACTGTTGGAGTAACTGCTGTGTTCCAGGCCCTGTTCTGGGTGCTGGAGACACCAAGATCAATCAGACAAAATCCTAGCTCTCAAGGAGCTCACACTTATGGGTCAAAAGCAGACATACAATACAGGGCAATAAGCACTGTGGAAACTAAGTACAGCGGGTATGGAAACACAGAGCAAGGGACACTATTAGAATACATGGAATTAAGCACATATGGAAATTCCTATAGAACTATGCATAGACTGCTCTGTGGGTTCACGGGCAGAAATGTCCCACTCAGTAGGGATGACCTGCAGAGGCTTCAAGTTGTGGTGATGCACGGGTTGGGGGTGCCCACCAAGCGGTGGGAACTGATGCATAGATCCAGGGGTAGGAAATTGCAAGATGATGTGTTCAGGGAAGAGAGAAAGGCCCTGGTTGAGCATAGAGTATGCTGAGGCAAGTAGTGGGAGGGGCTGTTAGAAAGAAGGAATAGGATGAGATGCAAAAATGTCATTGGCGCAACATCACAAAATACAACCAGGTTGAATTAATGGGTTATATATAAAACAAACAAGAAGATATCAGACTGCAAAATGAGAAAATTGGTTCCATTCTAAGCCCAGCTTTGCCACATATTTGCTTTTGGTATGGTATGGAGTGCCTGGAAGCTGGCCTCCTGTGTGTTCCAGGAGAAACAGCAGATTGGCCCCCAAACATCATGGTAGCATGCCCAAAATGACCAGGAGGTAAGAGTATCTTACAGAGAAGTTTTGTTTGGTGTTTATGGCCAGTTCATGTGCCTCCTATAGCCCTATATATTAACTCGTCGATATATTAACTCCCAGAGGGAGGGGGGCTAAGATCCCTATTCCTGCCACTGTCCTATCACAGGACCACTCTCTTGAATGCATCCTACCTGATGTACAGTATTTGCCTATGTTGGTGTCATTAAAACATGTATCTTACTGCCCTTAAGGTTAGTCTCTTCTACAGTCCTTGAAGCTTGGGCCCATCTTCTAGCCACAGTTGCTGCTTGCTGAGTGTACATGGAGCTCCCAACCAGTTCAGCTTGCTGGCCTCCTGTGGAATGGGCAAGCTATGGACTTTATCTCAGTAGGACTTTGAACCCAGCTGGATCCTCAGGCTTGAGGATTATCATGATTGTATTGCTACCTGTATTTCTGTTGTCATTGTTTGTTATTAGTCTGTTTATAGTGCTCCAGCTTTTTTACACAGGGGCCATTGCAGAAGATGGTAGCGAGTAGATTGTAAGGAAAGAATTCTGGAGGGGTGGATTGTAGGGTAAATGATAGAATTTCCAAAATCTCCCACCTATGCTTAGTTCATTTACATAGTGTAATTTGTTTGCTACTGCACAGCCTCCCCTTGATCTAGAGCAATGGGTGGAGAGGAAAATGGGCATTCCCTCCTTCCCTCTGTTCCTGGTATGTAATTGGTCCAGTCTCTGCCCGTGACCATGAACCCACAAATGGAGCTGCTCCCAGAAGAGGCAGGTGGGAAATAGAGAGGGCCCCTGAGGGCAGAACATGAGCAGCAGCTGGAGGAGACAGAAGGGACCGAGCCTAGATAGTGAATTCGAGCAAGCTGCAAGCAATGAAAATGGTTTCTTTCAAGACAAGTAATGACTCTGTGGCATCTTACTACATTGATGGATAGTGACTTCAATGGGGTATGGTGGGGGGACTCAATAATAAGGGTGAATGTAGTAACCACATTGTTTCTCATGTGAAACTGTCATAAGAGTATATATTAATGATACCTTAATAATAAATAAATAAACAAACAAATAAATAAATTACCTCAAAAAATGGTTTCTTTCAATCTACCCTTTTCCTGGACTTATTTGGGTTTCACTGGCTTCATAGGAGATTCTCCCCAGGCCTGGAACACCCTGCCTTCCAGAGCTACAGTATGTTACGAATCTTACCTAGTACATCCCTGGGTTTTTTTTTTTTGGTTGTTTTTGGTATCATTAATCTATAATTACATGTGTAATATTATGGTTACTAGACTCCCCACATCATCAAGTCCCCACCCCTCCACTCCCCTATCCCCATCCCTCTAAGCCTGCTCAAGAATAGGCCCTCTTCCAGGGCGCCTGCTCAACATGACCTCTGACCAACCTCCTACCTGTCCCATGTGCATGCACTGCAGTCACTGGGCACCCACCTACCCACCACATTCCCGGTCTGTACAAGGATGAGGGAGAGTTTGGGACAGGGTAGGAGTGTTCTGGGCCAAGAGATGAGTATTTAAAAATATCTGCATGTGAGATCATGTTGTTTAACTAGACAATGCATTTGAGTACTGTGTGCCAGGTAGGCACTGTTCCAGAAGCTGGGGATATTGCAGGGATAATAAGTAATGCAGGGGTAGGAGAGGTGGAATTCCATTTTAAATAGTGTGGCTAGGAAAGCATCTCTGAGAGGGTGACATTTGAAGACATGAAGGAGGTCGGGAAGGGAACCAGTTGTAAGGAAAGAGAATTTCAGACAGGAAAGAGCCAGTGCAAAGGCCCTGAAGTAGGAAAAGGGCCTGGTATTTTAGAAAGGGCGAGGAGCCTGTAGGGAATGAATCAGAATGAGCAAGTGGTGGGAGTCAATAAGATCGAGAGGAAATGGGTGGGATCACATCTAGATTTGTAGGCCACTGTAAGGTCTTTGGCTTTGTCTCTGAGTAAAAGACCTCTTTAGAGATTTTTTTAACAGAAGAGTAATGCAATGTGTTCTAAAGCAACACAGCAGCTTCAGCAGTCCATCCATGGGGACAAGGTGGCAACTGATTCTGGGCTTTGCTGGGTGAGGGCATGAGGCTCAGACTGAAGTTGGGCCCCTCTTGCTTGGCATACTGTAGATAAAGAGCTGCAGGTGGAGAGCATCCTGGATATCTGCAGATGGTCCCTCTTGAGTATTCAGGAGAATATGGATCAGCATGAGTGTGTGAGGAGACTACCCTAGGCCTGGGAAAGGGCTGCTGCCAGAAAGGATCAAAGGTTACAATGCTTGGTGTTCAAGCAGGACCTGGGTGAGCACATCTGGACACTGGCCAGAATGGAAACCTCCTAATTCAGGAGATATGAGGGAGGGAACTTAGAAGGGTCTTTCCTCAGTAGTGTAGAAAATAGTTAATCCTCCAATAAAAGTTGTTCTAGTCCCATATAGGGAATCTTAAAGACAAACTTCTAAAGAATCAAGCTGTTTCAAAGTTACTACAGCACCTGAGAACAAAGTTCAAGAACATGTTTAGGGATACAAAAATATACAGCACCCAGGGTAAAATACACAATGCCTGTTATCTAGTCAAGTCACTTGGCATGGGAATATTTAGTAAAATCCAACCTATTATGAGCAGATAAATAAATCAATAAGAGGCATATACATTGGACAGGAAGATGTAAAACTTCCCTTTATCAGCAGAGAACAGGATTGTCTATGGAGAAAATCAAATGGAATCTCCAAAGAGTGACTAGAACTGAGAGCTAAAGGATATTTCAGAGAGCTACCTTCCCCCACCCTCCACCCCCAAACACTTAACTGTCCCAGCCCTTTTCTTCAGTGATCTGGAACAAGGCCAAAAAGCTACCAAATCCCTGACCTACTGTTTTGGGGTTTTCTCATCTCATACATGTTCAGTTTTTTATTTTGGCAGGAAACTAACCCACTGGTGACACATATGTGGGGAGAACAGAATCCTGGTGGCAGGACACACTTTCTGGAGAGCAACTGTGTACTGTAGATCATTTTTTAAAAATAAATAGACAAGTAAACTTTTAGCTCTGCAGTTCTATGTTTTGGCATTTGAGGGGAAATAACCATTCAGGCAAAACCTCATGCACAAGAATTCCACTGAATTGTTATGTATTATAAGAAATGAAATTGAGAACAATTTAAATGTTCACCTACTACATTAGGATACATGTCTCATGAATCCATTCCACAATACGTTTTTGAAGGACTTTTAGAAAGACGCTCGTGTATTACATGAAAGGAATTAAAAGAAAAAGGCAAAGCTAACCTTACAAAAAGCTTGCATATTATCGTTGCATATTTACTATATAAATGCAATGTAGAGGAGCCGCAAAAAGATGGCTGAGTAGGAAGGCAAGGAGAAAACCTCCACCCAAAAAACATAAAAGAAGAAAATACAGCAAATACAACTAAACCTGAAGACGACCCAAAGACTACAGAACAGACCACCTACACCTGCGGAAAAAGAAAAGACCACAGAGAAAAGGGCAAATTGGCAGAGCTGAGATTGAGCAGGACCCAAGCCCTCCACCCAACCCAGCCTATAGGCAGGAGAAAGAGGAATGAAGCAGGAAGTGGGTAGGAGCCCAGGAGCGCTGCACTCCCAGCCCTGGAGATCTGCTCTGAGAGCATGAGCCCACATTACATGGGATTCTGGTGATTAATGGGTCTGGACACCAGGGACAGGTGGAGCACCCTGGGAGGCTGGGACCCCAAACACTGTGGAGGATAGGCACTCTTCACCAGTCTTGAGATTCAAAGCAGAGGTGGAAGTTTGAAAGACTTGCAGACAGTGGGAGGGGTGCTAGAGTGGTGAGGATTGGATTGAACGTTTTCCTCAGGAGAAAGGGCAGGTGGACGATACCTCCTCAGCACTTCCTTGTCCCAACAGATCGGGAATTCTCAGGAGTCCCCGACGCTCCATCCTCCTTGCCGGCAATACAGCACCAAGGCTCCTCCCTGTGCACACTACCAGGCCTGGCATCAGTGTCAGATATTGCTGCCTGGCAGAAAGAGGGAAACCCTCCCACCTTCCTTGGCTCCGTTTCAGCCCAGCTGAGGCAGTGCCTGCAGGAGTCAGCCCCAAGAGCTCCTTCCTCACTGTGGGTGTCCAAACCTGGTGCTGTCCATCCAGCCTGGGTAGAGCCACACATCAGCCTGCCCACCCCATTATACCTGCAGCCCTGCCACTGCTGCAGACCAGGCAGAGGCACTCCCACCCACAGTGAACTCAACAGACTCCTGAGATGATCACAACGGCAGCAGCTGAAGCAAACTGCCAGCACAGACAGGAAGACACCCTGCCACTGCACACCAACAGCTGGGGCCCCTCAAAATAGAACCAGTCACTAGAGAGTAAAGAATCCTGAGATTCTCGGCACCACAGGATGCCTTCTTCATAAAGCTATTACTCTATAGGCCGGGAAGCATAGCAGATCCACCTAATCCAAAGGAAGAAACACAAAACCCTGACAAAACGAGTAGGCAGAGGAATATGATCCAAAAAAAAAAAAAAAAAAATGCCAGGACAGAATCCCAGAAGGAAGGCTAAATGAAACAGAAATCACCAATCTTCCTGGTAAAGATTTCAAAATAAAAGTCATAAACATGCTCACGGATTTACAGAAAAGTATTCAAGATCTCAGGGAGGACTTCCAGAAAGAGATAGAAAACATGAAATAGAGACACTCAGAGCTGAAGAATACAGTATCTAAAATGAAATATACATGGAGGGACTTAACAGTAGGTTAGCTCATGTAGAGGAGACAGTAAATGAAATAGAAATTAGAGAAAAGGAAAACAAAGAAGCTGAAGAATAGAGAGACATAAGGATCTCTAGGAATGAAAGAATGATAAGAAAGCTATGCAACCAACTCAAATGAAACAACATTCGTATAAGGGGATACCAGAAGGAGAAGAGAAAGCCAGAGGGAAACAAAGTCTCTCTGACAAAATAATTGTTGAAAACTTCCCCAGTCTGGGGAAGGAAATAGATACTCGGGTCATGGAAGAGCAGAGATCGCCTAACAAAAGGAACCCTGGGAAGGTAACACCAAGACATAATAATTAAAATGACAAAGATCAAGGAAGAAGAGAGTGTTGAAAGCAGCCAGAGAGAGAAAAAAGATTACTTAAAAGGGGAACCCCATCAGGTTATCAGAAGACTTCTCAGCAGAAACTCTACAGGCAAGAAGGGTGTGGCATAATACATTTAATGTACTGAAATAGAAGGACCTCCAACCAATAATCCTCTACCCGGCAAGATTATCATTTAAATTTGAAGCAGGGATTAAACAATTTCCAGATAAAAAAGTTGAAGGAATTCATTATCCCTAGGCCAGCCTTACAGTGTATGTTAAAGGGATGGCTGTACATGGAAATGACCCTAAGGCTAAATAGCTTTCACCATTGAAAATAAACCCACAGAAGAGATAGTACACCAACTAGTTACCAAGCAAGCATGAAATTAAAACAAAACAAAAGAAGCAAAACCAACCATAAACAAATCAGTCAAGGGATACACAAAAAGTACAGATTAATATGAAAAATGTTGAGGAGGAAGAAGGAGCAAAAAAAGTACCCTTAGACTGTGCTTGAAACGGAGTAATCAGCAATTTAAGATAGACTATTATATAGTAAAGAAGCTATCCTTGAACCTTTGGGAACCACAAAACTAAAGCCTACAATAAATACACACACACACACACACACACACACACACACACACACAAATAAGTAAATAAATAAATAAATAAGAGAAATCCAATCACAACACTAAAGAAAACCATCAATAACAATAGAAGAGTGTAAGAGAGGAAGAAAGGAACAGAAAAGAGCTATACATACAGACAGAAAACAACTAATAAAATGGAAGCAAGTATATATCTATCAATGATTACCTTAAGTGTAAATGGACTGAATGCACCAATCAAAAGACATAAGAGTGGCAGAATGGATAAAGAAACAAGACCCATCTATATGCTGCCTATAAGAGACTAATTTCAAACCCAGAGACACAGACAGACTGAAAGTGAAGGGATGGAAAAAGATATCTCATGCAAAAAATAGGGAGGAAAAAGAAGCAGGATTAGCAGTACTTATGTCACACAAAATTGATTTCAAAACAAAGAAAGTAACAAGAGACAAAGAAGGACATTACATAATGACAAAGGGGTCAGTCCAACAAGGGTATATAGCCATTATAAATATCTATGCACCTAACACAGAAGCACCTAAATATGTAAAACAAATACTAAAAGAATAAAAGGGGAAAAGAGACTACAACACATTCATTTTAGGAGGTTTGAACACACCGCTTACATGAATAGACAGATCAACGAGACAGAAAATAAATAAGGAAACAGAGGGACTGAACAATACATTAGATCAGACAGACTTAATACATATCTACAGGAAACTCCACCTAAAAACAGCAGATACAGATTTTACTCAAGTGTACATGGAACAATCTCCAGAACAGACCATATACTAGGCCACAAAGAAAGCTCAATACATTCAAAAAGATTGAAATTGGAATGAGCAGCTTCTCAGGCCACAGTGGTATGAAACTAGAAAAAAATTACACGAAGAAAACAAAAAGCCTACAAACACATGGAGGATGAACAACATTCCTCTAAATAATCAATGGATCAATGAACAAATTAAAAAAGAAATCAAGCAATACATGGAGACCAGTGAAAACAAAAACACAACACCCCCAAATCTGTGGGATGTAGCAAAGGCAGTTCTAAGAGGAAAGTATAAAGTATATATATATAGCACATAGCAATACAAGCTTACCTCAAGAAACAAGAACAATCCCAAATAAACAGCCTAAAATCACAATTAAAGAACCTAGAAAAGATGAACAAATGAGCCCAAGGTTAGTAGAAGGAGGGCCATAATAAAGATTAGAGAAGGAATAAATGAAATAGAGAATAAAATAGAAAAAAATCAAGGAAACTAGGATCTGGCTCTTTGAGAAAATAAACAATATAGATAAACCCCTAGCCAGACTTATCAAGAAAAATCAGAATGCACACACACAGAATAAGAAAAGAAGAAGAAATAATCACAACAGATACCACAGAAATACAAAGAATTATTAGAGAATACTATGAAAAATCATATGCCAATAAATTGGACAACCTAGAAGAAATGGACAACTTCCTAGGAAAATACAAAGTTTCAAGTTTGACTGAAAAAGAAACAGAAAATATAAATAGATAAATAACCAGCAATGAAGTTGAATAGGTAAACAAAAACTCCAAAAAAATACAATTCCATGTCCCAATGGCTCCACAGCCCAATTCTACCAAACATTTAAAAAAGGACTGACTCCCATCCTTCTTAAAGTATTCCAAATAGTAGAAGAGGAGGGAATACTTCCAAATTATATCTGAGGTCAGCATCATTCCAATAACAAAATCAAACAGACACCATGAAAAAAGAAAACTGTAGACCAATATCTTGATGAACATAGATGCAAAATTCTTCATCAAAATATTACCAAACCAAATTAAAAAATACATCAAAAAGATAATCCACTGTGACCAAATGGGATTTATTCCAGGAATACAAGGATGGTATACAGTATTCATAAATAAATCAATATCACACACCACATTAACAAAAAGAAGGATAAAAACCACATGATCACTTCAAGCTCTACTACAAAGCCACAGTAAGCAAGACAATTTGTTACTGGCACAAGAACAGACCCATAGATCAATGGAAAAGAACAGAAGCCCAGATATAAACCCAAGCATAAACGGTCAATTAATATATGAAAAAGGAGCCACGGATATACAATGGGGAAATAACAGCCTCTTCAAAAACAGGTGTTGGCAAAAACTGGACAGCTACATGTAAGAGGATGAAACAGGATTATTGTCTAACTCCATACACAAAAGTGAACTCGAAATTGATAAAAGACCTGAATGTAAGTCATGAAAGCATTAAATGCATAGAAGAAACATAGGCAAAAATCTCTTCAATATAAACATGAGCAACTTTTTCCTGAACACATTTCCTTGGGCAAGGGAAAGAAAAGCAAAAATGAAGAGATGGGACTACATCAAGCTAAAAAGCTCTGTACAGCAAGGGACACCATCAGCAGAACAAAAGGCATCCTACAGTATGGGAGAATATATTTGTAAATGACATATCCAACAAGGGCTTCACACCCAAAGTATATAAAGAACTCAAACACTTCAACACCCAAAAAGCAATAACCCTATTAAGAAATGGATGGAGGACCTGAACAGACACTTTTTCAAAGAAGAAATTCACATGGCCAACAGGCACATGAAAAGATACTCCACATTGCTAACTATCAGGTAAGTGAAAATTAAACCCACAATGAGATATCACCTCACACCATTTAGGATGGCCAACATCCAAAAGACAAGGAACAACAAATGCTGGTGAGGATGCAGAGAAAGGGGACCCCCTACCCTGTTGGTGGGAATGTAAATTAGTTCAACCATTGTGGAAAGCAATATGGAGGTTCCTCAAAACACTAAAAATAGAAACACAATTTGACCCAGGAATTCCAACCCTAGGAATTTATCCAAAGGAAACAAGATCTCAGATTCAAAAAGACATAGGCACCCCTATGTTTATTGCAGCACTATTTACAATAGCCAAGATATGGAAGCAACCTAAGTGTCCATTAGTAGATGAATGGATAAAGAAGACTTGGTACATATACACAATGGACTTTATTCAGCCATAAGAAAGAAACAAATCCTACCATTTTCAACAACATGGATGGAGCTGGAAGATATTATGTTCAGTGAAATAAGCCAGGTGGAGAAAGACAAGTATGAAATGATTTCCCTCATTTGTGGAGTATAACAATGAAGCAAAACTGAAGGAATAAAACAGCAGCAGACTCACAGACTCCAAGAAAATACTAGTGGTTACCAAAGGGGAGGGTGGGTGCGGAGGAAGGGAGAAGAGGTTTGATGGTTATTATGATTGGTTACACATGGTGTAGGGGGGTGGTCGCAAGGATGCCCTCTCTCCCCACTTTTATTCAACATATTTCTGGAGGTTCTCGCCACAGCAATCAGACAACACACACAAAAAAATAAAAGGCATCCACACTGCTAAGGAAGAAGATAATCTGTCACTGTTTGCAGATAACATGATATTGTACATAAAAAA